>OX359271.1:46878487-47478487 GCA_947179155.2 Hedera helix | reverse complement strand
ACAAGATATGTTGATATACCGTAGAGATTCAAAGAATGGATAGGGTACGTATAGTGGTAAAACGTGAATACTGATATGAGGAAAAAAAAGGTATCGAGCAGAATATGGAAATAATTTTTTTAGATAAAAAGATGATTTTTTTTTATCAAATTACATAATTTTACTAAATAGGTGTAGAGTGTTAACACTAAAATGAATTTCTTATTCCAACGATCACATCTTACGATGTATAATAATATTTAAAGACTTTTAATTAAGATAACGATCATCTCTCTCTCTCTCTCTCTCTCTATATATATATATATATATTAATTTACAAACCACAAGAGGATATGTAATTATCAACGCTAAAATGGTCCTTTGAGGCACTCCAAGTTGCAACATGTTTGATCACATCATAACGAAAGAACATCAAAGAATGAGATTATTTTTTTTGCTAAATAAAAGAATGAGATTTGAAAGCCGTTAGGACCTTTTGGTTAAAAACGAGTACACTCTTGAGAAAATCATACCATGGAATCAGTCGATTTTTCTGACTATAACTTAACATACTTGGGTACACACAGTTTCTTTGGAAGGTCAGCACCTAAAAATCCAATAGAACAATAGAGTTCAGGCAAAAGGATTTTCTCAGGGTCAAATAATAGCAATAATGCCCGTTTGGTAACAAATTTAGCAATCTGAGTATTGTCAAATCCATAGTCATTCAGAAGGGCCAAAACAGAGTTGGGTATTTCTGAAGATTGAAGTTGAACCATACGGAATCTAGAGATAGCAACCTCTGGAGACAACCCACATGAGTTTATAAGGTAAGAAACAGTTAAAGACTCTGCTTTACTATTTTTTTTTCCTTCTGTTTTTCGAGATGACGAGGAAAAATTGGGTTTACGGTATTCATTGTTTGAAGAGTTGGATTTTGATCGAATTTCTGACAGTAAATGCAGCAGACGCATCCTGTGGGACTCTTCGTTTACAGGGGAATGAAAACAATTAACTAAAAGTGAGAGGTATATAACATAGAGTATTATCTGATGCAGAAAACTCACAGAATCATGTGGGCTGAGCTGCGCATATCGGTATTCGCTTCAATGAATTATCCTTTAAACACATTGGCATGGACGAAGCTACATTGCACAGGGCGGTGTCAATTGACCCCCACTAAAAAAAATAATTATTTTATAATATAGGATAAATTTTAATTTTTTTAAATATAATATATAAATTAATTCCACTTAAATTTTATAATTTTTTTACTATACGGATTCAAATTAAAAATATATAACTTTCTCAATTAAATTTTAATCTCATATGAATCATATCCTCTCTTGTTGGACTATTGGATTTATGTTAAAGCAAATGAGCTGATATGATTGAACTGTTTGTCCTTAAAGCCCATTTAGTTTGATAACCTGGCCCAGAGAGATTTGGACCATTAGGTTCGACATCCTGGATCACTTAATAACGTGACAGTTATATAATAGTTACCATTCATACACTTAGTCCAGAGATTACAAACAATTATAAGTTACGATGGGGATCATGGATCATAACTGTTATACATACATAACAGTTAGAGGAAGACAACATCTATAAAAGAAAAGTTAACAATCCAGGTAGAATCTAATGTTAATTTATCTTGTTAAACTCTAAACACCTCAATTATTAATATTTCTTGAAACTCGTACTTACTCTCACGTCAGAGCTATCTCTCGACGGTCCAAGTCGTCAAGCTCTTGGTTGTTTCATTGTGCAGGTCAAAGCCGTTGACGATGGTCAAGTGTCTCAACAAATTTAAGTGTTAACACCTCTATATATGTATCTCTATCTATAATATTTTAAAACTAAATAATAATCTAATTTAAATTATTTTTCAAATTACTTAATTAATTATGAAAATTTGTGATTAAAAAAATCTATTATGAGTAAATATGGTATATATATACCATATCTTATTAGTTATTATACTATCATTATAATATATATGTGTGTGTGTGATTCAAAAGTATAAAAATATCTAAGAAAAATTGGTCGAAATTATTGCTCATGAACCCCTAAACCTTCACTAAATTATTTATAATTTACTCATAATTTTGATCACACTGAAAAATTATCATGACTTCGTTACTGCACATTGGATAAGGAGTTTTTTTCGTTGAAAAGTTTGGATTGGGTTTCTATTTTGTCTCTCGCCGGAGTCGCGATTGTTAATTTGTAATAGCTTTATCTTTATAAAAAAAAAAAAGCCAACCTATATTCTGACGTATTTTTTTAAAATTTATATTAGCACAATTTAATTATAGAATATATTTTAAATTTTAAAGGAAGTTTGAGTAAGAAATTAGCAGTCTAGGAGGAGAATTTAAAACACTATGTAACACTTACAGTTATTATGACATTTGTTATACCCTATAGGATACTTTATAAATTAGATTATACATTCCGGTCCCTCTAGTTTTTACTTTTACGGTTTTACCCGTCACTTGGATTTTAGCTCTTTAGCACAAGTGCGGATAGAAGTCAAGTGTGGCGTTTCAAGTGCGGATAGAAGTCAGGCGTTTTTACGTCTCTGTTCAAGGATGAAACTAAAATTCAGTTCTATGGATAAACCAATTCTTTGCGCATGAAATCTCGATGGCTGTTGCAATTACTACTCCTGCTGCTCCCTTGCACCGCCATTTCTGCTCGTTTAGTTCATCGATAATAACAAGAACATGGCTTCCCTACAAAAATCCCATTTTGAATTCCTCGAAGAGAGCCTTTTTCTCACCCGCCTCTTCCTCTTCCTCTTCCTCTTCTTCATCTTCACAATCTCCCCCGTCGTCGTCCTCGGACGTTAATACAGAGACGGCAGAATCTTGCGTCAACTTGGGATTGTCCCTCTTCTCCAGAGGAAGGGTACTTTCAAAATTATCTTTTATATCTTAATTGTTTATCTTCTTTATATATCCAAGCATTGATCATGATATTCTAAACTGGGTATGTTAACTTTTGGTATATCTGGGTTCTAAATGTGTGCCCGAACCCATAATTCTACGAAATGGGTTCATTGTATAGAAGCTTGTTCATGAAATCGAATGTTGATTTTCGACCAAATTTGTTAACATGGATACCTCATAATATATTTCCAAGTTTATGCTTTTAAATTATTTATGGGTTTGATTTTTGCCCCAACTTGTTGAAATTTTAGTAAAATATATATGCTACTTTATGCCCGGTTTGAGTTATTATTTTTGGGTTTTCCTGAGTTTAAAGTTTGTCCTTACTAATTTTTTGTCAGTGGAGGACTGAAGATAATGAAAATGTCTATAGGACTTTGTAATTACATTTCTTCAAATTCTTACCAAAGACTAGCTCTTAGAATTTTTGATGTTCTAGGTGGTTCTCACTTCTCAGGGTCTCAGCCTTCGCAAACTTAAGGAATGAGTGTGGTTCAGATAAGGAAAGGATTATGGAACACAAATATAGTTCATACGAAGATATTTTTCTTGAAATTTTAATAAAACATTGTCCTTAGTTGAAGACTTCCATTTGAAAGTAAAATTGCCTGCTGGAATGCGCTTACTCCTATCACGCATCCATCCACGGAATTGCACTTCGGCGAGAGAAGTGAGGCTGATGGATACTGGAACTGAAATGAATAATGATTTTTATAATTCACAATTTATATGGAAGCAAGAGCGTCTATAGTTAAATCTGCTTCTGGAGCTTGATAAAATTTAAGAATTTGATGTGTGCTTCTTAAACTGTGCAATGCCTCTCTGTTAAGTCTCTTCTTGACAGAGTAGACATATTTGGTTCACAATTTAATAGACTAAATTAGAGTTGAGCAAGTGGAGAATCTTCTACTCAAATCAGCTAAGTTTCTATAGCTGTCTTCAGTAGAATTATAGATAATAAAAAAAATAGGATATGTAACCATTTTTCAAAAAGATTTTATTTGTTAAAGAATCTTTAAATAGTTTCTTTTATTTATCATCTAAGGAACAGCTGTTACTGTCAGATTAGCATATACTTGACACTAAATCTACTTCGTCAGTAACTACAAGCTGTTTGGCAAAAGATTTAGTGTTGATGTCCATTTAAATGAATTTCTCAGATAAAGGATGCCCTTGATCAGTTTGAAACAGCACTTACTCTCAATCCAAATCCTGTGGAGGCTCAAGCTGCACTTTATAACAAAGCCTGTTGTCATGCCTACAGGTAGAAATCTTTAATTATTATTCAGTTTTATATTTCTTTGTTATGGTACTTTGATTATATCTGTCAACCTAACATAACTATGCCAAAGTAACTTGCGTGTTGTGTCTCTTAGCATTATCTAGGAAATGACTTCCCGCTGTGGTACATAATCTCTATAAGCTAAGACAAGTGGATTTTACAAAAAAATTTACATTGTAAATCTCCATAAAGTTCCTTTAGACCCGTCTGTAAGTATAACTTGTTGATATTGATTGCTATTGCTGAATACCATAACCAACAACCTTGGAACTTGTAAACAACACCATCATAAACCATCGGTCTTGCAATCAACAATATAGAGAAAAATTTATTTCCTCCCCTCGACTTCTAGTGGTTCAGAACCTAGAAGCAATCATTAACATGTTATCTGCTTGTAAGAAGGTAAGCATGTAAACATTGCATGGTTCTGAGATGCTACACTTGTGAACAACACTAAATAATAGTGGCACAAACTAATGCTAATACTCCTAACATTACTTTCTTTATTCTTACTTTACCAAATTTCAGAGGTTTGAAGGATGTTAGGAGTTGATAGCTCAACAATAAATTTGCATAAAATATGGGTTAGATGACAATTATGATGTGAAGGACCTTTAGATGATAACATGGATACACTCAGAAAGTTTTAGTTCAATGTTTCAACATAATATTAGACATGTAATTGTAAGCAGGCCACAAGATGAGAGATGGTCAGGGCTCTTGTGTGAAGTTATTGTTAGAGCAGTAAGAGTAGTAGTAAATCCATGCTAAAAACAGTCAAAAAAAATTACCGTATAAAATGGGACGGAGTGAGTAGAGAAGATAAAACAAATTCTGTCAAAATTTTCTATTTATGTATAATGTATATATGTACTTTTATATGTCATGAACTATTGATTGCTTATGATGTGTACTCTTCTACAATTTTTTCTTCTATTTGTATGTTTCTATATGAGATCTCTCACCCATGAGTTCTATGAACAATTTATATTTTGACCAGTAAATTTCATATTATTGCTTTCTTTCTTGAGGAAGAGGGGAAGGAAAGAAAGCAACTGATTGCCTCCGGACTGCTTTGAGAGAATATGATCTCAAATTTGGAACAATTCTTAATGATCCAGATTTGGCCTCCTTCAGAGCTTTGCCTGAATTTAAGGAAATGCAAGAAGAGGTTTGTTGCTCTAATCCTCCTCAGTTTTTTGTTTTTCTTTCTGCCTGTAAATTGCTTAAAACATGTCATTTGAGTTGCTAACAGAATAGGAGTTTGCAATTCATCTTTTATCAAGTTTTTTTACCTCCTAAAATAGGGTAGTAATAGATGATACTAGAAGGTTGAAAAATCTGTTAAATCCTTGCATCATGGATATCACATCATGTTGCTTATTGTTTTATCTACAGGCTAGGCTAGGTGGGGAAGATATAGGATACAGTTTCCAAAGAGATCTCAAACTCATTAGTGAAGTCCAAGCACCATTTCGTGGAGTTAGAAGATTCTTCTATGTGGCCTTTACTGCAGCTGCAGGAATCTCTTTGCTCTTTACCATACCTAGACTCTTGCTTGCAATCAAAGGTGGCGATGGAGCTCCTGATATCTTGGAAACTGCTGGAAATGCTGCTATCAATGTCGGAGGTAATCAGTGATCCGCTTTGCTCATAATATTATGAGCTGCTTTTATTTCAAATTGGGCTGGTGACTTTATATTTCTGATCATTACCTTAAAATTAATCGTTACCCAACGGCTTGTTTCTTAAAATGACTAAGCTTTTGAACCAGCCATCTGCAGGTGTTGTGGTCTTTGTGGCATTATTTTTCTGGGAAAACAAGAAAGAGGAGGAACAAGTTTCACAAATATCACGAGATGAAACCTTATCAAGGTTGCCTTTGCGCCTTTCAACTACTCGGGTTGTTGAACTTGTTCAGTTACGAGACACCGTCAGACCTGTTAGTACCAACACTTCTCCTCACTTGGATTATTTATGGTTTATATATCTACTGCTTGAAATATATTATTTAATAAATATTGTTTCAAATGATCTTGTCAAAAATTAATGTTTCAACTTTCAAATGATGTATGTCTCTAGGTTATATTGGCTGGGAAGAAAGAAACAGTCTCCTTGGCAATCCAGAAGGCCGAGAGGTACCGAACTGAGCTCCTTAGACGAGGCGTGCTTCTGGTTCCTGTTATATGGGGTGAAAGTAGGGAACCACAATTGGAGAAGAAAGGCTTTGGTCTTCCAAGAAAGGCAGCTGCTTCTCTTCCTTCTATAGGGGTAAGATGGAAGAACTACCGACTACAATTGTACTAGCTAGCATTATCCTTCTATCTGACTAACTCATACTGTTTCACTCTTGTGAGGCCAAGCATATGCTTGTGCAGGAGTATTTTATATAAAAAAAAGAAGATAATTGCTCGTGTAAACATGTGTGCTGTCGACAGTAACAATTTTATATTGAGGTTTAGATTGAGTCACACTTTTGTTTGAAGAATGTTTAGGATTTATAACTTTTTCTGTTCCTTTACATCATCTAAATTGCATCATGGTAGGAAGATTTTGAGAAGCGAGCTCAGTCAATTACAGCAAAATCAAAATTGAAAGCTGAGGTTCGATTCAGGGCTGAGGTGGTATCACCTTCTGAATGGGAAAGGTCAGTGCTAGTTCATTTAAACTGCAAAAGGGTTGTTGGATTTGAATATACTCTAAATAGATTTTCTTTCACAATGAAATTCAGTCCTTTTGTCTTTAATGTTTTCCTGAAATTAATCAGGTGGATAAGGGATCAACAAACCTCTGAAGGAGTTACTCCTGGTGAGGATGTTTACATAATACTGCGTCTAGATGGTCGCGTTCGAAGATCAGGGAGGGTTAGTGCTTCATGTGGAAATTCTTTAATCATATGTTTCTGCTACCTTATTTATCCTATTATTAGTAGTTCCGTTTTGGATTGAAGTGATATTTTTAAACTGGTTAATAGACTTGGTTGATGCCAACAAAAAATGGCATGATTGACGCTAGTTTTGGAAATAAGTATAATATTTCAATACTATTAATCTATTATGACAGATGAGAAGACTTTGGATAAAACATTTAAATATATAGGTTTCAAGATCGTACTACATTTAATTTTTCACTGTAACCAAAATGCATAAGAATTGACACAACACCGATCAAGTCCTTGTGAAAAATGATGCTACTAATTGGAAATATTTGGGATTTCAAATATTTCGTGCCAACTCAAACCTTGCATTTCTATCAACCAGTTACCAGTAATATAGGCCATTAATCATTATTATTACCATCTTCTCTTTTACTTTTTCAGGGTATGCCTGACTGGCAAAAAATTGTGGAGGAGCTGCCGCCAATGGACGCATTGCTGAGCAAACTAGAAAGATAATACGAGTTGCGTATTTTAATTCTCTCTATGGCTCGAGTCTATAGAAAGGCAAGGTTCTCGAGCACAGAATTCCCAGGATGTTAACTGGATTATTCTCCTCTGTATTTCTGGAAATGTGTTATGTTGTATATTGTATATTTTTAAAATTTGTAAAAGGTATAGAAAAAAGTTACTAATTGGAAATGAAGTTGGTGGTCCTCCACTCCTCCCTCGTGGCACTTGCACCCTTGTTCAAATCTTCAATGCATTGATTCTAACCTCCTTGGGGTTCTTATTTATATAATAATTTGTCTTTGGGATATTGGTATCCCTAAGGCAACGCAATCTATAACATGTTAGCCTTGTTACCTGTCCTAAAGACTGTTGGGACTTGGGAAGTCATATATGCTCATTTGGATTTTAGACTTCTACAATAAATAAATAAATAAATATATATATATATATATCCATTGTAGCAAGGTTGCTCCTCACATTGTTATTTTTTTATATGACAAAAAAAAAAGACGAAAGAAAATTCGCGGGAATACTAGGAAATTTGAAGGAGTTGACTTATAGTAGTAATACTAGGAATAGTAGGGTTGTTTTAAGAAGCGTAGAATATTATTATTATATCTTGTCTTTGGTAGGTATTGAATAGGTCATTGATACCCAAATTATCTGGCAATGAGAACACAATTGAAGTCGATAGGAACCTGTAGGTAGACCAATAACAACCAACTTTCCTTCAACATATTTTGCAATGCCTTCCAATCTTAAGCATCTACTTTTTTTAACCTCTTTATTTTATTTTGTCAACAACAATTTTATTTTTATAATAATTGGGTTAAATTAGGACAACCAAACTAAACTATTGGAGGTAGTTGTGGAAATAAATGCAAAAGGTGGATGGATGCCTCCTCAATTTGTCAACCGAATGAGATCTTTTTCACCTAATTAATTAAAAAAATTGATGAGTCATGCCAATGTACATGGTCCATAGGCTTCACCAATTAATGTATTGACTACCTACAATACCATAAAGTATAAACCACACGTATAATCACAGCAGGACCTTTAAATAAGACTATACATATCATGTTTTTCTTTCAACCCCCCCACCAAAGGCCTTTACAAATACATCCCAATCAACACATCGCATGCATGTGAAGTCCAATTGTATTAGATACTAATATTCTTCTAAAATAAGGACAATAATATATATATATATATATATATATATATATATATATATATATATATGTGTGTGTGTGTGTGTGTGTGTGTGTGTGTGTGTGTGTGTGTGTATAATTCTCTAAGATGACAAACAACAAGAGGATGGTAAAATTAAAAGTTGCTCCTTTTTTATTGTCTACTGCCTTTTGTGGAGCCGATTATACTGATTTCTCAAATCGGATGTGCTAAATTCACGGGTTACCAAAACAAATGTCACATTTAATAATTTTCAAACAAGGATATTAGTTTTTATTTCTTTTTATATGAATATCGGAGTGGCAGCATTTTTGGTAAATGCAAGTACATATGCAACCACCAAAAACAATACCATACCCATATTCACAAGACTAAAACTATTTAAAAGGACTTGCCACCCCACTTTCTTGTATTGTTAAACAAAGTCGTCACGTAGAAAAAGAAAAAAAAGCATACATCGAGTACTAGAGGAGGAGAAGAAAGATACCATTTCTTTACAACAACAATGGCAAATTCTTCTGGTTTCCACTTCATGTTCATCTTTGCTTTATTCGCCGCATTAATGATCTCATTGTCCGCCACTATTCCGGCCGGTGGCTATGACTGGACGCCGGTGAAACAGGCCTGCACAGGCTCCATATCGGAGTGCATGGCCGGCGGAGAATTCGACATGGATTCAGAGAGCAACAGGCGCATATTAGCAACCAACAACTACATAAGCTATGGAGCGCTGCAGAGGAACAGTGTTCCTTGTTCACAGAGGGGTGCATCCTACTATAACTGCAAACAAGGTGCTCAAGCTAACCCCTACAACCGTGGCTGCAGCGCCATTACACGATGCCGGAGTTGATTTTAATTCCTCTTTAACCAGTTCATTTACATTATGTATAATTAATTTATAATTTGATTATGGTGATAATTGTTATGTTGGTCAACATTGTGAGAAATTATTCCCTGCCCCAGGAGCATTGCTACAATATGCTCCATCCTCTCACATGAGGTGGGTCCACACATGATGTGACCCGTGTGAACCCCTCCTCATGTGAGAGGGTGAAGCATTGCTCCAGGGACATACAATAATTTTTCCAACATTGTTCTTAGTTGCCTACGCAACTCGTTTGTCGTCTTTAATAAATGATTATGTTTATGGTAATTAGAGATGCTCTAATTCATTGCTTTCATCCTAATCCTCGGTTAATCTTCTTCTCTTGAGCTTTAATTTTTTGCAAATATTTGGCAAAATTGAACGCCTTTTCTTTTTCTGCAATTCCAAGGCAAAAATGCTAAGAGCCACATTGCTTGGTTCTCTATCTAGAACTACGTAAATATATCCAATGTCAATTCCTCTAGGTTCAGAATCCTCAGACATTCCAACATCTACATTTTCGAATAATGTTTGAATACTTCCGTTATCTCCTTCAAATTTGATAACGCCATCTAAATTTATTGAATACAACTTTATTCGCCGATCATGTCTTTCTCCTGGTCCCTGACCAAGAGCTGGTAGACAAAAGTAATCAAAAAATAAAACATCAGTTTCAATACCAAATAATGAATCAAACATCTCATCCAGAATGTCTTTATCATAAAAAGGAGCAGATCATCGAAACTATTAGCCAGAATAGTGTCACCAAAATCTGGAAAAAAAAAAAAAAACAATTTAGTTGGACTTTTAAGATTACAACCCGACCCATACGTATATGAGTCTTAAATTGTACAAATAAATACAAGTATATATTTATTTGTTAGACACAATAAATAAAAAATTAAAAGCAAAAAGAAAAAAAATATCTATAACACGCAATAACTACCAGCAACCTCATAATAAATAATATTTATTATTTTTCACAAAAAAAACACACTTCTTGCGTATTACTATGATACTATCCGCGTGTGAGAGACCTTGCGCAATTAGCGTATCTCCTTGTATAAATGGCAATTTTTGTATAAATATATTAACCATTATCATTCACTTTTCTATCTGGAAATATTATAAAAAACAGCTAGTTTTTGAATAAATTGTTCAAAGTATTTTGTTAAAGAAGAGGGAGAAAGAGCAACTACTAACAAATGAAAGCGTCGGTTACCGACAGGAAGAATCCATGCTTAAAATATTTGAAGTATAAATAATTAACTGTAGTGCATTCATTTGCAAAAAAACAAAAAATTACTGTAAAGGGAGATTGTAAGAATTATACTAACCTTTGGAAAATAACCCTTTAGACCAGGTAAAAGAGTAGATCTTCCAACATCTAGTAAAGATACGAGAAACCACCTGCTGGTTGTTGACCATGTCACAGGAAAGTAAAAGGTATGGTGAAGAACAGAGATCAACCCAACTTTTTGGTTTCAAGAAAAGACAGAAAGCATCAATGCTACAACCCTTTCAATCGTACAAGCAAAATTACATAAGAAAAGACAGAAATCATCAATGCTACAACTCTTTCAATCACACGAGCATAATTACATTGTTTAGCAGAAAAACAACACTGCATAAAAGGGCATAGCATCCGTCATGTAAGCAATTGATATTTGATGATGCAAACTCGTATCATAGTATCCATAGTGTATAAATATCTCATTGCATAAGTAAAAAAATAAAAAATTAAACAGAAACGCGTGATGAGAAAAATAAACATTATAATAAAAGATGCTATCACCTTACAATGAATATTTTTACCCACAAGCAAAACTGTACTTTGGGAAAGAAAAACCAGGTAATTAGGTAAATTCTGGTGCAAACAATCATGACCCATAAAAGCTGCATTAAGAATAATTGAATTTAGAGTTGATTATAAAATAACATCTATCCAGCAGCTGCAGTGGCGGATTCAATTGTTGAATTCATACATTTGATGAAAATATCCAAAGAAAATACATGTCTAGAAGAATCTTAGCTACATAAATATCAAGGAAAAGGTTGCAAAGTTGGTTCTACTTGCTGCTAGATGTAACCCAGAAAGGAAAATGACAACAAAGGTAGGCACAAAAGAAAACCATATGAACCACTAAATGATATTCACTTTGAAGAGATTGATACTATGCAGAACCTTCCTCTGGTTTTGCTTCATCTGCCTTTTTGGATGGCGGCAACAGAGATGGAGAGCCCTCTGCTCCAATTTCTGTTCTAAGGTCACTGATACTCTGCTCCAATTCATTTATCCGGCCTCCCATTTCATCGAGTGCATTGTGGTTAAGAAAATATTAATATCAATGAATTTCAAAATAATAAGGATAGCACAGATTTTTGTCTGTTAAAGTAATATTAAACGAACCATTTGAAGGTTCCAAACCTTGGTCAAAGATTTGAAACTTGGCAAACAAGAGGAGCAATAACACGAGCTACTGTTGTTATCAAACATAATGTTCCATCTCATGGGATCAATGCACTCTAAAATGACCCATTAATATAAACCACCAAAGAAATGTCTATTACTTCAATCTAAGCATGTTATAGTCATCGAGTGCATTGTGGTTAAGAAAATATTAATATCAATGAATTTCAAAATAATAAGGATAGCACAGATTTTTGTCTGTTAAAGTAATATTAAACGAACCATTTGAAGGTTCCAAACCTTGGTCAAAGATTTGAAACTTGGCAAACAAGAGGAGCAATAACACGAGCTACTGTTGTTATCAAACATAATGTTCCATCTCATGGGATCAATGCACTCTAAAATGACCCATTAATATAAACCACCAAAGAAATGTCTATTACTTCAATCTAAGCATGTTATAGTTGAGGAAAAGGATATTCTTTGAAACAATAGATTCAGACATTGTCTGAAACCTGGATTGCTGCAAAAAAGAAAAAAGAGAAATAAATATACTCATTGGTACAAGTTGTGCCATATAGAACAGAAATCTGTATAACAATTACAACTACAGACCAAAAAGAGGGGACAAAAAACCTATGCATTACAACTCACCATCTGTTGAAGAAGGTTTTGTACCTGGAAAAACAAGGAAAATAATAAGAAAATATCAAGGCCTTGATAGGACACACTTAATCATTAAACCAGTTTTTTTTTTAAAAAGAAAAAGAAAGAAAGAATCCGACACCCTGACATATACTACTCTCATTTTATTCCAAATAAAACTGTATGGTCACTGATACAAAGCAAGCTGAAATGTGCATGCATATGCATTATGTTTAAGCATATAATTACAAGGGAGCTAGCCGGCTAGGGTAAGACCACAAAACATCTAAGGTTCGAGGTATGCTTGAAGACGGAGTATCCTTGCAGCACAGCTAAGTAAGAGAGTAAATATTCTCAAAAAAAAATTAAACAAAAAGTAGGTAGATATCAAGAAACTCACAAAAATGGTCATATCAGCAGTGCCTTGCTTCGGATCATCTGAATCTTGTCCATCCTGACAAGAAAAAAGTCAGAGCCACGTAATGAAGCAGGAGGTAAAATTTAGTATTCACTATCAACTCAGGATAGTAGCAAAATACTTTACAAAACTTAACCATAATTGTTGTTTCCACCCTGATTCAACAAACAATCATTTCCAATAACTTAAAATTTGCAATATAAGAGAGAAATATTTTAACTTTTTAAAGTTCAAAAGTAAGGAAAATATGTGAATGAATGAAATGGGTGATCAATATAATTTTCTGGAAATTCAGCCCCATGCTGTCACCATTTTATCATAATTAGAACACATGATCACATTGTATACAAATTTGTACTTTGTTTTTATTTTCCTTTTTTAGTATAAAGATATCATGAGCACATGTTCCAACCTAAAAAAATTAACAAGAAAAAGAACATACCAAAAAACAGAAAATAGTTGAAAGCAAAGAAACATGCAGTCTTATATGACTACAAACCGACGCCATCATCGTGGATTATTTATTCCGGTTGACTGCATTAGTTATTTATGGACTTCATTTAGTTTTTTGGGATAATTCTTATTTACTTTATTTAGATAGAGTTTTTTAGTCTTTAGTACTTTTCTTCTTCCCCTGTAAAATTAGGGTTTTGTTCTCTTTAAAAATCACTGTAATCTCCACAAACTCATTACATTATTATTATTGAATGAATTGATTCTTCTAACTTATATTTTGTCTAAGAATGCAAGTAATCTCTGCATAGTGACCTCAAAATACTCTGCTAGGTGGCTGATTCTATGAGGGACAGGAATTTGTTAATTGTTCTTATTATTTGTCTTCAAAATTATTATCCTACAGGACCTACATCACCTCCTGTTTTTTGATTTTAACCTGTAACATTATATCGCATAAAATAATCTGCACCTATCATTTTTTTCTTTTATCATAAAGTAATCCTAAAATATCTACTCCAACCTTGATATAAAAAGGAAAACCGTATGCACGCAAAGCAGAAACCACTTGAAAGCCAAAAATAGCACTCACTCATATCGGGATTTCAAGATTTCTGCCAAAAAACAATAGTTCCAACTTCCCACAAAAAATCTCCTATGCTCATCTTTTTAAATGTAACATCATATTAAGCATTCTGGATGAATCCCTCACCATTTTGAGCATCTATCAGTGAAGGCAGATTTTTGTGATAGAATAACTTGCATAAATACTATTACTTCTTTTCTTCGAGATCAGAATTTTTTATGCAATATACTGAAAGCCTGAGATCACTCAAAAAAAGGCTTATTTATGATCTGGCTGACATAAGATGTATGTGCCATGTTTTCATGCTAAATGTCACAATTATTTTCTCAAAGCTCTAGAACAAGGGTAAATTATCTAAAATAGAGCAAATGGGACAACCATTTTCATTGTGCCATTCAAAGTAGAATTTGGTCATCACTCAAAGTAAGAAACTTTTCTTAGATTAAAAATCTTCTAAGTAATTACCCTTCCCTTTATGATAAGCAATTCATTAATTTACAAAGTGTAAGAGCAGAATCCTCACCTCATACTTGCTTATTCTTACATGAAAGCAGAAAGCCTTGGGCTAACTTTATTTTTCTAGACTCAAAAAAATACTGCTTTGGACTCTTAACTTGTAGGAAATTTCCTTCAATTCCTTAAGCGGCCTTCTGCTTAATAGCAAACACAATTATGTCACAGTGATGTCCACCAACATTATCAAAAATCAAGAAAACAGCTAGCTGCTCAGGAACAATATGCAGTGATACACACTTGTCTAGGATACATTGTCACTAGTTCAATCATGTTTCCTACAAAAATCACAATCAAGGTAGCCTATTGGCACGTCTAAATGCCACATTGTGTCTATAAAGGCCCCTATGTTTGTTCATTAAGCCACACTAATACTTCATCAATCAAATCCTAATCGACCACTCTTGATAATTATTATCCCAGTGACATTTATTTATCTACAAAACAAACAGCATTTCGACAAAACTAAAGACAACCCACACAAATAGACAGGTAAATGCAAAGAGAGATTCAAATCCAAAAAAAATCCTAGTTATGATATTATATACTTTTATATCGAATCGTAAGAAATTTCGTCAAAATCCTAGTACGTATATAAAAGATGAGCAGTAACAAAAACAACAAAATAAACACAAATGGATCGATGATAATAAGTTGAAGCCATATGATTTGCTTACCATTCTTTGTTTCTTTACTGGTGAAACCACTTCCGTTCTCCGATTTACTCTTTCTCCGTCCGACTTTATAAATCCTCAGATATGGAAAATGATTCTGTCTATGTTGATACGAAATGGTTATTTTCACATATCTCATGGAAATATCACAAGAATTCTTTCAAATATATACACACGCGTAAGCGTCTATATGTTCTTTTATTATTTTTAAAATACGACTGTTTTTTTAAAATATATTTGATGTCTAATTACTACGAATCAAGGGTCTATTTGACGTGCAGTTGCTAACATAGTGTTCAAGTATTTTTATAAAAAATTAGTTTTGTTATTTAATTAATTGTCATCTTATCATTTAAAATTATTTTATTATAAAATATTTGTCACAACTAAACTAACCTCAACAACCACATTTATTGTAACACAAATCTACATACACAATATCCGAATATAAAATTAAATAATATATTCATTTTAACTATTAAAAAATAAAACATAACACGAATTACAATGACATGCCCTATTTTTTAATTATTAAGATAAATATAATATTTAAATGTTGTGCATTATACTTATTCTTGATCATATCGTGAACACATTTTTATGAATCTGAGGGGGAAAAAATCAAAAAAGAAAAATTATAATTTAGACCATTTTTTTCTTTTATAATTTTATTGGTTGTCGCAGAAGGAATTGAATCAAAGAGTATATAATAATACAATAATGTCACATTATATAATAATATAATGTCTTTATACTACTACCCTTGCGGCATAGTTATTAATCTATAACATTATTGTTACATTAAAATTTCAGTATACTAACTTTTAAAATCAATAAATAATCTAATAAAAAGGTTTTGGGTTAATAAAGACATTTACAAATTCAACACGCGTAATGAAAAGTTGGATTGGAGTAGCGCCAATGCACTTCAAATTTCAAAACTTTTGGCAGGGAACCACCACACTTGCAACTAGCAAAAGCAAGTCCTATTACTATGGGAATTAATTCGCAAACAGAATCGAAAGGGCTGGTTTACTCTTCTGTTTTTTTCAGAGTACCGAAAACTAGTTTACAGAATTTTAAACGATACAAGAAAACTTGGCACTTCATTGTCCCTTCTCTCTGGTTAATGATTTATCATCCACATAGGGAGATTCAGGTGGAGCACTCCATAGACCCCACAATATGAGTAGGTGGATGCAAAGAAGCAGGAAAGATGAATAGCTGTTAGAGGGATAGACGTTCCAGCAAAACTCCACGCCCATAAACAAAATTAAGCTGCAAAAATGGACAATAACACTCGAGTATGATATGGAACATTCATATGCATAACTACCGCAAATAAGAATGATCAAGTAACTAACCGTAGCAATGTGGGAAAAGAAGTTTTCCATAATAGATATGGTAAGGTGTAGAAATACCTGCACAGGGGAACACTATACAACATTAATGGCAATTCTTCTTGAAAAATAAAATAAAATTATAGAGGTCTATAGAAGATAACATAAGAACCCAGCAACATTTTTTGGTGTGACTAAGAAACGAATTCAGGGCACAAGAAACATGCATTCATACAATTGCCATTTGTGCATCATGCAATAACAAATAGCATTTATGTGCGAGCACACGTTGAACCAAAATGGCCGAGAGTAACTAGTACTCGGAAGAGCAAAGGGACTATTAAACAAGTCTTTTTTAAGAAAAGGTCAAGCTTCTACCTTCTACACATCCTATTCTGCTACAAACAAATTTTTCCCCAAGAAAACATAAGAAAGTCAAACAAAAGGCACTACCAGCAATCTAAACAAAATTCCAATCAATATTTCCCCCACAAACTTAACCTTTAAAATAGACTCCACCTTTAGATATAGGAAAGAAATTGGATCATCCAAGTTCAAACTATTGCACAAGTTCTGCTAGTGGAACAATTAGCCAAACAAATATATGATATCATATCGTTGCTGACTCGTAGTTTTTGTAACCTTTTTTTTTTTGACTTTGGAATCCCCAATCACTACCACTAAGGTGTGCACTTCATAAACTACTGGGTGCACGCAATACCAAAATCTGTGTGGGTGGCCCTAAGGATATCATTGCCTTTATGGAGTATCCAAGACCTATGCAAGCACTCATCCCTAGACTCACTACCAGTTGAGTTAACACCTTGAGGTTAACCCTCGGTGTGAGCTTATGAGTGAATTTTAATAATTGGCCAAGCACATTGGTGCTTAAAACTTTAGATACTATACAAAGCATAATTCCAGAAGTCTATAACTAAACAATTTCACTACCTGGTTTAAAAAAATGAGATATTAACAACGCTGTTATTATAAGAAAGGACACTGGAAAGCCAAAGACAATGACAGGATAAATTAAAATTTTGAGAATCTCTATAGACATCTCATATGATAACTAAAAGAGTACGAATAATTAGAAATAGATGAAAGATGTCAACATGATATATTCAATTTCTAACTAGGAGGTCAGACAATTTTTGCCTCGAAAAGACAACATACAGACGGTACTCTTATCCTAAAATGGAATCTTCAGGGGAGAGAAGGTGAGGAGGTACAGTTGCATGCCATTACTTGATTACACTCCATAAATGTAATTGATAGAATGTTACCCAACAGAACAATTTATTTTATGACAAAGATGCTTGGTATCTGAATATGGCAAGTGAAAGTGTGTCCCAATTGTCCCAAGTGAAAGTAAATACATTCAGAATTTCAGATAAAAATGTACATTTATGGTAACTAATGTCTGAATCTATATGGTACAACTCAGAGCACATCATATCACATCGAAATTGAAGTGTATGCAACTATGCATCATTGTTGCTGAAAGCACTCCATTAGATATCAGAACAGATGTAAACAGTTCTCCAGCAAAACTTACCAAGAGTAAAATTGATAATGCAGAGATCGGGCACATACAATACCGATGAAATTCCCAACAAACATGGTAGTCACAATATCTGAATAAAGGACAAACAATAGTCAGTAAATAATCCAGGAAATGAAAATTCAAACACAATACTAACTTGAACATCAAAAAATAAGCAAAAGAAACAGAATGAATCAACCGCCTAAAATCAGTGGGGGGGGGGGGGGGGGGGGGGGGGAGAGAGAGAGAGAGAGAGAGAGAGAGAGAGAGGTATAAGGATGTGCATCACTTACGTTCTTTCTGGAGAAGCTTGACGACAGAGTTACTACTGTGAAATTGTTTAAGAGGGAAGGAACTTGAAACAGAAGTTTTGAGCTTCATTTGAATCATTCGAGAATGCAAGAAAGAAAGTATCCCTCCTTCATGCCTACAGGAAGTATACATAATTAGTTTAAAATTCAAGCAAATCCAGAAACATGCTAATAATATTGTACTTAATCCATTTTATTAAAGGAGAGCAGAAAATTTAACTGCTTTTTTGAAGCTGTGTCACTTTTTTACTTCAACCGCTAGATGGGGAAATGATTTGGTAAAAATTAACTTCCTTTCTCTCTCCCACTCTTTATCCCTAAAATCTCTCCCA
This sequence comes from Hedera helix, assembly GCA_947179155.2. NCBI lineage: Eukaryota > Viridiplantae > Streptophyta > Magnoliopsida > Apiales > Araliaceae > Hedera > Hedera helix. The sequence goes on along the minus strand of OX359271.1, from coordinate 47,459,594 downwards.
TATTTTTTCACCCATTTTTTTACAACTCTTATTTAAATATTTAACTTCCCTTAATTGCACACACAGTGTGTGCACAAATACTAGTACTTAAAATAGTGGAGAATTCGCACCCAACTCCTTATTGAAAAACCTATATATCCACACAGGCCCAAAATCCATCTGTTCCAAGAAAACTCAGTCTCATCCAGAAGCACATATAGACTGTAGAACGTGTCCAATAAGCTTTTTAATAATAAGAGCTTGCTTAAATTATAAAGTTTTTCTGGGCATCAATGCAACTCCCCATTCATGAATTAACAAAATAAATGGATAGCAAAAGATCTACTCACTTGCACCACTTATAATTAGCAAAAGCTGCAAGCAAAATGAGATGAGTAACTAGTAAGGACACAGCAAACATCCTTGATATAAAAACGGGTTCAGGGACGAACTTGAAGTTCACAGACCTGATACAATAAAGTTGAAGTTAGTTTCTAATTGTCCAAGACAAGGATCCACATTTAAAAAAAGTCAAACACAACAATATGTTGTAAGCAAAGGCAGATCTGAGCATTCACACAATTATAACAAATGAAGCTGAAATCTTTAAAATTAGCAGGTACTAGAAGCCTTAAGTTACTATTGGCAATATAGAAACAGTAACAATTTTGACACTTTAATGGTCAACAACCTTGATCTGAACCTCAAGAATTCAGATGGCAAAGTTTGCATCTGTATTTGGTTTAAGGGAGTACCAAAAGTGGATGAAGATACGTCCAAGATTGAAGGCTCTTGATGTATATGAAATTGGATATGAAATGATAAAAGGCAGCCCTAACAGAATCTGCAGAACCATTCAGCAAAAGGTGGTGGAAATAGATGAGCATTTCAATCAGTCAACATCCTCCATTGCATATCTATTGCGGTTGCAATCCAACTCACCTAATTTTGTTGGATAGAGGAAATATAAGCTAATCTTCACCACAAGAGATACATATGTGATAAATCTAAAGAATTAAATTTTGCTGGTTACACCAGGTACCACTTAACATATAAAATTCTGATATTAACATCTATAGACCCTAAGCATTAACCCACAAAACTAGAATAAAGAAACAAGGAGGGGATAATAACCACCTGCACTATTGCGGCACCTGCTAAAGCCAAAATCACCCCAAAAATATTCATAGCCTGTAATTATAATTGATTCAGCGTCGAAAATGAATAGTTTCTAGAATACTTATATAACACATCTACAAAAAATAAGGGTTACATTGAAACGGCTTGTATACCTTGAGCATGAGGAGTAATAAAGGTGGAGCATATAGAAGCACATTCATCTTTATTGAAACAGCTCCACTGTACTCATACAAAGCAAAGTCAAATGCAAATTCATTGAGTATTCTAATTTCATTAAAGTATTCCTTTTAAAAATAAATGAAACTGACAAGTAAACAGAATACTACCTGAATATAATCAAACCTAGATGCCATTTTTGGTAAAGTAGTGAAACCACTGAAGCATTGAAAAGAGTCATTGCAAAACAATCATTGAACAAACGAAGTACGAAGATAGAATGCACCCTTTTAGATAAACAAAGTAAAGAAAGAGCCCACCACGGAACCTTCAATGCAAATTAACAGTTGCGTGAGCTAAAGGATAAAAATGCAATGAGGACTAGGAGGTAAATGTACACATCTGAAAACACATACCTCACACTAAAGAAAGATGTTTCTATCTATGTGTGTTGCACGAAAAAGGAAGTCACAAAGATTAAACTATATCTACAGTGTGTACACGCCTATACACACACACACACACAAGCGCGCCATAGATTTTAAACAAGGACTTCCTAGGCCTTTGTTAGTGATTTGTAAAATACCGAACACATTAAACTGAAATCCATAGTTGCATTATGAGAAAATTGAAACAAGATTGACCAACAGAATCTGAATGCCCTACCATTAGGTGAATACAAAAAGTAAGAATAAGCATTAGTTAGAAACATGAGAGGAACTTTCATACCACATCAGTCTTCACATAGACTAATAAGATGATTCCGAGATTCACAATGTAGAGAAAACCGAACAGAATCTGAAATAAAAATTACCACAAAATTAGTTAGCCATGAATGAGTATTAGTCATGCTTAGCAATGGACAAAAGAAAGCCAAAAAGGATCATTTGCAGCACATACAGACACTTGAGTAATCATGGAACTAGTATGATTCAAAACATACTTATTTCATTCAGATACTAATGAACTCCTTAGCAATCCAACAGAATACTAAGTGAGTTTGTCTTATTTTTTATTTTAATTTGTCAATAAGATTCAAATATTTGGGCAGAATGATATACAAATTAAAAAATCAGAAGTAAATCATTCAATACTAATACATTAGCCAAAAAAATTATACCTGAGCAGGATACACTTGACCACCAGTAACAAACCGAATGGCAGAATATATATAAAGAAAGCCAGCAGGGTAAACAAGAGGCCCTGTGTCCCCTTCCAATTTACTGTAATCTCTCTCCCCTCCAAGAAATCCACTAACCTATTAACAAATCATTACAAAATATGATTAAAATCTATTTATCATACTACAATTAAGCTTAACATCCCCTCAAAAAAGTATAAAAATTGATTACTACCTGTGACATGTAAGCATCCCAGTCGATCTTTGTATCTAAAAATTAACAATCAAAACCCATTACAAAAAGCATATATATATGTATAGATATAGATATATATATATATATAGAGAGAGAGAGAGAGAGAAAAGGTTGAGCTTACAAGGGACGTAGGTGATGATCAGGGCAACGAGGACGGAATCGGCAAGAAGCAAGGCGAAAGAGAAGGGTATTTTTGGGTTATTCAAAAGTCTGCGAAATGAAGATTCCGATTTCCGTGTGATTTTAGGTTTGGGCTGGGATTGGACAGCCATGGCTTCTTCACTGAATCGGTTCTTTCGTCCCATCAAGCCAAAATCGACTAGATCTTCCAGAGGAGTGAATTCTGTTCAGTTCTTCAACAACGTCCCAACAAAACGCAGCGTTTAGACATTACTGCAGTCATTTTATGGTGTACACTCCCTTTGTTCCCAAAAAAAAATACATAAAGGGTGGCAATATTATTAATGCACATTCTAAATTTATTATTGCACACCCTTTTACGATAAAAAAGATAATAATATCCTTATATCATATTTTTTTGAAAGAATAATATTTGGGATTGAATTATTAATCTTAAATATCTTATTTATTTAAAAAATTAGACTTAATATTATTAATTTCAAAATAATAAAATGACTTAAAAGAAGAGATTATTTAATTTTATTATACTTAAAACTAAAAAAAAAAATCTAATAAATCTCTATCAACTATATTCATAAATTGTATATTATTTCAATATATTTTATTAGCTATGTTAGTAAAAAAAAATTGCGGATTTCTAAATTTTGATATATATATATATATATATATATATATATATATATATATATATATATATATATATTTAAATTCTAAAATTAAAAAAATTATAATCTCCATTTTTTTGCTAAATTCAGCTGAAATCTTAGCATACCTGTTGTTAACGCCAAATTTTGTAACACCCATTTAAATCACAAAATAACGAGCAAAATTAAACGTCAAACACAAATAACTTAAAGAAATCACTGTAAGAACACCAGAAATTCACGTGGAAACCCAATTGAAAAAAAACCACGGGGAAATAGAGTAATTCACTAGAATAAGATTGATGGTTACAGGTTTCTCTGATAGTAGAGAGCTTGTATGCTGGAAAAAGGGTTCTGTATGTGAATAGTAAGTTAAAAGTTAGTTTTTGATCTTTTCTGTGCTCCCCTTTTATATGCCCATGTAACCATAATTACAAGCAGTAATCAACCAAATAAATGTCCATCTTTCAGAAAATCGTTATCATCCGAGCAGACTCTTCATCTTCCAAGTAGACTGGTTTTTGCTCTTCCAAACAGCTCATACCTTAAAAGAAAGAGTCCAATAATTAACTCTGTCAGACCCAACCCAATATAATAACAGGGATCAACCTAATGAATTAGTATGGGTCAGTCCAAACCCGGGCCCAAACTATCTCAACCCAACACCTGTCTTTAGCAGAAATGTTTTACCACTTGAGCCAAGAAACCTTGGTTATAATCTCCTTTTTTGTACGTGCTTCATATTGTGAAAGGTGTATAAAGTAGAATTACTTTCATACAAAAGAGGGAATTAAAAGAATCATGTTACGTATTATAAAACTTTTTTACCGAATTACAATTGTCCACTATACCTTTCTAAATGTAATTAAAAGAGTGATCCACCGTATTTAATGACATACCTTTTCAAAAGATATGCTTATTTTCATATTGAAAACAAAGCAAAAAAAAAAAGTCAAATACGTTGACACCGAAATTTTTTTCTTTTTGAAAAGACATGTGGTATTTTAGGGTGTTTTTGAAAAAAAATTGACTTATATCGACAAGTTTTAAAATTTTAATTATTTGATAAGTTAATTAATTATACAAAGTCGTCAATTAATAAATATTTAAAAAGATGTACCAATTTATCCGAATTTTTAATTTTTATAAATAAGATACCTCGTATGTGACTATATAAAATTGACATGCAAACGATATTCAAAGAGTTCGAGAGTTTGTTTAAACAAGGAAAATGTGTTAAACATTATCTAACTTCCGTAAAACATGATTACTGCTTTCTTAATATTTTTTCTAAAATTTAAATAAGTTGCCTTAATAGAAATATAAAAATGTGTTTAATATCTTGTGCATAAGTGGGTTATGTCATGTGTGACGACCCCAAATTCGGGTTCTTTAACCTCGGGTTTGGTTCTCACTGTACAATACTTAACAACAATGAAATACATAAATTGTATTCAAACTACGCGGAATAATACAAAAGGTTCATTCTCAAAAGGCTACACTTCCCAAGGTCTATTAACCTTAATCGTAACATTACATATCTTAAGGGAAATACAAAATATTTACAACAGTAATTATATAACAGTAATTTAAACTAGTATGCATCTACTAAAACTAAGCATTCGCTTTCCCCTTGCCTTTGTCCGATTTAGAACTTTCGGGATTGGCTGAAATATAGTCATGATATAGTAAGAATAAGCAACTAAATGACTCAGCAAGTTTATAAACAACAATCATACGATATATCATGATGAAGGAAAATAACTTCAAGGTTTTCAACAATAACAATTGTGAAAGATATCAAGAATCAATGTTCAATAAAAGAATGTATTGACTATTTACTATTGAGTGGTCTTTAATGACCGTGAACTGCTACTAAGGTAGAACAGACATACAATGTCTGACACCTTGTTAAAAATAACGGGACGCTTGAGGGGATCAGTCCTCTCATGTCCTATGTATATGCATCACATTTAGATTTCTTGCGCGCTGTCGGTTTTCCGACAAATAAAAATCCCTTTTAACTAGAGTTGTTTTTTCTCAGTCTTAGGGTATGAATCCGCACCAGCCAATGGTTTGGATAAGCTTTTATAATATTCAATTCAATGAATTAACATACATTTGTCTAGCCGAAACAATTAGCTTAGACATCTTAAACAGTTGCAAAAGCACTATGTGCGAATATAATAATCAATAACGATGTGAAGTAATTTTCGATAATTAATTCACTCAATGGTCTGTCAAATATATACGAGTGTAGATATTTGCTCATTAATAAATGAATTGCTTAATGTAATTAAGGTTGAATAATAATTGCAACAATAAGTACAAGTTAAGAGGTAGAAAACTTGTCTCGTGCGTCGTTTACTGCTAACCAACTTAATTTAATAATCCTTGTACGGACCTAACAATTAAATCAGTTTGATCTTAAATTAGTATCATATACCGGTAAGTATAATGACCTTTATAAACCTTACAAACCACATAATTGATTAATTATGGGTAATTAAACACTTAGGAAATATTATAACTACTTGATAATATTTCAAACACAAAGAACTTATATTAATTATTTAATATAGTTCAAATAAATATATAATATTATTAATAATAATTTATTAAATATCTAATATTATTAATCATTTAATAATATTTTATTCATTACCTAATATTATTAATTATTTAATAATATTTTATTAAGTATCTAATATTATTAATCATTTAATAATATTTTATTCATTACCTAATATTATTAATCATTTAATAATATTTTATTCATTACCTAATATTATTAATCATTTAATAATATTTTATTAAGTATCTAATATTATTAATCATTTAATAATATTTTATTAATTATTTAATATTATTAATCATTTAATAATATTTTATTCTAATATTATTTATTCATTTAATAATATTTTATTAATTATCTAATATTATTAATTATTTAATAATATTTTATTGACATTATAATATTATTATACACTTAATAATATTTTAATAATTTTCTAATATTATTATTTATTTAATAATATTTTATTACCTTTATTATATTATTATTTCAATAATAATATTTATACACTTTTAAATCATTAAATCAATTATATATATATTTAAAAATATATTTATTAAGTCCAAAAATACTAAAATGATTTTTGGAGCATTTTTCATTTTCTGACCCGAACCAGACCCGACCCGACCCGGTTCGGTTTTTTTTTTTTTTTTTTTTTTTTCTGGTAACAGTGCACGGCGCCCCAGCGCAGTGTATTGCACTGAACACTGCGCCCCGGCGCCGAGTGACAAAATGAAGCCCTAATTTGATTTTTCTTGACAGTTTTGATATCCTTTGATCAAACCTTGATTAAATGAAATCTACACATCCAAATAACCCCAAATTAGTGTTGATGTGTTCCTAACTTAATGTTTTACATTATTCCATGGTTCGATCGTCTTTTTGAAAACGTTTTACACGAAATTTACGGATCGAACCACTTATGGTTGAAAAACGACATCCTTTGTAGTAAAAGTTATAACTTCTTTGTTATTCAATATTTTTGAAAAGTTCAAAAAGAGTTTTTCTTTAAAACTCATAGATCTAGCTTTCTAGCCATAAAAATCCAATTTTCGATTTGTACATTTCAAAATACAACATTAAACATAACATGTATCGTTAGGGTTTTACCGGTAAAACGTGTCATAAACTTTTCTACCATTTTTATGCATTTCTAACATACCATAACATGTTATAAACACATAGATCTATGAATATACATATATTACATAGATAAATATATCTAGATCATCAAAACGAGTTTTGATAGGTTAAAAATAGATTTTAACCGATCAAAAGCTTTCTAGACTACAAAAGTGAAATAAGAAGAAGTTGAGAGTACTTTTAAACCTTTGGATTTTGTTTGCTCTCCTTCTCCTCCTACCAAAGTATGTTGTGTAGCTTGAGGACATCTACTAAGACCTTCTCTAGCTTTTCTCACACAAAACACAAATGTATCTCTATTTAGCTCACAAAGTCTCTCTCTCTTTTCTATAGAAATGTCTAGCAAATGAACTAACAAACTTGAACCAAGTGTGGAGCATTCTATTTATAGCCATCAACTAACTCCTCATTAGCTTGCTAATTCACCCATGTTGGTGAAATTAGTGCTTAATTATAATTACTATTGCATTGAATGACTAGGTGATTGACTAGAGTGGTTGAGGAACTTATGACATGGCTTGATTTTTGAGCAACATGAAGCTCGCAAGCCACCCCTCTTGGGCCCCACTTTGGCCGGCCAAATGGCCCTCCTTTTGCCCCATTTTAGATTTAATTTTAATGTTAAATTGTGCATAAATACAACTATATATATATATATATATATATATATATATATATATATATATATATATATATATATATATTGACCAAAGTTTTGACCTTAGTTGGACTTCACATTGGGCTTGGGAATAACTTCTATTGGGCTCATTCAATTAAATTGTTTGGGCTCAATTAAATAACACATTGGGCTTATATTAAATAGTCTAGGTTACATTTAATTAAATCAAGCATTGGGTTTGTTTAATTAATTACATGGGCTAGTAATTAAATTAATTACATGGGCTACTAGGTTAATATCTTTAACCTAGTTTATCAACTTATTTGGATTTAAAATATAATCCAATTATATTTGCTTTAATTAATTATACACCTCGCTTTAATCCTTTAAATAAATATACAAGCACATAAGTACATTTATTTAATTATCTAATGCACAATTAATTAATGCAAAAAGTTTAAATTCATTGCTAAATATTTATTAATTATATTTACAATGACTAATGAAATTCGTGGTCATTACATTCTCCCCCCTTATAAGAATTTCGTCCCCGGAATTACAAATTTAAACTACTCAAACAGATGCGGATAGTTAGCCCTCATCTTTTCTTCAAGCTCCCACGTAGCTTCCTCAGCGTTGTGGTTCCTCCAAAGGACTTTGACGGAATGTATAATCTTATTCCGTAATTTCTGCTCTTTCCTATCTAGTATCTGGACAGGAATTTATTCGTACGATAAGTCTTTCTCGACCTGTATTGGCTCATAGGATATGACATGTTTGTAGTCTGGCTTGTATGGTCGCAACACTGATACGTGAAACACATTGTGAATATGCTCCAGTTCAGGAGATAAAGTTACCCCGTACGCCACTTCACCCACTCTCTTTAATAATTGTAAGACTTGTATGTATGACCAAGTCAGTAATGCGGCAGTCTAAAATTAAGGATGAACCATGTGTGGTTGTGATTATATAGAATAGCGGTGTGAAGAGAATGAGGTAAGATATACCTGATATCATGAGTATACTTGCATTTGTAAAGGCAAAACAAATTGAAATATCAACAAATGACCAAAGTGGTTAAATAGTCAAAGTATGATTAAAGGAAAGAGAAGAAAGTCAAGAAAACTCAATTTAGAGTTAAGAAGAGAATTTGGAGACGCGGACAACACCGTTGAGTTCAGAACATTGAATTTAATAAAGAGAGATAGTAAATACAAATTGGTGTCGGTGTTAACTTTTGATCAAAGTCAACATTTTTGACTTGTAAGGTGAAAAGTCAAAATTTGAGTTTGAAGAAGAATTTTGAGAAACGAGCTTCACCGTTACGACAGGAACGTCGAATTTAGTAAGTATGAACTGTAAACATGATGAGTGTTTCGATTGACTTTTTGGTCAAAGTTGACCGTTTGACTTTCTGTGAAAAAATGTCAAATTTAAAATTCGAAAGTGAATTTGAAGAAACAAATGTTACCACCACGACGAGAGCGTCGAAATTAGTAGAAAACGACTGTAATATTGAAATTTTGATTTTTGGGTCGAAAAGTCAAAGAGCGAGTCAGATAATTAAAAGTGGGACCCAAAAGAGAAATTAACTCTACAAATTTTTAAAGTAGGGCCAGTTGGAATCTCAAATTTTTAATGAGGTGGAATTAAATGGAGCCACTCATTTATTATCTTATCCTAATGAAATCTCTTTGAACCAATCACATTTAATTTCTTATCTCCTATCTTGGTTATATCATTTAAATGACCAACACCCACTTTATTTTAGTAATAGAAATCAGCAACATAGAGAGAGAAGGGAGAGTGTTCACGGCAAAAGAAGAGTAAAAGAAGGAGAAGGAAAGAGAAGCTTAAGCCAAGAATAAATGAAGCTATGAAGGTATTTTGCTAAACCCTTGAATAAATATTTGATTTTATTCGGTAGATGTTGGGTTTTATTTAGATTAATGATTGTAGATCATGATTAACCTTGTGTATAATGGTTTAACCATAGAATATCATGAATTTATTAGATGATTCACAAATTTAATTAAAATGAAAGAAAAGTCGAATAACAAATTCGCAGAAAAATGGTGTTTTGTTGCTGTTGGTTTGAAAAAGCATATAAAATCGAGTATTTGGAGTTAAAGAATGGGTTATATATCAAATTAAAGGTTAAATGTATGGAAGTAAGCTACACACAAAAATTTTAAGAGCACGAAAATTCCTTGTGGTTTGTGTGCAGTGACTGAATGAAGCATTCTGGATCGGACCAAAAATAGTCTGCCTAGAATGTTTAGCGAATTTGGACCTTATAAAAATTGTATAAAATCATGTGTTTCGAATTTGGTGTTAGTGTAAACTACAAAGTTGTATATATGGAAATTTCCTAGAAGTACCTATGATATTGAGCCATTTTATGGATTAGAGCAGTTTTGAAAAAAAAAAATTTGTAAGACTATCCAGAAAATTTTATTCTCTGGGCAGGTTGAGAAAATAGTTAGATTTGTGTTGTTTGGTGAATTGGCTGAAGTCAAGGCCTAGATAAGATTAAAGTAGACTTAATAATTTTTAATTTGATATAAGGATGAATAAAAACAGACTTGTAACAAAGAAGTTATGATGCAATAACGATATTGATATATTTTCATACTTAATATATCAATATTGGAACAAATATATCCATATAATGCAATAACGATAAATTGATATATTTTGATATATTGTCAAATCAAATATATCAATATTAGATCAAATGTATCAATAGGATAGACAAGGATAAATAAATAAATAATTATTATTTAATGAAGAATATTAAAATTAATAAACTAAGTATTTATTATTTAATTAAGATTAAATAATAAATAAGGATGTTTTATGTTCTGAATTTGAATAATCCAGAACAACTGAGACATGTCTCAACTCTTAAGGAGAATCTAAAGTGAGACATGTCACATGCTCAAACTTTCAAAAATATACCTTTGTGGTCAAGATTTCCATCCTCATAAACTCCATTTGTGTAGAACTTCCTCACCAATTTTGAATATACTCGAGTATTGGTGTTTAGAGATTCGTAGAGTCATAAATAAGGACAATTAATTAATTAATTAATTATTTAGATTAATATTAAATAATAATTAAAGGGAATTAAAGTTAATAAACTAGTTAATTATTACATCATTAATGTGTAATGATAAATAACAAGTAACGTTTGTAATTGAATGAGGTATTATTAGTAATATTGGTCAATAATTAAAATATTATCCAAGGGCGATAATATTGTCCTATAATTTATGAGTTAGTAAATAGGGAACTATGTGTTGTCAAGTCAATTTTCTTGAAAATGATAAATGAATCCCTATATGCGTTACTAATTGGAAGATAATCATATTAGGTCTTTCAAATGAGGTAAATTGAATTGTGTAAGCGTAAGTGAGGAAATAATTCAGGCAAGTTTTTCAGTACTATGTGTTATTCTTGTAAACCTGTTGCTATATGCATAAACTATTATGTGTGCACTTATTGAATGTGTTAACTGATTTCTAAATGTGCATGTGTACAGTCATATGATGTTAATAGCTGATATATAATTAACGATATGAGTTGTAACGTGTTATATGAGTTATATAATCTAGAAATATTTACATACATGGTAAGCATAAGTTAATTGTATAAATGCAAAGTATGATAAGCATGATGCCTATATAAATGTAAAGCATGTAGCATAAAACATGAATTAAATGTAACCTACGTGTTATGTGTTAGCTGTTAGACTTGTTGAGCCGTTGTGCTCACTCTTGCTATAATAAACATTTTCAGCGAGGGGTGAGAAATTTGAAGATCCCGGTAATCGCAACGAAGATGTTTGAAGTTTATTTTTAGTTATAAACGTTGTTGTTAGAACTGCTTAAAGCTAACGTCGTATCTTCTTAGGAATAATTATCATTCGGTATTATCCCTGATTTAAAGCCTTGTAATAATAGTGAAATGCAGTTGTATATCAAGACGAGTGTTAATGTTTTGTGAACTCGTGTAGTTAAAAGCAATTAGTATATAGTCATATCGACTTATTGTTAGATTGCAAACTTTTGTTTACTCACAATGGAAGTAATACACTAGGTCATAAAATATAAATGATTTGATTTGAGTTATAAGATTTATATAAAGATTGCGCTTTTGTAGCAAAGTTTAAGTAAATGTTATAAAAAAATTAAATTTACTGAATTTTCAACAACATGATTTTATTTAATGATTGTGTATAATAAGGAGAAGGTTGTTCGTTAACGATCGGGGGTCGCCCGTGGCCAGTGTGGAGATTCTCGGGGCGTTACATCAAGTAATCAATTCAAACACAAATAATTCACAATAAAGGAAAAGGAAGAAGAAAGAGCAATAAAGTAAACCTTGAGATAGATGAACTTTTAACTTTATTTAATCAACTCTCTTAAACAAATTTAGAACAAATTTCTAAGAGAAAACTATGACTCTAAAATTAATCTATCATTTTTTCTTCTTATTTTTTCTCTCATTTTTATTCCTCTTCCTCTTGCTTCAAAAATCTGCAGCAAATGACTTTAAAAAGCCCATCAGGGTTGGCGCCTACATGTAGGCACCCCCCTTATGGGGCCCGCCTGCTCCTCTTTTGTTCTGTACACTAAAATGGTCATATTTTTAAAATCGAAAAGAATCAAGAAACGCGTCATTCCAATCTAAAAAGCTCTTTTCGAGACCTTCACAATTACATCCAATTTGTCTACGTTCCGGATATGTTATGAAATAAATAAATGGGAAAAATCATTTTCATCTCTACGGTCAGTGGCGGAAGGAGGGGGGCGGGAGGGGTCAACTGACCCCAGTAACTCCGGCGCTCAAGGCTAAACGTCTTCTTTCTTGACCCCTCATTTCTGATCCTGGTAACTTAATATAGGTGACTTTGATAATTATGAAGAAGAAGGAGGAGGAGGATGGAAGTGATCGAGTTTTGTCCGGATGAATAGGTGTCCGTATCGTCTCATCAGACTGAAGGCAATCCATGTGACATGCGACAAAAATAAAGATGAGAGAGAGAGAGAGGATTGTATGTACTAATGTATTTATGTATGTAGGACTGTAGGTAGCATTTCTCATGCTTTCACACTTCCCTATGCATTCTTTATACTTTATTCTACTATACTATTTATACTTTCTTCGTCTTTGTCCCTCTTTTCTTGTCCCTTCTTTCTTAAATATTTGTTTCAAATTTATTGTTCAAGATTTAACATAATTTAAACATTATATTTAATTATTATTTTAATAATATTTATAAGCAAGTAATGGTTATGAGTTGTTGACCACATATATACACAATTCATTTATAATAAATTCTACAGTTGTGATTGGAAAAAAAAATACCATCAGCCGATTATGTTGCCTTAGACATATTTCGTACCACCACATAGTTTTGTAATATACAGGTATTTTATCAAAATATTGCCTTACAGTAGAAGAGTTGTATTTTTAAATTGTGATTATTATATTTTATAATAAATAATATAAGATGTGGAGGTGTGTGTGTGTATATTGTGTGTGTGTGTGTATATATATATAAGATATACCACTGCCTCTATTACTGCATTTTTAGTCGTTAACCAAAGTGCTACTTATTTTTGAGATGTGTGACTTGGTCTGTTTTGATTTGTATTTTTTATAACTACTTTCTTGATATGTGACAGAAGAATTCATATGTAAAATGATACATTCCTTCTGTGACAGTATAAAAGGCTCATAATTTTAGATTAGCTAAATCTGGAATATTATCTCTCAATCAAATGGAATTGTTTGACAAAATGTAACAGACTCAGTTTGGTACAGCCAGAGAAAATTCTAACCAAGAGATCAATGGTAGAACTGCTTAGTGCGCTTTATATGTGCTATATTGCTTTTTGGTGCACATTAAATGTGCTATGAAAAATCAAATGGATGGGTTGATCATGCCTTGATCCAAGTGATTCGTTCTCTAAATTTGACAAAAATAAGTTACTCCATCTTGTTGAGCTTTATCCAAAAGATTTCTCAGTGACTGATCACATGATACTTGGAGATCAACTTGTTAATTACATTTATGATATGCAATGCGATAATCAATTTTTTGGGATCAAAGGTTTAGACAGTCTTGCTAAGAAACTGATTGAAACAAGAAAAAATTTGACTTTTACATTGGTATATCGATTGATCGAGTTAGCTTTGATTTTACCAGTTACAATTGTTACTGTTGAAAGAGTATTCTCTGCGACGAAAATTATCAAGACTGACTTGCGTAATAAAATGGGAGACGAATGAATGAATGACAGTCTAATAGTTTATATTGAGAAATATATATTTTTAATAATTGAAAACGAACAAATTTTGAGACGTTTTCAAGCTATGCAGAGTCGCAGAATACAGTTGTTTGCTCTCAGTCATACAGCCGAAAAAAGCAGTTCAAGCATCAATAAATAATTTTTTTTACTGAGAGATTTTGACCCCCCTATAATTTGGTCATGGTTCCACCACTTTCTACGGTAACCTTTTACTTGTGCTTCCTTTTTTCACCTTGATACCCCAAGATTTGTGTACAGTCTCTCCAAGTAATCATCTCAAACTTTGCAAATCTTCTCTTGATATCCCCAAAGTTTTATGGTTTGACCATATGACCCTCTTGTCACATAATTAAATAATACATGCAAATTTAATTTTGAGTATTTATAAAATATATACATAAATTCGCAATATATATCATTTCTCATTGATAAATTTAGTTCCTTATTTAGCGCTTCAGTATCTTCTCTCTTCGGAATGAGATTAATCGTTGATCACCTTAATCACACAGACAATAATATCTTTTGCATTCTTAAATATAGGAAAATCACAGAAACATGGATCAAACAATATTATCCTCATCCTCATCCTCCTCGTATTAGGAGATAATAACGATTGTTCATTCATTAAACTAGCTAATTATAGATAAAGATTCTTTTGTTCATCACCACGTGTAAGTACCTTTTTTAACTATACCAGCTCCATGCAACCCTTTGACCAAATCTCCTCTCCATACAAGTTAATTTTACTTTCTCTCATTTCACACCTTTACCTGAAAATCCTTCTTTTTCACGAACCATCTTTTTTCTCTCTCTAAAAAAAAACAAAACAACACTATTTCATCTCCAAAAACTACAACAACAGAAGAAATGAACAAAATGAACTATAACAGCACCAAAAACAGAAGACAGGGGAAAACAGGCATGGCCAAACGTGGCCTACGCTCATTGGCTATAGCTATAGCCATCCCTCTATTTCTAACCCTTGCAAACATCTACCTCTTCGGTTGGACCCGTCACAGCTATCGGACTTTATCATCAAAGCCCTTTTGGTTCCCGCACCCGTGGGCCTCACATTTTATGGACTTGGCCTGCTCTTTTCTCATGGGCTTATCGGCTTGGCTCATTTGGGCTGAAGGCGGGTTCCATCGGAACCCAAAAGCAGCTGCGGTGTACATGGGTCAGCTGGCTCTGGGTTTGGTCTGGGATCCGATGGGGGGGAGCCGGATTGGGCTACATCTGTGTTTGGCGTTGGTTGGGACTCAGGCTGCCTGTTTTCGGATCTTTAGAGGGGTGAATCCAATTGCTGGTGATCTAATAAAGCCTTGCATAGCTTGGGCTGGTTTTCTTGCTCTTGTAAATCTTAAACTTGTGTACCTCTAAAAAGTTCAAATCCTGCACTACCTCCTTTCTTTAAAAAAAGAGTTTTCTTTTTTAATTTTTATCCTTTTTGTTTCAAAATTAGAAATATATATATATATATATATATATATATATATATGTATATATATATATATATATATATATATATATTTACGTCGGCAACAAAATTAGAGATATATTTATGTTTTTAAATTATAACCATAGCTATATTTCAAATAATTTCAGGAATATATTTCAAAAAATAGTAATTTTTTTTCCTTAAAAAGATGTCTTTTTTTAAATGTATCTAAATTTAAAACAAAAGGAATAACAAGCTTTTGTGTTTCAATTCCTACATATTTTTAATATTCCTTAGTAACAAAACAAACACAATATTATTTCTTTTAATAGGACGAATAATAAACAAATGTAGTCAATATTGATATACATACCTACACAACAATATTTGGTGCAGCAGTAGTACGTAGATTGCTAGGTTTGCCCAATATCAGTAGGAAGCAAAACTTTTTTACTTCTATTCAGACTTCAGTAAAAGACTGAAAACCAACCTGATCCAACAGAGACAAGAATATCTATCTGTTCCAAAGACTGCTTCATTGCTTAAGGGATGAATTCAATACTGAAAAAGGTTTCCCTTTTTTTTGTTTACAAGTACAACTACCGTAAGAAGATAACCAGCCGCTTGCTTCTGCAAGACATTGTAATAGGCTAAGTAACAGTTCAGATTAAAAAAAGGAACCCTAAAAATAATGTCAATGAACAAAACTTGGAGAGTTATATACCTGATACATTGTTTGTGAATAAACAGAAACATCATTACATATTACATAGCCTACATACACAACCTCCGCTGTATCGTCTTTAGTCGTCAAGCAACAAAAAGAGCGAATAGGCAGCTATTAATAATCCTGACTGCTTTTAAGGGTGGAACAAATGAACAATCGCTGAGTTCATTACGGGTTTAGACCAACCGAGTACATTCGGTTAGGAATTGTGAACCCAGATTCGTTTGGTTCTGAGGTTTTGCTGGACTAAACCAAATGTGTACACTACAAATATAGGATTTGGAAATAACAATCAATTACATCAGTATAAACAACATTAGTTCTTTACCGTTTATATCAATAAGCACAAAATACATTACTGTACTACATAGAGAATTAAAGTTAAAATTCTCTGACCAGTACATCTATCAAAAAGTTGCAACTCCAAGAACTGAAAAGTAGCATACGTAGAGAAAACAGGCGCTGCTTTCATCAGAAAGAATATATCATCTCATAAATCAAAGAAAAATTAGGAACTAAAACATACTATATCTTGATACATGATATATACAGCAACATATTCAGCCTTACTATCCAATGTATATCGTCTTGCATAACAGGGAGCCCAAGTGATACCTTGATCATATTGAACGCGTGATGAAGCAATCCGCATTCATATTTAACCTCAATGTAGATTACTCGTCTGCCCTCAGAGTTCTCATAACTCAGAAGAAAAATTAGGAACTAAATTAAAACATACTATATCTAGACCTAACTAACACATGATATATGTAGCAACAGAATTAGACTTAAATCTAAGATCCTCTTGCATAACAGGGAGCCCAACTAAGACGATGATACCTTGAACGCAATCACACATGATGAAGCAATCGGTATTCATATTTAACCCCAACTTGTATTACCCACCTACTCTCAAAGTTCTCTTCAACCCACAGTGCCCCTGGCTATCTTTATTATGACTTGTGAGTGAACCCATACATTCGTTGTGTCTGATTATCCCCATAGTTAAAAGCTCGATCCATCTGTTGCAAGCATCTCTCAAACTGGTAATCGCTAAACTTCCCGCAAGGCTTGCAGCCATCAAATTGTGTTATAAACGGCCAGCGCTGATCGTCAAAACCCATATGATGCTTCTTAATCATTTCCTCATATTTATCGCCCAAAATCTCCTCATACCCATGCAAGTAATAATCACTTTCCAAATAAACTTTATTACCCCATTTTTCCCTCTCTGTAGTCAATAAATAAACCATAGCAGACTGATCATCAGCTTCAACAACAGGTCCATTCTCCAGCTCCCCTGAAACAATCTTCTTCCCCGACGCCCAAGCATCAAGAATATCCAATCCCCATTGGCAATTCCTTAGCAAAAAACTCCCGGTGTTCAATCCAATCCAATTCCTCTGATCCTGCGCCAAGTCATTCAACCTATGCATCACCAAATTGTAATCTTTATACCTCTCCCATGGAATCTTTATAGTCATATCCGTGAACAACGCATCACTATCCATCCACCACAAGAATTCCACCTCGGGATGCGATAACAACAACTTCCTAATCAACGGCAGCTTCCCCCATAAACCGGCCATTTCCGCATCCAAAAGGACCATATTGTAAAACACCTCAATACCATGTAACCTGCAATAATCAACCTTGTTCTTTATAGACTTCAATAAATAATGATCGCCTAAAGGGATTTTACAAGGTTCAGGTGATGACCCAGTAACTAATAGAACCCTAGGCTTATTGGGTAGAATAAAATTGGGAAATTCGGGGTTTTCTATGAGCCAATTTCCCCTCTGTTCATCCCAATCGGAAATCTTTGGTCCAAGACTGTAGGGCTCGTTTGGATTGGTATTTTCGTCCTCTTCTTCATCCATCAGGAATTTATTTATATCAAATGCGTTATAATTATAATTCTTGGTTTGGATTTCTTCGACTATGTGACGAGGCTCGTGGAGATTTTTACGCAAGTGTAAATGGCTTCGGATTTCTATGAAGTCCTGCTGCGGCGTGCCGAATTTGCCGGCGCCGATGGTGCCACGTAGGACGACGACGGTGAGGAGGAGGGAGAGGAGGGTTAATCTGTAATTGCGGAAGGATCTCTTCACCTGACGGCACTTTCGAGCTCCCAAAAGAATTTCAAGCATTTTTGTACATATATATATACATGAGTAAAAAAGATTTGATTTTTCTTCAAAATATAAGGATTGGTGAATGTATTGGACAAACCCTAGAGAGAAAGAAAAGGGAGCTAAAGTGTGTTTGTAGCGCGCCGGTGGTAATCTGGTGTATTCCGACCAGTTTAACCGACAGCGATATTAACGGAGACAACGCTAATAACGAACATTGTCAAACTGAGACCGACATTTGACTTCCCATTCTCCTTCTTATGTTCTTTTTTTTTTTTTAAATATTTTTTCGGAGCAACAATGCAATTATTATTATTTTTTGATCAGATTTGCCCTTCATTCTTAAAATAGATTCGAAAACCACAGCATGAATGAATTGGTAAGTGTATATTTGTCCAAAACCAAAATAATTATTTTATTGTTAATATTACAATAGTAATTGCTTTTCTAAAATTAAACCAAAGCAAAATGTAATGTATATCCTAATATTAATCTACATAGTTTACAATTCTACACCATCAATATTACAATTTTCACTATGAGTGTTAACCATTGTTCGGGAATTATTTATAACTTGGCAATTTAATTTATAAGTAGATAAGCTAAAAAAATCTTTCGAGAGTAATTTTTTTCTACTTAAAAGTTAAAAAAAGTCAAAAAAATAAGTAATTATTTATCGCTTAAAAAAATAACGTATAAGTCATTTTTTTAAGTTGGTCAATGATTATAAAATCACAGAAATGTCTTCTTTTATTTTTCTAATATTCTTCTTATTGAATGACGTTTTAGTAATTTTTATATTTTATTTTAACTTATAAGTCATTATTAACCGAACACGTCTATAACTATTACTTATAATTTCAGACTTATAAATAAAAGTGATGTCGAATAATTTTATTTATAAATCTATTAAAATTTAAATTTTAAATAAAATAAATAAATCATTTTCGAACCAGCCCTAGCAGGGGCACATAAAAGATTCCAGGACAGCACTCTATAACAAATCCATTTATAACTTGATATCGCATCAACCCTGAAGGGTAACGTTACACATTTACATCTTTCTTAGTTTTCTTATAAGGATTGTAAAAATTTGGAGCAACAAAGTACTAAACTTGCTGCTGCTGGAATACACGGATTTCCCACAACAATTTGTGTACTAAATTTGATCAAATAACACTGACGAATAGACCGGCGAAAATAGTAATGCGAGTCTACTCACTCCGGCAAAGCTTCCTTAGAGTTATGGAAGTTCTCCTATTCTGATCAATGGTTTGCCCTTCCCACCTCTGATTTTCGGGCATCCGATCGATCTCATGCTTCCAAAGGTAGCGTCCTTCTCCCCACGTAAGGGCAAGCGATCCTGCCGGAACCTTTGGATCGCAACTAGCTTCCCCTCCAGGAGTACAGGGCTCAGTTTCAACCCGGTCTGAAATGCATCACACAGGTTGATTCCAGGGAGACGATGGCAATTATTCCATCTTCAAAGGACATAAGATCAACATGTGCGCACAAATTCCCTGCACGGCAACACGAAGACTAGCATTACATGCACACAGCACATGGGAGTCAGGGGTGTCATCTCAACTTGATTTTATGAAGTTACAAGCAAGAAATTAAATGGGCAAATAAAATCTCTACATGGAACTCTGTCTGCATAATTTAAAATGAAAAACTTTGTTCTTTCTTAAATCCCTCGAAAAAGGTTCAGAAAACTTATAGCAGACTGAAAAGGAAATATAGTGCAATAATCATCTCTGTGGAGTGTTATGTTAAGAGGATCCTTCACGACAATATTGACCTCCACAAGGCCACAACTTTTACATATAAATTTTTATGCTGCTCTAAACATTCTACCATATCCACAAAAAGCATTATTGCTGCATAACTGAAATTGTGAAAGAGATCCAAAATGCAAATTTACTACAATAGTTGCTGTGCCCAAGTAATATCTTGGCTATTACTGTTTGGATTTGTAAGCTTGCTTTCATCAATTAAAAGGGAGATATGTCATGTTCAACAAATTACGCTTAGGATCAATTTATAGTAAAACATGTGTTACAAATACTTTAAAGGGAATTAATATTTTCACAAGGAAAATTGATATTTTTGCAAAGTCGTACTCATATAGAGGTGGACTCCACGTATTATTAATGTGAGTAAGGCCAGTCTTGCGGAAATGCCCTTATAAAAATATAAATTCTCTACTACTCCCCCGGGGGGGGGGGGGGGGAATAAAATTGAAACGAAGAAGCAAATTTGCCAAAGGTTATCTCTTACTTTGTCCAAAAGACCTTATCCTTCTCACTCTCTCTCTTCACAGAAGTCCACCAAAAAATAGGCTCATTTGATTAACATTGATCGAACTGAATTTGTTTGCTAGCTTAATGGGACCCTAAAGAACTTTAATAATTGCTTGGTCGTTAAATTTGAGCCGATGAAGGTGAATCTTTATGGGGAATAACCTATATCATTACCAAATATTCTCAAACTTTATTTCCAAATTGTTTTATGAATTAGTGGAAGGTATTCCCCACAAAATGGGGGCCCACCGCTAAATTTGTTGGGCCTTTTCTTCCAGGATCCCTTGGATTCTTTTGACAATTTAATTATATACTTCCTAGTGCAAACTATACTAGTAAATTTAATTTTTTGTATGATACAAATATAAAAATTATAAATTATTAAAAAAATATTAATCCCTCTATTTCATATTAAAAAAATTATTTGTCATTTGTCTTCCACATAAGCAGTCTTCTTTCTATTGATAAAAATACAAAATAATACCATGTCCTAAATTATCACAATATATTTATTAATTATTATGTTATTATTAATAACTTATTATTTTTAGAGAAAAATATAAAATTTAAATATATTTATTTATTTTTCTAACAATTAAATAAATCATATCATATTTTCACTTTAAAAATATTTTAAATTAATTTTAAAAATATAAATATATTCTCATAGTTTAGAATGAAAGTGTATTTTAATTTAATGTTTTGCATCGGCTGCTGATTTGGAGATTTAGGCAAGTGCAAAACAAGGTAATCAGACGTCAAACAATACAAGTAGCAAGTCAGGCTTAATTGTTTAGTATGCGAAGTAGAATTGAACAAATTACTAAGACTAAGTATAAATACATAATAATTAAATATTATATAAAAATTAAATATAATATAAATTTTAATATTATATTTTATTTTTTAATAATATAAATAAATATAATATTTAATATAATAATTAATTATTATACATATAAACTTGTCCAATTACTAATCAGACAAACATACAATTAGCACAAATTAAAGAATCGGTCAAAAGAAGTATTAAAAGTATAGAAAATTTCGAAATAACAATGGGATGTGGTTCTTATTTTATGATCAAATAGGCAAAATAATATTTAAAAGGGTTAACTTTTGTTCATCCATCACTCGTTCCTGCCAAAAGTGTACCTCGAAGTTTCATAAAATTTTATATTAATTTTTTAAATTTTGTTCCCCTAAATTTTAAATTTCTTATAAAATTATTTTTTATTAATATATGAAAAAAATTATAAGTTAGAATTTTTCATATGTCCAAAATTATTAATAATTATACTATTTACGTTTCGTATAATGTATATATTATTATATTTATAAATTTAGAATAAAGTCAAATATATATTTAATTATATAAAATGCTTTGAAATATAATTTTACAAATATGAAAAAAAATAATTTAATAAAAAAATTAAATTTAAAAGAACATTACTGAAAAAACTGATATTTTGAGATTAAAAATAAAATTTTGGAGAAAACTTTTGCAGAGTTAACTTTCTCAGAATATGACAAATTGACAATGACTTTGGGAGGAGGAAATGAATTATTACTCCAGAAGCTCCCAGTGGACCCTAGCAAAAGAAAGAATCAGGGAAAGGTAAGATTTTTAAATGAAAGAATGACGTATTGCTGTACACACTCCTTGAAAAGCGTGCCACCAGATCCCATTGAACTTCGAGACAGTGCTGCTGGGCATCGGGTTATTAAATTAAAGTTAGCCCCCTAACACGACACATACAATAGGATACGTGACCTTTGAGCATATTGCAGAAAGCAAAATTTCCAAATTGAGAACGTATAATTTATTAATATTCCACGGCCTGCACCCGCCAGTGTGCACGAAAAATTATTAGCTGGCCCGGGCAGAGTCGGTTAATACTTTACATTAATTATATATTATTATTTATATAAGTCTCAATAAATTAATAAAATTTTTATATAAATAATAATATGTGATTGATAAAAAATATTATCTGACTCTACTCTAGGATTCTGAATAATTATTCAAATGTGTCATGCGGCCCATGCACTATATTTTACCCATTTTTTGATTCCCTATAAAAGGTGAAAATAATTAAATTATATAAAATTCCCAAATGTAATGTTACTTTCAAATTTAGTCCTGTACCTTTTCCATGTAACTTTTGAAGTTAAAACTTAGTAATTAGATATAGAGAATTGATATTTTTATAAAAAAAATTAATAATTTTATAAAATTTGACTCACATAAATAATAAATAAAATTCATCTTCATATGAGTTAAGTATTACAAAACTATCAAATTTTCATACAAAAATATAAACTCTCTTAGATCTAAAATCGTTAAGTAGTAATGACTCCATTTAGGCCACCAGAATATACGTCTCAGTAAAAATTCTTTCTCCGAGTCCTCTTAAGTTCTTAAGATAAAATATATATTTATAATTAAAATGTCATAATATACTTTAAAGTCCAGAGAACAAACCGTCTCGTGACGGTCAATGCAGCTATTAGTACTCATCATTATGTTTTCTTAGTTTTTTTGTACTGTTAATTTTCCACCCAACCCTTAGTGCTCCCTCTCCACCCACCCCATGAATCATTTATTCATGATATCAAATGATATCGGTCACTACCAAGATTCAAACTCTCTTCATTTGCTGTGGCAAAGTAAGAGGCATACCGCTCAACCAACTGGTAGGTTGTTATGTTTTACTTAGTTGCTAAGTTTTAGCTTCAAAGTCGTAATGACCATAATTAAAAAATACACAAAGGACTAAATTTGAAAGAAAAATTTCATTTGGAAAGGTTTTATAAATAAATTTTAGAGAGTTTATCTTGTGCGGAGACATCAATGAAATATCTACCTTATTTAAGTTTACATGCCGAAACGCCCCGTGACCGTCAAATGCAGTCCAACTACAAAATTATTAGTCAACATTATTTTTTACTAGGTGCTATTTTATTTTTGGATTCGTTTAATGTGTGTTCTAAGGACACACACTAAGCACGAAAAATAAGATATAAGACTCATTAAAAATTATTTTTTTATATAGTTGCACTGAATTCAATATATAAGATTCACTAATAAAATATTTTTTTATACATTAAATTTAATACGTCTACATAAATAAATAATATTATATATTATTTTTCATACTCGATACATTAAGAAAATCCTTTATTTTTTCATCGACTTCTCCGCACAAGATCGCGAGCCCAACTATAAAATGGGGAGTTGTTACGTCCTTCTGTTTCGTCTCCGTTACCAAATTTCATCTCATTCCCTCTATAAAAATTTCCTCGACCTTTGCTTTTCTTAGTCCATAATAAAATGGCGGAATCAGAATCAAAACCACCAACTGAGGTGCCACCATCTGAATTGGTAAGCTCATATTCTTCATCATCTCCTCTAATTTTCTTAATTAGATTTTAGTTCAATTTAACCCCCTAATTAACTCCGTTATCGTTTAAACTAAATATTTATTCAGATTGATCTTGTTTATGACCGTGTTTATTCAATTTATTTTGTTTGTTTCTGATTTAAAGGTTCATGACGATGCGAAGAAACTCAAGTATCTTGATTTCGTAGAAGTGGCGGTGGTATACGTCGTTGTTTGCTTCTCTAACATATATGAGTTCGCCAAAGAAAATTCCGGTCCATTGAAACCCGGCGTTCAGACTGTTGAAGGCACTGTCAAAACCGTCATCGGGCCGGTTTACGAGAAGTTCCACGACGTTCCCTTCGAGCTCCTAAAGTTCGTCGATCGCAAGGTAATATTTCAATACGCCCTGGCGCATTATAGCATTCCCCGCGTACTTTACTGATGATGTGTATTGAGTTCACTGCGATCTGATTGAGTGTTCACGTGGCCAGGTTGACGAATTGGTAACTGAGGTGGATACTCACGTGCCGACGTTTATCAAGCAGGCTTCAAGGCAAGCCTTGTTAGCGGCTCAAAAGACTCCGGTGGTTGCACGAGCCTTGGCTTCGGAGGTACAACGAGACGGCGTTGTGGATACGGCGACGAACATAGTAAAGACAGTGTACACGAAGTACGAGCCGACAGCAAAAGAGTACTACACCAAATATGAGCCGGTAGCCGAGCAGTACGCTGTGTCAGCTTGGAGGTCACTGAACCGGCTTCCACTGTTTCCCCAAGTGGCTGCTCATATATTGGT
This sequence comes from Hedera helix, assembly GCA_947179155.2. NCBI lineage: Eukaryota > Viridiplantae > Streptophyta > Magnoliopsida > Apiales > Araliaceae > Hedera > Hedera helix. The sequence continues at coordinate 47,434,719 of OX359271.1, read as the reverse complement.
TCCCACGGCCGCTTACTGGTCCGAGAAGTACAATCAAACTGTGTCGTATTTGGGTGGGGAAGGGTATACGGTGTCATATTATATGCCATTGGTTCCCATAGAGAGAATTGCTAAGGTTTTTAAGGGGGCTGAAAACGGACTCACCGTTTCGAATAATGGGGAATCAGTTGTGGTGGGCTAATGAGTGGGCTTAGTATCTCACTATATAAATGCAAAAAAAATATAAATAAATAAAATGTTTTCTTTTTCTGCAATATAGTTTCTTGGAATTTGCTTTAAGCTCTTGTAAGAATGGTTTATTTATGATAATAGCTTCGTAAACGGTATCGTTTTTAGCTTTACAAGAATTCAAAGGCTATGATTGTTACTAAGACGACAACTTTTTACCAATGTGTAACCTAGTGCCTGGGGTGCTGAACCAAACTATTTTAGCCTTGTTTTCTTCACTCATTTGCAAGAAGAATCATGGGAGCAATCACCTTTCCAGATTTCTGATTATTAAGTTTCATCCACTGAACATGTTTATGTTACTTTTTGATCGAGTGCTATTTCTATAAAAATGATTAAGAAAATCTTGAATTGGCTTATTTAATCACGATATTATAATAAGGATAAGAGATCCTTCTCGATCAATCTTTTGACAAAATAAAAATTTAAAAAGGTCCATTTTATAACATTTTAAAAATTCTTTTGATCTTGTTCTCTCAAGTATGTACGAAATTCATATAGGTATATATACAAGTGAGTCAATAGAACTTTGTTAATTAACTTAACAAAAATTAAATTTTTTATGAGATACTAAAATAATAAAGTTATATTTGTATGGAAAAGAGACTTCCCCTTTAAGATTGAAGTAAGCAACTTAAGTGATAAAGATGTCATATTACCATCTAATAGCTTTTTCTTGTATTCTCACATTAAAGGTGAGAATTATAATAATCAATTAAGCCTCCACATAGATGAACAAACAAACCAAAACTATAATAAAAATAGTTAAAATTTTAAGAAACTAGAAATGATAGTAAAAATAGAAAATTGACATTTTCACAGAATTTTTTGATATTTCTGCGTAATATATCCTTTTCTCCGGGTAGAAACAAATGTAATTCTAGGCCCTTAACCTACATGGATATGTAGTGTGCGGTTGAAATACATTGTTAACAAAGCTTTTATTTTTTTGATCCATAGTCAAATAGCGAAACCATATTCATCGAGCAAATAATAAAAACCCATAAATAGTAACATGTCTACACAACTAAGCGATGGAAAAAGCTAACAGGGCCTTTCACATGTATGTTTGTGAATGCTTTGAAATACTTTTTGCTTCTCAAAGAGCTCTTCTCTTGGCCTGAAAGGTGTTTCTGTCGACATTCTGCACCTATAGGTTTGCAATTATTTCCTTGAGATACATATTTGCAGGGTAACCAGAACAAATTCGACATATACCATCAAATCTCAACGCTTCAATAAAATCACAGCATTTTCTTGGGTAACCGGAACAATCTGCTACTATACGTATGTACCCAAATCTTAGCCGCGAGAGAGAAGATGCGTTTAGACTGTCATTGTTTACAAAGCTGTTGGTTTATTCATGACTCGCGAGGGAAAATGGGATACAATATGACTGTGCTACCTCATGACTTCTGAATAATCCACATAAACATCTCAATCTACATCCACCAAAACTAAACAAAAAATCTAATCAGAAAGACGAGATATTCTTCCCCTGTACAGAATAAAAAACCCATGCACCTTGTATTGAATGTACACACATACTGGACCATATCTGCTGAACAGCACAAGTAATCACTACTTGCAAAAAACTTCACTCCAACTCCAACACAAGAGTCTGTCTATACATAAGATGTACAAAACAAATAACAGGAATATAATGGTAGCTGAACTAAAAACTACAAGCAAACAACAAACCAAGAATCATTAATAATAAAAAATGTGCTGTATCATCAAGCTCTGATGAACCTAACTATTCAATCAAAAAGTTTATCTTCCTTCAGGAACATTATTCTCTGGCAAAATTGTTTTATACAAAGTAAACTAACAGAAAGTACAAAGGGTACAACATTCTGGAGTGCAACAAAATATAACCATCAAGTAAAAGGGAGATTAAAAAGATAACATAGCATGAATGCCATTACCTTATTACGTAGTGAAGCTACAAAAATAACTAAAGTACAATATGCCCTCTTGGATCCATCTCATTCTCAGTGCATCAAAAATAACATAAGCCTATTACTTAAACCAGTTTCTGAATTGAACAAAAATAAGCAATACTCAATAAAATGCTAATTTAATTAAGCTATCATCTGCTTTACCACTGCTGTTCTGTATGAACCAAGATTTGCAAAAACAGAGAGAAACAAGTTTAGTAGATCGAGTACTTCTCCCCAACACCAGTATTGAGCTTCTTGTAGATGGCAATTGCGGTTGGAATAACACTAGCAAGTGCAAGAGAGAGATGTTCTGAGCTGCTTGTCCGTACAGTGATCTGACCGCTGAGCTTGTTGTTTATTCCGGCTCGAACAGCCACCTTCGAACTACGCCCAAGAGAGAACTGTGCTAGACTGTTAAACCCTAAGGCTAAGTCCCCTCTCCACTTTATTATTGACAGGCCAAATGAGGACTGAACCTGTCCAATTGGATAATCAAGTTCCCTGCGTTGCACTTCGAAATTGGCTCCATATGCCACATCTTGTTGAGATCGAACTGTACCTGCACTGCCAACCAAAGAATACTGCTTTCCTATAGTAATCTGATCCTCAACCTTGAGTCCAGTGACAACATTTTCACCTAAGAATGTAACAGATATCCCAGCAGCTGTCTTGTTCTTCCTCAAATTTTTGAACTTGGTTTCACCCCTGATAACGTAGGCAAGTTGCTTTCCTATAGCCTGGATGTCAAAGCCCGCCATACTTGATCCATTCTCACCATGTTTGGCGGCAATAGAGGAATCCAAATTGACGCTGAATTCTTTCTTGTCCTTTGTGAGCTGAACAGAAACTACCGCCGGAAACTGACTAGCAATGGCAAGACTTTGTTCAAGATTGACCCCATCGTATCCACAATCATGATCCCAACCATGGGTATCCAGAACTGGCCTCGCAAGAAACTGGGATGTTGGCTCCAAAAACCGGTACCTGTGTGCAGGATTGTCACCATCAAAGGAAGGTGGCAGGGCCATGTCCGGTAATGGAACAGACACTGGAGCTGCAGAACCAGAATCAGGATCTTCCTCGGTGAAGCCATAATCATTTGCACCATCCTTTCCTTTCTTCTTCATCTCTCTCAATCTTTTCAACTCCTCCCTCCATTGCTTCTTTTGAAGAAGCTTCACGCGGTAATCATATTCCTCAAAGTAAGCATTCCTTTGCTCTTTGCTCAGCTTAGCAAGTTGAGATTTCCTAAGAGGCTTGAATGGTGGAAGCTGATCATACTCATCTTCATCTTCTTCTTGATCGGAATCCGACAAGTCCGCCAAGTCAATATCAGAATCACCATTGTCGCCTCCTTGTTCAGAGGAGAGCTTTGGGTGTGCACGGGACTGCAACATTGAAGACAACATATATGGAAGAGGGGGCGAGCGGCTACGGAACCCAAAGAGCTTACGATGGTCAAATGGATCCTGCGGCTTTGATAGAGAATTTGCTTCTGATAATATATTCATAGAGTAGCACAGTAGCATTAATTGAGGTCTCCAAGTTTGGCCATTGGGAAGCACCTTCTGGCCTTCTCTGTTCTTTCTACATGAGGGGTGGTTCTCAACCAGAGAAACCGGGTTCATCAAACTTGGACTCATCATTCGTAGATCACCAACAGCTTGTCCAATAGACTGCTGAAGAACGTGGGATCGTTGGGTGACAAACACATCATAACTTAAAGGGGAACCAGATGGTCCTTCTGGAGGTGCAGAAGCAGCATGTGTAAGAGTCACTATGGCGCTTCGCCAAATTGAAGGACCAAGTGAACCGGTGACCGTCCTCAACAACGGTAGATCATTAAGATCTCGGGTTTGGGCATCCAGCCGATCCACGTACAGCACAATATCTAGGGGACTTTTCTTTGTCAACTTTTTGACCGAAGACAAAACACTGCGGTTGAAAGACTGTTCCATTACAGAAGACTTGAGACCAGGTGTATCAAAGACCCGAATCTTAACTCCATCCACCATACCTGTAATCTCTTTCACAGTAGCCGTGGCAGGCTGAAATGCATCAATTTGAGCCTTCTCTTCCCCGAAAATCGCATTTATTGTTGCACTCTTGCCAACTCCAGATTTCCCGAGAACAAGGATATTCAGAGAGAAGTCTAAATCGTCTTTCCCATCTGCTTCAAGCTGCAGAGCTGTCCGTTTTGCAGCATCGAGGCCAAACAACTGACCAGTTTGCCTCCCTGCAACAAGTGCCAATCTGTACAAAACCTGTGCTGCTACAGATTCGTCAGGGGAAAGGCCTAGTCTCTGAACAAGCCTCAAGAATTTCACCCTAATTGACTGTAACTTCTCCAGCTTCCCCTTCTCTTCCTCGCTCATGTTCTCAGATTCTCCACCACTAGCAGAACCCAAAGGTGTAAGAAAACTGGACCTGTTTGCTCGGGGAGCAGGCCGTAGGGATTGAACTGAGGATCCCAAACCTGCAGGGCGCTCAACCGAGAATAGTCTAGATCCATCTTGGGAGGTAATAGTAATATTGCCACCATCTGATCCAGCACCAGTTGCCGCCTTCAAGAGAGCTGCTAAGGCAGCCGAGTCAAATAACTCCTTACCCTCACCTTCTTCTTCATCTGAGTCCACTTCTTCATCGGAGTCTGTCACAATCTGACCATCAATTCTCTCTGCACCTGGGTGAGAACCTCCACCTGATCCTCGTTCCAGCTCCTCAATAAACTGCTTGGCAGCTTCAGAACTTCCAAAGATCATACCATCGGTCTCCCCCTCAGAAACTGAACCTTCACCGACACTTGCTTCATCATTGTCAATTTTCATTTGATCTTCTACTTCCGTAATGAGTTCTTGGTTTTGAATTGAAGTTGATTCATTAGATTCCGGCACAATGGTTTTCCCAGAGTTCGCATTTTCTAATATATCATCTTGAGCACTTTCATAGGCACCATCAGTTTTCTTAAGTTCTTCCTCATCTGGATTATTAATTGTAGGATCTTTAGCACCATTCGCTATGTCAAATTCATCAGCACCAACTAAATTCCTAGTAGAAATGTCTTCTACTCCATCACCAGAATTCTCCACCACAGATCCAATTTGTTTGGCCTCATAATCAACTTCTCCCAAGGCTTGAGTCTCTGGTTTATTTTCATTTTCCTGATCATGTTCCACAAACCTATCAGCTTCTCCATTTTCTTCCACCTTCCCAACAACATCTTCCACAACAGAGTCTCCACCAGGGGTAAATTTCATGCCATATGCTTCAACCAATTTGGAATCTGTTGCTTGGATAATATCAGCATTTAAGTGATCAACGTTACTATTTTGAACTGCATTCTCTTCAACAACTTCAGCATTCACTCGCCCAGACTCGTTATGGGATTTTGCACTCCCATCAGCTTCCTCATTTTGTTCCATCTCCCTGACAACAACCACTCCAGGCTCAGCCAAATTGACATGTATATCTTCCACAACAGAGTCTCCTTCAGGGGTAAATTTCACCCCATCTGCTTCAACTAACTCAGACTCTGCAGTTACAGCAACATTGGCATTTATTGGATCACTGCTACTATCTTGAACCACAATCTCTTCAACAGTCTCAGGATTCTCTTGATCAGACTCATCAATCAATCTTGCACTCCCATCAGCCTCCTCCTTTTCCTCCACCTCTCCAACAACAGCCACTCCCGAATTCGGCAACTCAACGTGTACTGCTTCCGCAACAGAGTATCCTTCACTTGTAACTTTCACACCATCTGCTGCTTCAACAATCTCAGCACTTATTTCCTTAGTATTATCACTCTCAACAGCATGTTCTTCAACCAGTTCATTATCCAAAGCCTCAATCTTTCTATTTTCCAAACCCTCCTCACCCCTCAACTTAACCTCCTGCACCTCTCCCTCGGGTATCGAGCTATCTTTGACAGCAGAGCTCAAACCCTCACTTAATTGAGAAAACTCAATCACCTTCTCTTTTTCAAAACCACCATCTGGGGTCCCAACAACAACACTTTCTTTCACCGATTCATCCGAATTAGAGTTCAAATTCTCACCAGAAACAGTGTCCACCACAATTTCATGCTTCCCCTCAGAACCTTCACCACCAGCTACCCCTTTTCCTTCAGCCTCTCCACCCTCCAAAACCCCAACTTTACTACCTTTTTCTGCATCATCATCCGCCAATTCATTATCAATTAGCATCGGAAACTCCGAAGAACCCACAAAATGGTCACCAGAATCCTCCCCAATTACACTCTTTACAGCGGTTTCATCATCTGGGTCAGGTAAAACTGGCTTCTCCGACGCCGTTTCAAAATCCTCCTCACCGCTTATAAAACCCCCATCATCACTACTAGAACCACCACTGTTACTACCAATATTATTGTTCAAAACATCGATTTCTTGGGTTACATTTGAATTGGAATTCAAAGAAGAAGTTTTGATAGAAGCAGAACCTGGTAATGTGTCTGATAAAGGCGATGAACTTGCTTGCTTTGACTCCGCTGATTCAAATTGCTTTGACTCCATTGATATGAATTTTTATTTTCTGGGTTTGTTGATTGAGTTTGTAATACTGAATTTAAGGAGCAGGGGAGAGATGATAAGGGGAAAGATGATAAGGTTAGGGGAGAGAGAAGTCCCGTAGCCGCACGGGAGAAGTTTTGGGCTTTGGGATTTTCGCTTATATTTAAGAAATAAAATCTGAATGAATAAGCCCTAGTTTGATTAGTCAAATTACTTGTCCTAACTTGCACTCCGGCAATTGCCCCCTGCCCCTCAAAATATAATTATCCTTCCCTCCAAATTCCAATAAAAAGAATTCACTTACAAATATTAAATATATATTTTTATTTTATAATATTATATATTACAAAAAAAATTGATAATGTTTATGTTGAATATAAAATCGACAAATGCATCCCTTTTTATAGGAGAATGAGTAATACTCCTTATTAGGTATATTTACATTTTTTATTTTAAAATGTAAAAGAAGTGCAACAGTGTTTAGGTAATTTAATGGGCTAACAAAATAACCTGATATTGGCAGTAAGTAAAATTATTTTTTATTTATAAAATTAGTTAAAAAATAAAATGAAGTAAATAAAATTAAAATACAATATTCTCCCTTTATTCCAAAAGTTAAAATACATTTTTAAAATGAGTGACTTTAAAAAATAATTTTATATTATCAGATGTGATATTAAATTTAACTAAGAATTAAGTAATAGAGGTTATATTGAATAAATGATAGAAAATTATACAATGTTCATATAGTTTTTAACTTTAAAAAATGAAAAAGAACGTAAATGAATGATAACATAAGTTTTATATCCATTTCTCTTGTTGGTGAGCTTTTTAATGGACGAAAAAAAATTAAATAATTTGCCCACTTTTTTTGTGAAAATTTCCGCTAAATAGTCAAGGGCTGATTTTTGACAAAAAATAAAAATTCTTTAGTAATTTTTTTGTATTATCTGTGATACTTTTTATATATAAAAACAAAAAAAATTAATATAAAAATAAAGCGGTAAGTTATATTTAAAAGTTGAGTTTTTTTTTTTTTTTTTTTCATTTATATACTCACAAGACACAAAAGAATATCTATAAGTTTTCTGTTACTTTTTTTTTCATCCTAATTTAACCTTTTTATTCTTTTTTTTTTTTTATCCAAAACTCACAAATTAAATATTTTTCAAAAAGTCAATGCAGGCAAATGCCACATGCCATGAATTGTATCCACCCTGGAGAGATTATTCGGTGCACCAGGAGCATAGTTACAGTATGATTCCCTCACTCGTATAATAATGAGCTCTATTGTACGTAAGGCCCACTGCTATGTGAGTTGAAAGAACATATTATAACTATGTTTCCGGTGCATGGAGGGAGTTTGTATTGGATTTGTCACAGGACTGCAAATACAATTTGTCTGGTTGCATACCTTCATAAGTGATAACGTTCAGGATTGGATCCCTTCACTTCATCCATCATTTTACGTCTTTTTTTATTTTTGGTGCGTGTCTTACGCTTTCTTCTATTTACTCCCTCTCATTTCTCATCCACAATGCTTGGCCCTTATTCAAGCAATTATCTTCAAAATTGCCACTTCCAAGTCCAACACTCAATTGGTTCTTAGATTTGCCATGACACGTGTTCGGTAATCTTTAAAACAATTATTAATGACATGTTTATCATTTATTAATTTTAAATTAAGTTGTTTTAAAAGGAGTCTACAAATCTATGCTGAATTATTATCATGAAATATTTTAATATATGAGATTGGATAAAAAATTAAAATGATCTCATTTATTACATATTTTTCCAAAAATAGTACTACTAATACTTATTCACGTAATTAACAATCAAAAAATCAACTAAATATTCGCAATATATCGTCATTTTCCATAGTATGTGACTAATGTGTGCCTCGGACAGTCCTGTATCTCCTCTTTTTCTCTATCTAGTGTTTTGAGTAATCTATTTACATTTATTTATTTTTTGTGATTAAAAATAAATTACAAGGTGACCGCAATAATTGGAATAAGATAAATTATATATTGTTTTCAATTTTTTTGGTCTATAAGTTATGGAGTGGCTATATAGTTGCAAAGTGAATGTCTAGGTATTTTACAGGCCTTGTTGTATGGACCAAGCCCACGGTCTCACTAAGACTTGGCCCATTTTAGACTGTAATATTCATTGTTAGTAAACGAATTGAGCCCATCCCTCGTTCATCTTAATATCCGTCCCATTTTCAGTTATGATCATTGATATGTAACTGTCAAATCAAATAAGAAAAATAAAGAATTACCGCATATGATAATTACTTATCAGATGCCATATTACGGTAGATTACTGCGTCTCTATATTTATACTCCTCCTATATCACATGGTCTAAACAATTAGTCAAACTATCAACTCGTAATTATATATTAAAAGTCTGATGCGTAAGATCTAAGGAGGAAATCAGTAATGATTGAAAACTAATCCAACGATCCATTTGCGTTATTCCCTCCTCCACCACTCCTCCTCTACTTTTAAACTCAAAAGAAACAAATACTCCTATTGTTTTATTGGAGTATAAACTTAAGAAAAAATATCCACTCCATAATGCCCGATGTGTGTGGGAGGAATAAATATTACAATCAACAAATAACATAAAATATGAAAAGACTTTTAATAAGAGTTGTCATTTCACTTATATACGAATTATTAAAATTTGGCGTGACATACAAATCTTTAAGTGACTGACGTAAACGAAATACAAATTTCAACAAGAACTTGATAGTTGGAATTTTTAGTAAAAAATTGTGTCACAATTGTTCAATAATCCTGCTTTGTGAGTTGAAGAGACTATATATGTATATTGAACTGTAGCATGTTAGATATATTCTTAACTCAAGTTGAAAGAGCAAAATTATTGAGTTACTCTTACCTAAACTCGCATTTATATCTTATTATATATAGCATAAAAATACAAAAATCGATTTAGATATGAAAATTATCTATTTTTTGAAAAAGTATGAGTATATAAAATTCAATAACAAAATGCATCTTAACATTTAAAAAATAGAGTTTGACATGAAAATCAGTGTCAAGCCTTATATTTTAATAATTGAGATGAATGTGGAGCTTGATTTTATCATCATTTTTTGTTTATGTAGTATTGTCCCTATTTTTTTATTTTTAAGAGACCTTCTCGAATATCTTTTTTGTTATAATTAACTTCACTCCATCCGTCCTTAAAATGATGATTTAAGATATAATTATTTTTTCTTTAAAAAGATAACCTAAGATACATAAATTAAAGAGTAAGCATATAATTCAGTGGGGTCCATTACTATAAAAAAAGTAAAAGTATTTATCACTTTATGCAATATTATGAGACTATTAAAGATAAATTTGAAAATTTATTTATTTTATTTTATTTTCTCCACATTACTTTCTTAATTTATGTGAAAAATATACTTAGCCCATTCTTTTAAGGAGATAGGGAGTATTTGATTATTATTTTATCCCCTTATGGAGTTTTATTTTCTCTTTTTGTGAGATTTTATTTTCTCTTAATTCGAAGTCAAATCTCTTATTATTTTTCCTGAGCCATTTTTCTTTTTTTAGGAACTTGAATTATTTCGAGTTATTTTCTTTTTATGGCGATGGATGTATAGACATGCTAATTGCATACGGGGGCAGTTATTTATGATTGTTTATTTTATTTTATTTTACTTATATCATAAAAGTTTATAATTTAAATTTTATTTTTGAATAGAATTAGTACCCACTCAACTATATTATATATCTAATTTGTATTTTTCTGATTGAATTAATCTTTTTAAATGTTTTTTAGAGTTTGTAAAAAAAAAAGGGCATCCGTTAAAGAATTTTTGAAAAATAAATAACTATCAACATAAAAATTAAGATTTTATTATACATAATTATTTATATAATAATTCTTTGTTAAATAATGAATTTTATAAAATAATTAAAAGATGAGATTTGTTATTTTATAAAAAATTATTGTCTGAATTATTACATTGAGCAAAATCCTAAAAATCATATGCGCTACTGTCTGTAATGTGGAGGAGTAGAATTACTTGTGTTTATGCTGTGTTTCTTTTCCTGTCAATTTGTCAACCTTACCAAACTAGTATACCATTCATTTTCTCCTCCCAACGCTGTAGATTAATCATCCAAACCGCCCCTTCCTATCCTACTCCTGCCGCTTCATCATTTTCTCTCTCACAAGCAAAATAGAAATTGTAAACAAACAACAAGAAAGATACAAGTCAAGAACTGATCTTCCGTAATCATTCACCATCTCAACCTTTTCTTTCTATATCTCTCTTCTATATCTATTCTATATACATCTATCTCCCCTGTGATTAATAATTCCAAACTTTGGATCAACCAAAAATGGTTGAAACCAGGCGAACCTCTTCCTCCGCGAAACGTCCGTTGTCATCTCCTTGCTCGTCTCCTCTCCCCACTGGCAAACGATCAAAGGTTGGGTTTTCTTGCGTTGCTTTATTTGAATTCACTCATCTCTCTGTTTATATGTTTGAATTCCATGAGTTTGATTTGTTCTGATCGGTGCCGCAGGCGATTGAAACCTCCTCCTCCACTAATGAAACGCCGCTGGAAGAAACCCTAGGGCCGGTGAAGGATTCCGGTGGCGAAGACCAGGAGGTTCGATCATCTGATCCGCCTTTGAAACAGTCAGATTCGGCGCAGCCGGAGAAATCTACGGATGCGGGAGTGGAAGGTGAGCCTTTGTTGTCACCGATGTCCTTAGGTGAGGTCTTTCTTTGTTGCATGTGCTTTGGCTTTCTTGAATTATGCTGAATTCGGGAATAATTTGTGTTCTTTGTTGAATTTTCAGGTGACTCTTTAATTGATGGGAAGAAGACTGAGCCAAATGTATCAGTGAATCGGATCAAGAAACGGCAACTGAAATCAAATGTTGGGGCATGGGGAAAACTTCTTTCCCAGTGTTCCCAGGTAAGCTTTCTTTAGTCTCTCCACCCATTTATAATTATTTCTGCTTCCCTCCCACTTATATTTTTATTTCTTTTCATTTATTTGCAAATTTATGCAATAAAAAGATGGAAAAAATTGAATAAAGCTAAACAGAAGTGGTTGCTTCCTGTTTGCTGAATTCTTAAAGCTCTAATTGTATGTTAATCCTCTTTTTCAACTATTTCACTCCTCCAGAATGTTGATTTGTCCTCTCACACAACCAAGTTTGAATTACTTAATATATGAATTTGTGAATAACTTACATTTGCCAAGACAAACCTTTCTAGAATTTATAGCTTTGTATTAAGTGGGATACTCCTGTTTGGCTTAAAGTATCTAATGTAAGCTAGTTAGCTAAAAGTAATGGGTAATTTTTCATAACTGATACTTGTATGCTTACCCTGTTTTTAGGATAAACCCCCTTTTCTGAAAACCTAAATGACCACTTGCAGCATGTTATAATCAGTAGCTAATAAACTACATATGACATCTCCTTGAGAAATAGTAAAATATTTTTTTATGAAGTAGAGTGAAACTTTAGTTGAATGATAGCTTTATTGACAACTTAAAGGCGCCTACTGGTGGATGGATGGCTGCCACTCATGCCAGAGCTGATTTATGCTTCCAAATTAACTTCTAAAAGGAATTGAAAGCTGATTTATGCTTACAAATTTATCTGAAAAATGTAGTTATTAAGAGACAAAGAACTCTCTCTGCAATATTAAAGAAATAAAATTATGAATATGAGATAGGTTTTATGACATCATTACCACCCTATAAGATGATTTGCCTTTGTCGGGAATTTTCCAATGCCTTGTCCCTTCAACTTCTTTAAAGTTTTTATAAGTTACAAATTTACAAGGACACATAGGGGGAGTTTGTTGGGCAATTTAGAGAACCCGAATCTTCCTTCAGTTGACTTGATTTCTTTTCAAGATATGACCTTATTATTTTTTGGTTGTGTATCTGAGCATTATATTCCTTGAAAAATATATGGAGATGGAAGGTATTTCCATGTAATTTAAGGGCTTCACAAAGATACAAAACACAATCTGAATTGATTATATTTTATCACTAGTACTGAAATTTTGTAGGTATAAAATATAAAAACATAGGGAGTTCGTACATTCATTTGTTTAAGTTTGAAACATGTTCTAGGGTATTAACTTTATGATAATGAAGTTGAGTTTAGATTTGTTATTGTCTTACTCCAAGCATTCAGTAACCAAGTATGCGTAAAAGGGGTTATAATTTATATCACTAATGATTTACTTTGCTGCATGTGATATGAAATTGACCCAAGTATTTGACTTGTAATGGTCAATGAATTACTTCAAAAAATTAAATTGTATTAAAGCCTTGATATTTACAAGTCAAATACTTGACTTGTAAAGATATTAATAGTAATTGGTGGGTTGTGCTTCATTAGTTTTTCCTTATTGTGATGTTCTATTTCTATTGAGGATTCCTCCCTTTCTGTACTCTCTGTTCTATCTTCTTCTTCCCTCTGAAAAAATTGTATTAAAGGTGCCTCAAACATTCTGTTGAGGGTAACTGCGAATTTTATCTCTGAGATTTATCAGTAATATTTCTGGGGGAAAAAGGGCCCCTTTGGATTTACTACCACTTGAATTAGATTGAGTTGTACAACTGTCTGGAGTCTAATTCTACCTATACAAATTTGACTTATTTGTTTGGAAAACCTGTTTTAAGTTATAGGCATGTAAAACATATATGCGTGCGCACACACATATGTGTGACATTAAGGAGTCAGTATTCCTCTTCTATGTCTATGGAACAGGGGTGTCTTTCATGGCTCTCTTTGGGCCTCAGGTATGGGGGCTTTTAGAGTAGTTATATGGGTAACTCATAGAGACTTATAGGGTAATTACGAATTAGGAGGTGCTTCCCAGTTGCATATTATCAAGATATTGAGAAAACTGATCAGTGCCAAAAATGACTATTAAAATAGGAGGTCTGTCTATAATTTCTTTGGTTCTTTTGACAAAAGGAAGTGGTGTTTGGATGATTTGTTAAGTTGTGGTTTGTCATGTAAAGAGTGGAGTATGAGGATAGATACAACTATAGTTTGCATGATACATGTTACCTCTTTAATAATGATAGTGAAAGAGTTGTATCTTGTTCTCTTTTTGATACTAGTGGTTGATTGGAGTGGCATAGAACATCACAACTGAGACCTGAAGGTCTTCTAGGCAAGCTTAATAATGGTATTGAATTGATATAGATTCTATTGGACTATAAAGATTGGATGGATGTGAATTTGTTTTTCATGCATAGAAGAAATTGAGGTGGCCCTTCAACTAGTCACTCTTTCCTCATGAGATGTATGTTGCTTCTTGTATACCCATATAGCCATAGGGAAGTTAACATCACATACAACCATACAGATTTGTGGACGTAGTGAGCAACACTCTTCATCATGGAATGATGTGTTAGCAACCAGCATTGCCAAGTGATGAGAAAATATTCTTAAGTATAACCCAAGGGAGTCACAAATAACAAAACCCAAAAATTAGAAAGGCCTGAGGAGCTTTCATGTACGATCCCCTCAATTCCCCCGGTAGGATATGCCATTTTTCATCTCCGAGCTAAAAACCATGCAAAGGAAGGAAAAAGGTACCAAGTGAAGAAGTCTGAACCTGCAGCTAGCAGGGATGCAGGATCCATTTAGCAGTATGAAGTCCCTAGGAAGCTTATAAATTTTGATCGAGTACAGAAACACATGTAGTGGTGACACTGACACTTGGTAGACTTAGCACACTGCATTAACTGACAAGGATCTTCATTACACCCGCGATAAATGATTTAAGACCCTTCTATCCTTTTAAAAGTTTTTTGTGAGGCGATACTAAATAAACTCATCCTAGGAAGTTAAGTTGGGCCATTTAAGAATTGGAGCAGGAACTAATAATGTGAAGAAGTAAAGTCAAATCCTTACTTACCTAGAAAAAAGGTAGAAAGGAAGTAAAGACAAATTCTTAGCCTCCAATGTAAGTTACAAAAGAATGACATTTTTAGCATCTCTTTGAGTTCTTCTTTAGGGGATCAGGGGAAACGTGCTTATGATATTCATAAAGATCTATTGAAGCGCTAGCTTAGTGGGACATTACTGGCCAAAGTTTTTGTAGAAATCCTAGATTCTACATCTTGTCATCTGGTACCACAGTGTTTCTGCTTTACCAGGCAGAAGGCAATGCTTTACAGGGAGGCTGCTAATAAGCTCAATTTCAGTCATCGTTTATATTTGATACTGTGGGTATGAAGTTTCTACTTCTTCCGATATTTTAGATTTTGAAGGATTAAAATCTTTTGACATAAAAAATTTCCATGACTTTTCCCTTTCTTTCCTGAGAATCAAGATGGAAATGGATAGCCATTTAGGAGCTGTAGTTTTTAATGATATCTTAAATCTCAACCTTGTCTTTTGACTGAAATTGGATTGGTACATCATCTGGTTTACTTGTTGCAAGACAAAGGTGTTACAAATTTTCGTGCTATAATAATAGTGTATCCTCTACTGTTGATCTCCATCTATGAAATCATTTTCTATTTTTGCCTTGGTTCTCTGCTTTGAGATTGTATGCTTAATTAATTAATGTGATACTTTTTAATGATTAATTGTCTTTTAAGTAAGTTTACTTGCAACTATTCAAGAATATTTTTTTGGACTTGTACTGTGTTGTTCTAACGCTTGCAAGTTGTCTTTCACTTCAGAATCCTCACGTTGTAATGCAACGCCCTGTTTTTACTGTTGGTCAAGGCCATCAATGCGACTTGTGCGTAGGAGATCCATCCATTAGTAAAACTTTGTGTAATCTGAGGCACATAGAGTCAGAGGTATGATCCTATTTGATTAGTATATTGCATGGATGTTTTTGAAGTTGTGAGATGAATGGGCATTAATATGTTTATGATACTATTTTATCTTTTTCTGTTACTGTGCTTAGCGGGGAAGTTCGTCAGGCACTCTACTAACAATTACAGGGGGGAAAGGGCTTGTCAAAGTAAATGGGAAGGTGTGCCGTAAGCATACCTCTGTGCATCTTAATGGGGGTGATGAGGTGGTTTTTAGTCCATCTGGTAAACATGCTTATGTATCCTTTTTTATAAATTCTTTTCAGTGTTTCGCAAGTCGGTTGTGTAGTTAATTCCTAATTTCTTTTTGGTACAGTGTAATTAAGTTTCAGCCTAGTAGAAGAATTTTCCTTAAACATATTTTCAGATATTTCAGCAACTTTCTAATGATAACTTAGCTTCTGATAGTATGCCTCCTTCAGTAAGCATATTAGAAGCACATAGTGATCCGATGAAAGGATTACATTTTGAGCCAACAGCTGGAGACTCCTCAGCTGTTGCAGGAGCATCAATATTAGCATCTTTGTCAAATCTCCGCAAGGAGTTATCACTTCTTCCTCCCCCTTCTCATAATGATGAGGATGTGCAACCTGAATTGCCTACGCTTCCTTCTGCTTGTGAAGTGTCAAATAATTGTATTGTGGACACTGCCATGAAGGACGCCTCGGATCAGAATGACAGAGCTGGTGGTTCATCAAGTGAGAAAGATGTTCCATCTATCGATGCTGCTAACGAAAATATTAATCTGGACAGCACTGGCCTCGATGCTTCTGTTGATGCAGACATTGGGAAGATCCCTGGAATGACCCATGAATTAAGGCCACTTTTGCGGATGCTTGCAGGATCATCAACTCCTGAGTTTGATTTGAGTGGTAGCATTTCCAAAATTCTTGACGAGCAAAGGGAATTCAGAGAAGCACTTAAGGATATTGATGCTCCAATTTTGATGTCAAAGAGACGTCAAGCTTATAAAGATGGGTTACTACAAAGAGTTTTCAAATCTGAGAACTTGGAAGTTTCACTTGAAAGTTTTCCATATTATTTAAGGTGCAAACTTTTACCTGAATGTTAGGCTTTTGTTGCACTTTATACCTCTTCTGTTTAATTTTACTGCAAGTTTTGGGCAAACATTAAATTTGCTGGAAGTTGTTTTATTATTGCAGTTATTTTATTATAAATTTTGTTTTTAAGTAATTATTTTTGTCATATTATTTTCCTAAGTCAGGTCAGTGGTGCATTTTTTCTATTTTTGATCTTTTATATATATATTTTTTAACTTATCATTTTCTTTTTCAAGGTAATGTATCAGTGAAACTGAGAATATGCTATAGGAACTTATTCCTCCCAAAAGTGTTTTCTTCTTGGGCAATGATTGTGTTTAAATATTGTAGATATGTCCTCATTGTGGAACTCTTCTTTAACAATTTGAAAATTTTGTATACGTATATTTGTTTGTGTGGTTAGATGTGATGTTCTGGAACCCCCCCCCCCCCCCCCCCCCCTCCCCCCCCCTCTAAACTTGGACCATAGTAGTTCATAGACGGTCATAGCATCAACACCCTTATTCTGGTGCATTCTCTTGGTTAAAAGTAGTTGCATTTTTCCCCCTCTTCTAAACTTGGACCATAGTAGTTCACAGATGGTTATAGCATCAACACCCTTATTCTGGTGCATTCTCCTGGTTACAAGTAGTTGCATTTTTAATATTTTTGGAGAAACAAACTGTTGGTAAATTTGTGCAGCTATTTGCTGTATAAAATTGTTCTTCATCGAATTGTAAAAATAAAATAATAGCGTTCTTCATGGGTATCACGGTTTTGAATGTTTAGGCTTGGTCATACTATGGTGTTCACTACTTTACTCCATGAGATTTCCTTATCCTCCCCAATCATATTTTCTAGTTGATGTCTAATTGGAACCTTGGACTGCCCGCCCATACATGTGTGTGTGTGTGTGTGGGACATACACAAGCTTGTATGTGTCTTGGACACCCACAAGCTTATATGTGTCCTGAGCACACAAGTTTTAGTGTATCCTTCCCTGAAGCTAAGTCGTTTTAACAAAATAAATTTTAAAAGGGAGATGATATTTCCAGCGTTGGATATATTAATCCAGAGCAACTTTGGAGCATATTATGCACATAGTACAACTGTGCAATGCATGTATTGCGCTGGATTGGTATTTCCAGCTCTGGAAATATCATTCCCCATAAGATACCCAAAAACAACTGATTTGTTTTCCAAATGTTTAAACAATTTCAGGCTCTCTCTCATCTTCTCAATCTAAGTTAACTGAAATCAGCTAAGGCAACGTCCTCCATTTCCTCTTCCTCTATCTGTGAAATCCCCTAGAGCTATATCTACGATTGACAAACCTCTCTCTCTTTCAGAGCGTGTGCATGCCCCTATAACAAATAATATAGTCCTGAATGGTACAAAACTATGTGACAGATCCAATACATCATGAATGATACAAAACAAAACTATATAGACCTAGACATTAGGAGGTGAATATGCCAACTCAAGCAATAATGTTTGGCTTTTTGGAGTTGTTTTACCAAAATAGTTTAGTTCAGTAACTATGATATCTTTTTCAGATTTATATAAGTTAAGAAGAAAGAGAGCCACAATGCTCATGTTTTTTTAGAGAGAGAGATGGTGTTCTTGAATTTGGGATCACTTAGACTGAGACGACGAGAGACTCAGAGAGCTTAATCTTTTTGAAAAATGAAAGTTGTTTTTGTTTTTGCATTTTTGTTAACTATATTTAAAAGACGTAGTTTTGGGGCGACTCACATAAGATTGTGTGTGTCCAGGCACACACTCGCTTTTCCCATATATAACATAATAGTGCATTAGTTTACCCTTTCTAGATGTGTATATTTACAAATGAAATTTCCACATTTCATGTACTGATTGATGTGTTCACCTGATCTGTGAACCTTTTTGGATGATGATGGAACTTGCAACCAATTTCCTTGAGTTTGCACTGGAGAAACCATTGGTGCACACAATACTCCCCACCAACCATGCACACTGGGCGATTCTAGTAAACTATCTGTGACCTGTGGGTCGCCCTAAAGTGATCGTTACCTTTAAGGAGTATTGAACCCATGATCTATGCCTTGAAAGACACTTATCACTAGGCTCACTACAATTTGAGCTAATCCATGATCTGAAGAATCTTCCCTAGTAAAAATTTTGCCTTGTGGATTTAGGTGTTAATTATTTTTATTCGTTTTTAATTTTGACAGTGAGAGCACAAAGAATGTTCTGATTGCTTCCACATACATACATTTGAAGTGTAATAGATTCGCCAAGTTCACCTCCGATCTGCCTACTGTGTGCCCAAGGATATTATTATCTGGTCCTGCAGGTATTACCTCCAATCCTCAGCAACATGAATTCTTAGTTTATTTATTTTTGATAAGAAAATATGATATTTTATTATATTGGGGACAAAAAGTCCACCCATCCCATCATAATGGAAACCAGGACAGAGAAAAGAGCACTAAACTAGTACAGCCTTCCAAAATCTATAGAAATCGGACACTGAGGTTTCCTTAAAGGCCTCCAAAATATAATCCCTAACTAGGAAAGAAAATAATTTTATCTTTTTAGAAATTGAAAGACAAGTAGCTCTCCATGAATGGTATTTTTTGCTCATGCTAAATCTCCAGAAAACCCCAGAAAAGAAGCCACTCTTCTATATTAACTTCTTCAAACCCTCAATAATAAATTAACATCATATTTTCAGTCGAATTGGCGCGTGTCAATCCTCCAACACTCTGAAAATAGTAATAGCGTTCCATAAGCCCCAAAAAACGTTGCAATGCAAAAGAATGGATGAGAATGCGTCTCATTGTTCTGCTTGCACATTATTATTGGTATCCAACCTTTGTGAAACTGGTGACCCCAAGAATTCTTAATTTACTTGTACAGAGAGTCCCATTTTAAATGACAAATTTGAGTGTTTTCAGCAATTTGAGTGTATTCCTTTAATTTTTTTAAAATTTAATGTACAAATATATTTAGAATATAATGTTCGTTGTTTTGGTAAGTCTTAAAATCTATGCTGCAAACAATCTAAATTTGTCTCTATTAGTGGGATTGAAGGAATAGTATCTACCTTTTTGTGATTGATTACACACTAGAAATTTGAAATTCACGTGCGCTTTCATCAGGTTCCGAAATATATCAGGAAACATTGGCTAAGGCGCTTGCCAAACATTTTGGTGCTACACTTCTCATAGTTGATTCTGTTCTATTGCCCGGTGTAAGCTTTCCTCAATATCTTTTTTAAATACCTTCTTCATTATATGTCTTTCTGCTGTCTTGCTTTGTGCTTATGTTATTAATCTTCTTTGCTTATGCCATTGAACAACCTCATTTGTATTAAACATTTTAATTTGTATTAATGTACCTTAAATTTTATTCAGGGCCCTTCAACTAAGGAACTTGACCCTGTAAAAGAAAGTTCAAGGCCTGAAAGAGCAAGTGTGTTTGCTAAACGTACTCAGGCTGCTGCATTGCATCTTAAGAAACCAGCCTCAAGTGTTGAGGCTGATATTGCTGGTGGATCAACTCTAAGCTCTCAGGCCCAGCCCAAGCAAGAGGCATCTACTGCATCATCCAAAAACTACACTTTCAAGAAAGGTATTGGACCATTTTTCTCAATCATTACTTTCGTATATATAGATTTAGGCTTTGCTCGGGAGTCTTTTATATGGAGAGAAAAAGAATTGAACACCTATGAGAGAAAAAAGAATTTACATGATTTTTTTGCATGAGGAGAGAATTTTACTTTTCTTTTTGCAATTTTACCATTATAAATAAATTTAGAAAGAGAAAAGAGAAGTGGGAGGGTGAAATTGAATTAAATTCCACTTTTTTAAAGACTTTCTCTTTTCCATGCAATTAGGAATGAAAGAAAAAGAGAAAAGTACAGGGTTATTTGTTTTCTTTCTCTTCCTTTCTCTCATCGTTAACGTTAAAATTCCCACGCATAATAAAAGGAGGGAAAGTGATGCCCTTTCTACCCATTTTTATTATTTTCTCTCCGTATTAGAAATCCTAAGCATTTTTAGGTAATTTGGTTCTCATTTCTTAAAACACCACAACCCAACTCCTAATCCCCATTACCCTATATATGAGCATGTCTTTCTTGTGGTGCTTTTCAATGTTTCCTTGTGTATTATCTTGGTCAATAATTATTTGGTTGCTTAAAAAATTCGCTTTGGCAGGTGATAGAGTAAAGTTTGTTGGTCCCATACCATCTGGGTTTAACCCTTTGCACGTTCCTTTAAGGTACCTTTTCTCCCAATATAAGTAAGTTATTGTTGCCATCTGGCAAGTTATTTTCATTAGCTTGATTATTATTTCTCTGTATGTGTAGATTGGATATACGTCTTTCTATACCCCTAAAACTTGGGGATCTAGGGTTTTACATATGATTGAAAATTTTAATTATAAAAAATGGAAGGGGAAAGAGAGAGAAATCAAAGAAAACAAAAGTAGAAGAAGGGAAACAAATGGATGCCTCCCAAAGCTAGGAGACAGGACGATATCCTACTATATCTTTGATATTTATATTGCACTTCGCCACTCACTCTTATCAAAGGCTTATTAAAGGCCATGTCCTCGGTTATATTCACTTCAAGTCTCTTTTTACTATTTCACTTAAAGTAATTTTTGCCCAACCCTTGTCAAAATTCTTAAAGATACAACACTCTTCTTAATGTTGATGACGTTGGATATAAGTCTTATGACTAAATCATTTCAATTGATACTCCCTCTACTCCTCTTGCTACCCAAACCTCTTTTTATGATTAAATCATGTCAATCGATACTCCCTCTTATCCTCTTTCTACCTAAACCTCTTTCAGTTTCTACTATCCTTCTTAAGAAATAAACTAATGACATGAGGTTCTAAAGTTGTCCTTGATGGAATGTGGCTAAGCCAACCTTTCATCTAGTGTCCAAAATTTTATTTAAATCGAGGTTTAATGGGAAAGTATCAACTTTCTTGACTTTAAATAAATTTTCATTTATTGAGACTCTCATTTTGGATGGGAGACTACTAATCAAATTAAAGGACACATCCAAGAGAGACTTGTACAATTTTGTGAAGATGAACTCGTTGTTAACCGAATATTTCATTGAAATTTCAAGACACATACCCTTAGTTGAAGTCTTGAACATGGGTATATAATGCCATGAGTGTACACGTAACATTGTTTTGTATAGTAACGTTGTTACGTGTAGGTTAGAGTCGATATCATGTCATATTACTATAGGACAATATTTGAGGCTCATGTGATATTGATGTAGTACAATATTTGAGAACAATAATTGTTGGAAAATAATGGAATAATTGTTACTAGAGTGGAACTCTGCACTTCCCGACCCCTATAATCCTCGACCGCAGGATAGTATATTGATTGAAATCAATAATAATAATAATGTCTCAACAATAACAATAATAATCAATAGTGTAATGAGTTTGGCAATTAAATCTATGTTTATAGAGAATAAAATCGAAGTTTGGACTTTGCACCCAAGAAAAGAACTAGCCCAATAAAACAATAAAATAATTCATACTTTAAATAAAAGTATGGAATAATAAAATAACGTAAATAATAAATTATCCACATCGACAACACCTTTAGGGATTGTTCCCTATCATTTTTCCTCGACAACAAAGAATTTCCCTTTGACAAAGTGAAAGCACGCTCCATAAGGACTAGATTAACAACGCTAATCCAAGTACATTCACTTGTTGGTTTTTTGCGCCACTTGACCAAAAGTTGATGATAACTAGTCTACACAAATTGCTTATCCAATAGATCCTTAATAACTTTTGTAGTCTACTGTGAAGAAACAAGAGGAGATGCACATGGAACAACCAATTAAGAAACAGATACAAGCTCAATAGGGTTAGTTGATAATGATGAGGAATGTTAAAAAAAAAAAGAGGGGGTGAAATCATTAGTAGGCCTATGATAAAAAGTAAGGTCTTCCACATTGAATATCACTAGGAAAATGCAACTCATATGCATTAGCACTAGCCTTTATTTGAACTTTGAATTTAAGGCTGTCTTATGTAGATACGTGATCACCTACAATATATCATATCAAATCACCTAAAGTACCTTAGTTTGACCATTATTTTGTAGGGTTGTGCGAACAATTCAGTTTTTTTGGTGCATTATCGAATGGGACCACTTTAGTATGGTTGGTTCGGTAAATTTCTAAACCAACTCGGTACTGGTATAATTAATTGTTAAATACCGATTGTACGAAACCAAGGCCAATATGTATTTTGGTCCATACGATAAGAACGGTATCAAACTAGATACGGATTTTTTTTTCTTCTATATGTATAAGTAAACTTTACTGGCTTTTCAACTAGTTACTTCACAGGTTTTCAGTCTCTCGCTTATTGTTGCTTGTACCTTTTCTCCTTCTACGACTTCTATATCGTATATTAACCAACCAGAATGATTCAGGGTTTTGGTAATGGTATCGTTACCCATTTATTAGAATCCTCGATAATCGATACAGAATGATTTCAACTGATATGATACAATTCGTTACTGATGCACCCCTCTATTAGTCTATATGTGAATTGTGATGAATTTTTCAACAACATTTACACTCGAGGTGTTAAGAAGGATGGACATCCTACTCAACGCATCAACGACCAAATTATGTCCCTTCTCAATGCTTAAGGACAAAAGGATACTGTTGAATGAACTCAACCCACTTTGCATGTACATGTCTCAAGTTTTTTGGGGAGTTGAGGTACTGAAGCACCTGATGATTGGAGTATAGCACAACCTTGGGCAACAACAACAAGTAATGACGCCAATACTTAAGCACTTGAACTACAACATAGAATTATCTATTATAGGTAGAGTACTTTTGTCGGGCCTCATTTAACTTCTCTCTGAAAAACTCAATCGAATGACCTTGACTAAGCACTTCCCCTATTCCTTACATATGATGTGTCGCATGCTAAACATTTTACTAAAATCTAGTAGCACTAGGACAAGTGTTTGCATCAACCTATCGTTGATCCACAGGAAGGTTTTGGCAGACCAAACAAACTCCCCTTTCTACAAGCTGTTAGTAGTTGGAGCCATGATGGTACTAAACCCCCTAATGAACCTCTTATAAATAGTAGCTAGACCATGTAAACTTCAAGTTTCATGAATGTTGAAAGGTCTAGGTCACTTCCTAATAGCCTTTACTTTTGTTGTGACAATAACAACCCTATCCTTGGATGCCATAAACCAGAGAAATATACCTGTCTCCTGTACAAACGAACACTTCTTCATATTAACATATAGTTTCTCTTGCTGGAGAGTAAAACCTGACATAAGTGAAGTAAGTACTTACGGTTTTTTACCGCTGATTGTCTTGCCTCAAGCGTAAGGACTCTTTTTCTCATTTCCTCGACTCTAGTCATTTTAGCAAGTAAGAAAGCTACATTGTCTTCCTTAGCTGTACCATATTGGGGTCCACTAAGGGTCATGATGCAAATGCAAAGTTGTGATAATTAAGAATTTTAATTTTATAAATATAAAGCTTATGCAATCGCTGTTTCTAAAGTTAATAATTATAACTAAGTAATATGTAATTCAAGAGAATAAAATCAAACAAGTTTTCAAAAAATTTAGTATTAAACAATAAAAAGAAAATCCAAGTAATTTAAGTAATAAACAAGGGCAAAACTGTCAAGGATAAAAGTTCAGAGGTTATATTGGAACATACATGGGTAACTATGTAGAATTAATAAAGTAAAAGGGATTGGATCTTGCAGCGGGCTTAACTTTTGGGGTTAGAATTGTTATTTGGCAAGAGAAGTTTAAATTAGGCTAGGGTTAGCTCCCTATTTCACAAACATAGCAAAATGACGAGGATGGAGGCAACTACTTGATGACAATGGCAAGCCTGCAACGACAATAGCACGAAGGGGGGCATGACAACGTGACAAAGGCAATGACACCGTTTCAACTCTTCTTTTCCCAGTGGGTGCTTGAGATTGTGTTGCTCTGCAAAACCTGGTTGGAGAAAAGTAGCATTGCGAGGCCATATATGGGATTTTTTCGGGGTGAGAAGCTTTGGGGGAGATGACGAGTAGATGCTTTGGCCCTTTTTCTTTTCATTTTTCTTCTCGTTCCAATTGCCTCGATTTTGGGTTTAATTTTTGAGATTATGGGCTTTTCGATTTTGGCTATGTTGATGTTATGATGCAGTGATGGTGGTTCTTTGGGCAAGTATGGGCTTTTGTTGGTTAGAGTAGTGCAATGTTCTAAAAATCTTGGCCGACATTCGCTTAATCTCTGCTTTGGCGCTAAGCGAGTCCTCTACTACCTAGATTTGGCTGGGCACCCAGGCCCTCGCCTAGTCGGAATAAGACTTTTTTCACATCTCTGACTTCAATTTAATAAAGGCTTTGAAGGTCTACATGACTTAAAATGATTTTTTTCAGATTTAAAAAATTGTTTATTGGTATTTTTTCTTGTAAAAATTTTAAAATTATATCTACTATATGATTTATATGTATAAAAAATATATACAACAGAAAAATAAATAAATAAGACCGCTTAAGATAGCGACTAGTCCACCTAGGCTGTAGACGCCCCTTTCGCCTAGCAATATTTAGAACACTGGAGTTGTAGTGGTTTCGGTACTGACGATTTAGTGTGTGGGCTGGGTTTGGCTGTACATAGCTACTATTTTATGAGGATGATGTTTGGTAGCAGTGGTGAGGGGCTATTGGTAGCAAGAATGATGATGGTTGATGAAGGCATTTTTCGACGAGATGTTTCTTGATTCTCAACTAACCTCTGGTAGGGTTTCGACAAGTCTTCCAAGTTCCAAGGATGAAGAGCAAACTAGTTGATTATTTAAACCCTTCCATATTTGACTTTAATACCATTTGATGTTTGACAATATTTGAAGAGCAATAATTGTTAGAAAATAATGCAAAAACTGTAATTAGGATAAAGCTCAGTATTCCACTACCCTTATGATCTTAACAGAAGATTTAATTGATTACAATCAGTTTTAATAATATCTCAATAACTTCGCACTCCACTGCCCATATGATTGGGACATAAGAGCAATGTTTTCATACTCGGACTGGTCATCGAACCGGAAAGGATACCGGGTGGATAGATCACTGGTTCAACCACTGGTCTAACCGTTATTGAACCAGCGACGTCATAAATATATACAAAAATATATTATTAATAATTAATAAAATTTTAAAACATCTATTTTTTTGTAAGCTAAAATATAGTGAAATTATGTTATAATATTACTAAAAATATCTAATTTTAAAAATAAAAATATTTTTGTACAAAAAAAAAAAAAAATAATATTTTAAAACCATGTAAATTAACCGGTTGAAACACCGGTCGAACCGGTGGTCAACCGGTTCTACCGTTTTTAACCAAATCAATTGAACCGATCCAAACCAAATCGGACATTGAACTGGGTCCCGGTTCATCCAACCAGTCCGTGTTTCATAACATTGCATAAGTGCACATTGATCCCAATCAATAATAATAGTATCTCAATAGTAATAATAATAATCAATTGCATAATGAGTTTGGTGGTCACATCCATATTTATATAGAACAAAACCTTAATTTGGACTTTGGGCCCAAAGGAAAAATTAAAGACTAAAGTAGCCGAATATAACAATAAAACAATAATAATTAATACTTTAAATAAAAGTATCACATATCCAAGCTGATAGAAGTCTTGATTTATGTGTCCGAATCAAATCATAGCATACCTAGTTTCAATCCACTGGATCAATAATGTGTTCTTGGGTCATCTTAGCTCAAATAGGCTCACTCAAAAGTTCATGACTGAATGTATTATTGATAGTAGTTTGGATCCTAATGTACATATCAAATTATTTCACACGTTACGATGTGGGAATATTGTGTTACAAACTCCCCCACTTAATACATGACGTCCCTTTTAGGCCAAACACATAGTTACACAACCCAAAATCTGTCTTTCTAGTCAATGTGGGATAATATTGTTGACCTTTTATGTCCTCATCTTCGTTTTGCTGTTCATTGTGGGATAATACTTGCCGCCTTCGTGTCCCCACCTTTGGTAAGCCTATTGGATGGGTTGACCCAAACTTTGGAGAGTCGGCTCTGATACCAAATGTAACAAATCGAGTCAAATCTCGAGTCCAAATTAAATCATAGAAATACTAAGGCCAGTCCACTGGATCAATAAAATTTTCTTGAGTTATCTTAGCCAACGCTCGCGCAAAAGTCATGATTAAAGCTTGGATGTTTCACATAACAAATTCTCTCACATGAATGGGGTGTTACATGAAATTTGATGGGACAGACAAAACCAAATCTAGATCTGGGTTGTAACCTTCTTCTGTTGCAATGATTATGTTATTCACAAAAAATTCAAATATTGAAATACTTATTTTGTATCTGTGATTACGGATTCTTGAGGGAGAAGATTCATTTGTGTTCAGATTTTTCCAAAGCAGCTGGGTGTCATTACTCTAATTTGCTTTGTCATTGATAAGATAATATTCTGAAATGATAATTTTTTTCATTCTTTTTTGGCCATCTTCAGGGGGCCGTCTTATGGTTATAAAGGCAAAGTAGTACTTGCATTTGAAGAAAATGGTTCTTCCAAGATTGGGGTTAGATTTGATAAACAAATTACAGAAGGCAATGATCTTGGAGGCCTTTGCGAAGAAGATCACGGTTTCTTTTGTGCTGGTGAGTTTTTTTCCTGTCTTAATCCTGTTGCAGTGCCCTACAATTTTGAGATGATAACTGATACTTTACAATGCAGCTGACTTGCTTTGCCTTGATTCTTCCAATACCGAGGATATTGAAAGGCTTGCAATTAATGAACTTTTTGAGGTCAGTACCGCCTGTTATTTACCAGATGATGAGGTGCAGTCTTTCCTGTTGAAGTTTGTTTTTCCTTTATATTGTATACCATGGCATGACTTCCAAATTTTACAGGTTGCTTCAGAAGAAAGTAAAAGCAGTGCATTAATTTTGTTTGTGAAAGACGTTGAGAAGTCATTGCTAGGGAATCCTGAAGCATATGCAGCTTTCAAGATTAAGCTTGAAAGTTTACCAGGGAATGTGGTTGTAATTGCTTCGCATACGCAAATGGACATTCGGAAGGAGAAAGTAAGTAACTATTGATCCCCCCGGCACCACCCATCTACCCATGGGGTTTTTTTTTGGGGGGGGGGGGGGTGGAGTATGTGGAGAAATGTATTACATATGATAATATTGCTTCTCTCCCCTGATGGAACTCTGCTTTAAAACTATGTACACATGTTTCAGTCTCATCCTGGTGGCCTTCTGTTTACCAAGTTCGGAGGCAGTCAAACAGCACTACTCGACCTTGCTTTCCCGGTATGTAAATAAGAGAGCTTTCCTTTCTGATATTTGAATTCCTAAAGCATCTGCCTCTCTCTTTCTCTCTATATCCCCTTCACTGTGATTGGGTTGCAAGTTAATCTTCTTTTTCTCTCACCAGCCCGTTTCTCTTTCTATATATGGCTTTTGGTACGTTTATGCTTGTTTAGATTTGTGCTGTGGTTGTTGGTGGCTGAGCATCTTGAATAGTAGTTGAAATTTTACTTTATTTCCAAAATTTTGTTTTCTTAATGTTCATTGTTTTATGGTTATCATGTGAGAGTTTTTTGTTTCCCATTCTGAAAGATGAAATATATATACACATGATTCAAAATTTTATTTATTATTTAAAGAAATGCTCCATCATTATTTCAATTTCTCATACTATCAGCCATTTTTACGATTCAGTGTGTAGAAAATATTTGAATTTTTTCTATAAACTGAAGGGTTCACTTTGTACACATTTTCATAAGATTTGTGTAATTCAATGAACAAGTGGGGTTTTTGTAGGCATTAACGATAAATTTTGGATAATGTGTTGCTATTATGGAGTGTATCCACCATTTTAAAATAATCTGATTGTACTGGTATTTTGTCATCATATGTAGGTTTTTTGTGCCAATACAAAACTCTTAATTTTGTATTCCTCGTGCTGAAAGATGAAATCTGCTATTGTATTTAGGGATTTGGCTTTGGTTCTCTTAAGTAACTGCTAAAATTCTTTGATTCTTTTTTCCATATAAATGAAGAAAACATTTTATCAGAATATATATCAACTTAAAGAAGTACTCCAAAAACTGCATATTTCTCATGCATAAAATATATTATTTGCATTTAAGGGTTTATCTTTTACATGCACTGTTATAAGATTTCTGCTGTTCAATGTGTAAGTGGAATTTTTGTAGGCATTGAAATTTTGCATGCATTGTCACAAGATTTGTATAGTCAGGCTGTATATAACTCAACTATACCACCAAGATTACTAATAATTTATTATGACTTTTGTGTGGGCTTGTATTTAGAGTTGTTCGGACTTGGGCCCGACTAGTTACACTAACGTTATGCTCTCCATGTTAATACTTTTTTGTTTTCCACGATGTATCTTTAAATATCTTTTTGCTAACTTTTATTTTATATCTATTTAGTTTAACATGCCTTGGTGCACAAGCTCATCTATACTCTTAAATGATCCTTATCGAACGCATACCACGCCTCCTTGCATCTCACTTTGTAATCCTACCTGGCAATCCCAAATCTCATTATCACTTACTGTTATATTGTTGTCAAAAGTCGTCTTCTGTTTTTTTTTTTGGTTTTAATAGAGTCTAGGTTTTCAAGAGTTTTGTTTGGAGAACTTGAGCTGCTCATCAAAAAAACACAGTTTGACCATAGATGAGGCGTGCTCTCGAAATTGTTAAAAATCTTATGGATGTTGTGGTTAAAGTTGAGGGAAATAGACTTTTTGGCCATAGTGACATTCATATTGCTTCATAGCTGTAATTGTTGTCTTATCTATAACTTAGGTAAACAAGGTCTTTTGAACTGCAAGGCAGTGTTCAGTCCCTCTTTCAGTGATATATTGCCACTTCACATATTCAGATTGATCAATGTGCAAGCTAGTGGAGTATAAATTGGAATTAACATGCATGATTATTTGTTGATGCCACAATTCTATGTGATATAGGAATGTATCTTTAATTCTTTACCCACTCAAACTGTAATGTCATTAACTTTAACCTTCTATTTTGCATTCCATGTGAAATTTTATGTACTTTCATGAAGCCTCTGTGTGAAATTAATATTTTTATAACAGGAAAGCTTTGGAAGACTGCACGACAGAAGCAAAGAAACCCCCAAAACAATGAAGCAACTCAACCGTCTTTTCCCGAACAAAGTATCTATACAGATGCCTCAGGTAATCATTAGTATTCAATTCTGTCTTTTATAAATAACTAAATATGTTTGAAAGAAATGAGTTATTAATCTTTGAGTTATGGCAGGATGAAACACTACTTTCAGGCTGGAAACAACAGTTGGATCGTGATATAGAGACTTTGAAATCACAATCTAATATAGTCAGCATTCGCTCAGTGAGTAGTCACCTGTTTAGGTCAAAGTTTTGCTTGTTCATGTAATTGCATACAGTTGCACTTATGTTAAATACAAATTTGAAGTCATATCCAATACATCTCTGAGTAGTTCGGATTTAGGATGGTTTATCTGGTAGGATTCATTGATTATGTGCTATATATTAGTTCATATGTATAACATATGCTCTCTGGTTTGTGTTTGATGGGACCTGTTATAGCTGTTTGTTTGAGATTAAATTACGCGATAGTTTATCTACATTAATTTGCATTGAATCTTTTCTCTTTTATGAAGTTGGGTAATTGCCTGATGCATGTCTTGGTGGTCATCTCGGTAGAGATCATTTATTTTGCTGTTTCATCGTAGAAATGGACCCCAGGAGTGGAGGGGGAGATGTTGAGGTTTTAAGTGGTGTCTGGCCTCAAATGTATTTGTAATGCTTTTTCTGTTGGTCTGGTTATCTTAATTTAGTGTCGAATACGCTGATTGTTTTGATGTTGATCAATGTTTTCAGGATTTTATGGATGAATTCTTTTTTTCAGGTTTTAAACAGAACAGGGATCGATTGTCCTGAGCTCGGAACGTTATCCATAAAAGATCAAGCCTTGACGACAGAAAGTAAGTACACTTATAAACATAATTTGCTTGCTTGCTCTGGATATTTTTAAAGATCACGATTTTCCTTCTTGTTATGATAGCTGTGGAGAAAATTATTGGTTGGGCCTTGAGTCATCACTTTATGCATTCTTCTGAAGCTTCTGTCAAAGATGCCAAACTTGTGATATCCACTGAAAGGTAAGACCATTACTTGTGCAATCAGCAATGATAAAGAAGAAAATAATAACATGGTGTGAACGGATATGCTATTCTCTATTTCTCATTTTTGCCCCTAGTCTTGAGTTTTAAAGTTGCCTTCTTGTTTTATTTTGCAGCATTAGGTATGGGCTAAACATTCTACAGGGTATTCAAAACGAAACCAAGAGTTTGAAGAAATCACTCAAGGTATAGTTGACAGTTTGTCTTATACAAACTACTGTCGGGAAATTATCTAAAATGTCTCTCTATCTATTATTCTCCTTTTTCTCCTGAGTTCTTATTTCATTCAATTTGGAAGATAATGCATGAAAGTTTTCAGGATGTGGTTACTGAGAATGAATTTGAGAAGAAACTACTTGGAGAAGTTATTCCGCCCAATGATATTGGTGTTACTTTCGATGACATTGGAGCTTTAGAAAATGTAAAGGATACATTGAAAGAATTGGTGATGCTACCTCTTCAGAGGCCAGAGTTGTTTTGTAAAGGACAGTTGACAAAGGTTTAAAGGATAATTTTATTTTCACTCTGTTTATAGACTCTATACTGATTTCTTTTTCTTATGGTCATAATGTTGAGAATGGTGTCAAATTTGTGCTGCTGCTAAAGAAGTTACTCTTTGTAGCCTTGCAAGGGAATATTGCTTTTTGGACCTCCTGGTACTGGTAAAACTATGCTTGCAAAAGCTGTTGCAACTGAGGCTGGTGCAAACTTCATCAACATATCCATGTCGAGCATTACTTCGAAAGTACATATTTTGACTGACTGATGACTTCATTGATTTTCTGCTGGAGCTTCTTGTTTCAAAATGATTGACACCTTTCTATTTCTTACAGTGGTTTGGTGAGGGAGAGAAGTATGTCAAAGCTGTTTTCAGCCTGGCCAGCAAAATTTCTCCTAGTGTTATTTTTGTTGATGAGGTGGATAAAATCATCCCTGTACATGGACTTCAATAATTTGATATGTGGCTATTCTCAAGTGCTTTTATACGAGTCATTTGATTTACTGTTCTTTCTATTACAGTAATTGTTTTCAATCTGTTTATGTCCATTGGTCTTTGTTAATGCCATTTTTCCATTTCCAGTTCAATGCTTGTGTCATTTTGTTCTTTTTCTTTTTCTTTTTCCTTTATTTCCCCAATCTTCACCGTTCCCTGCCCAGCACCACAAAAAGATGCTTTCTTTTTGTTCCATGTAATCTGCTAAAGTACTCTTTTACAGGTTGACAGCATGTTAGGAAGGCGTGAAAATCCTGGAGAACATGAAGCAATGCGTAAAATGAAGAATGAGTTCATGGTAAACTGGGATGGTTTACGTACTAAGGATAAGGAACGCGTACTTGTACTTGCTGCAACCAATAGGCCTTTTGACCTTGATGAGGCTGTTGTGCGGAGGCTTCCCCGGAGGTTTTATATTTTTAGTTTATTCTTTCAGTACATATGGCTAGTGGAAAACCAGTGGCATTTATAATTATTATGTTACTTAATGCAGGTTGATGGTAAACCTCCCAGATGCCACAAATAGGGAGAAAATTTTAAGAGTTATATTGGCCAATGAAGAATTGGGACCCTGTGTTCATCTTGAAGCAGTAGCTAGTATGACTGATGGGTATTCAGGAAGTGATTTAAAGGTTTGTTTATTTTGTATTCTTACAATTTTGCTTATTGCCTCCCCCATCTCTCTCCCCTCATTGACCCTGTTGTGCTCTGATTGGTGTTTTTGTTTTATCTGTCCTTTCCCTCCCCCTCAGAATCTCTGCGTGACAGCTGCTCATTGCCCCATAAGAGAAATTTTGGAGAAGGAAAAGAAGGTTGGTCTCTGAAATGGTGAACTGATTGCATGTACTTTCTTCTAATATATATGAAATCCTTTAGATAAACTCTAGCCACCATCCCCTTAGTTCCTGCCTTCTTTACTGCCATATTTTCTTCTTTTCAGCAAAACAAAAATATTTTAACTCAGTCTTTGAATAGCTTTGTTTTTCTTTTGGGACATATATGAACATAATGCAAACTCCTATTTTTTTAAGCACCACTTTACTTGGAAAGATCCAATTTTCTGTCATCTATATGCACACACACACATGGCAAAGAACCATTTAAAAGTTTTACTACTTTATTTTAGCCTACATTTATATTTGATGATAAAAAGATCTCCATGTATGCATAGCAACTCCAATTAGCATGTCTAAACATACATGATAAAAATATCACCATGCATGCATAACATATATATTTTACGAGAATGTCTTGACAGTAGCTTATCCATGGGAATTGAGAGAAGTGTTGAAGTAGCATGTCTTAATGTACATGATGTTATTACAGACACAGTTATTCTTCTGTTATTCTTTTTCCTTGATCGTTTGTGATTGGATGATGTTTCAGTCTCTATCCAGTTCTTATATTACTTCAATTATTTCCTATACGAAGTTGAGAATTAAATATGCTCACTCATTTTTGGCATTGATGTTCCTGAATTTTTGTTCGCTTGAACAGAGATTCTAATTTCCACCTGACTCTACGTATTGGTCACAAGGTTGTAATGATTTGTACAGATTCTGTTTATATCTGTACTTTATTCTTACATATCTGGAATCAAATAATAAGCACAAGGCATATTTCATTGTTTTAGTAACTATTCAAATTAAATGGAAATGACTTATCACTTATTGTGCTACATTATTATGTTTCCTTACTAACTAATAAGTAGAGCAAATTTTTATGTCATCGAACTCTTAATATTTTGTGGCACCAAGTTGCAGGTGTGGTTGATTGTGAACTTGTCATTGAGAATTCTCCCTTACATTATGTTAGAATCTTAAGTAGATTGCAAAATCAACTCATTGCTAATTAAACATCCAATTTCAATCTGAATTTAATATAATCTAATGTTCAATATCTGATGAAACTGAATACTTATATTATGCTATGCATCTATAGGATTTAATTTTTAATTTGATTTAATGATTTAATCCAGCGTTAGTTCAGTTGTAAACTCAGGCAGATGTTATTTAAAGGACAAAGGATGCTGTAGTTGGCATATACGTGTCTGATGTGAGTGTGGGGCTAAATTGTGTGTATGCTTTCTTAATGATTGTATTTGTGCGTACATGTGTTTTCCTTCCTTTGTTTTTTGTCCATATTCCTTGTTTGAGTTAAACCATCCGTGTGATGTGATCTTGGTCGTTACTGTATTGTATTAGTGTGGATGTGTTGCATCTGCCAAAGGTTGTCCTAATCAACACTACTTTTTTTTAGGGTGACATTTGATGGGGTAGCAGGGCAGACTTTAGATTCAGTAGGACAACATGTGTTACTTTCCTTGGATTTAGATAGTGAATTTTGATTAACCTTCTCTTTCATTTTGTGTTACTCTCCCTGAGATAGATGGGCATGATATTGTGGATGGCCTCTAAATTATTTATGCAACTAAAATGTTTGTTTTGGTTTTGTCTTGTGAGTTAATTTGCTTTTGATTTTAGCTCATTTGAGTTGCCCAACATGATTTTTGGACCATGATGGTTTATACATGACTTACTTCTAGGTAAACAGTATTATTTTCTCTGAAGTCAAGATGTGCTGATTATATTTTTCTATCTTGTGATTAATTTGACAGGAGAAAGCTTTGGCGTTGGCGGAAAATAGACCTCTGCCTGCATTGCATAGCAGTGCTGATGTTCGTCCTTTGAGTATGGATGATTTTAAATTTGCGCATGAACAGGTATTGTCACTTGCAACTGAAAGCTCCAAGAGCTCTATTTTTGGACCACAAGTGGCTGATTGCATGTATTCTGTCAAACTTTACTTAATAATATATTAAGATATACAGAGAGTGTTATTGCAAATATTTCTGACACCATAATTTGTGAATTGTTATCCTCTAATGTGGCGAAGCCTGATCTCTTGTCTTTGGAAGCATTCCCCAATCCCCCCCCCCCCCCCCCCCCCTCTTATTAGTAAGGTCATTTGTGTTTACATTTGCCCTATATTTCTCTTTGTTTTTTTTTCCTGCTGTTGTGGAATAGGTGTACCTTCAATCCTGGCTAGTGACCCGGAAGCATCTAAATTCTCAGCCTCCGGCAAAGTTAACTTTCGGACTGATACATATTTTTTGACAAGTTCATAAGTGGTGGATTATGACCACGCACGGTGAAAGTAAAGAATTTAGATTCCATGTGGCTTTACAAAAGTTGAATGAGGCTTCCTGAGTTTTTTTGGTGTCCTTGGACGATGTTCTAAAGTTAAATGGTTTATAAAAATATTTGGAGTGATTCAGTTCATGCAAGACATGTATGAGTTATGTGGTATTGGTATACATGGACTGATGGACATTGCAAATCATCAATGCATCCGAGTGGCTTGTAACATCATTGTTATCTACTAACGCATTTCATTTACATAAATTATTATCTACTCGTTTACATGTATGTGCATGCATTTTATCTGATGTTGGTGGATTAATATATGCATTTAATTTCGTAAAAATTGAAATTGCTGCCATCAACTAGTCATTTCTTATGACTTAGCAGTTATTCATACTTGTAGTGTAGTTTGTGAGTATGATAAATTGCACAACATTCAGAAGCCCTCTGTTGTTTATCTATTTATTTATTCATTTTTGTTTGCTTTTTCTCTGTTTTCAAGGCCGGTATGTTTAGAAAATTAATGATTGCTTTCAAATGTACATTATAATAGGGTTGCTGCCTTAATTACATATTCTGATTTGGGTGCAGGTATGTGCAAGTGTATCTTCAGAGTCTACAAATATGAGTGAGCTTCTCCAA
This sequence comes from Hedera helix, assembly GCA_947179155.2. Taxonomy (NCBI): domain Eukaryota; kingdom Viridiplantae; phylum Streptophyta; class Magnoliopsida; order Apiales; family Araliaceae; genus Hedera; species Hedera helix. The sequence goes on along the minus strand of OX359271.1, from coordinate 47,399,032 downwards.
TGGAATGAACTATATGGAGAAGGCGGATCAAGGAAGAAGACATCCCTCAGCTACTTCATGTAGAGGAGGTACCCTAAGTTTATAGAATTCTTAGCTTATAGCTCCTTTACAACTTTATAAGCCAGCGATGTTGGAGTTTTGTGCGGAGAAAATACTGCTACAGGTCTCACCACCCAGATCTGTTCCCCCCATCAGGCCCTTGTGTATCATATCCTGGTTTATGGATATTTTTCCGCATCCATATAAGTTTTAAGTTATACCTTAAGCATGTTCTAGTACCAATCTTTGCTTTGCTACTCCATCTGTACATACAATTTGATTAATCTAACAAGTATTCTGTGTTTATTTTCTCTCACGTTTGTCCAACCTTGCTGGAACTAAATATTAAATGTTGAAATCTGGCTTCCTTCATTGTACAACACTTGTTTACTCATTTATTTTTCATTTTGGTGGGTTTCTTGTTATTATTTATTATTTATTTATTATAATTATTATTGTTATATTAGTATTATTATTATTATTATTTGAGTTCTGTTGTTGGGGGGGAGTGGGGGTTTATGGGTTTGGTTGAATGTATCTGACAAATGAATTTTTATGGTCCACCATATCATAAAATCCTCTAGGCTCTCACTTGTACCGTCGATTTCAGTATTTATAGTATTCGACAGCCAGGATGGTAGAGAGGACTCACCGGGGTGCAGGCCGCAGGGGTCTGTTATTTCTCACATATGGTATACCTGGTAAGAAAACCGAAAGATGGTTTTGAGAGTCGGATCTTCGAATGTATATATTCATTACCATACATATCTATGGACTTTGGTAGCCACTAGAGTAATGCTATGGTTACAAAAAAAATAGATATAAGAGAATATGTCAAATTATAATTAGTTAATGTTTCACCGAACATGGGTGGGCCGAATGGTTGTAGCCAACCACAACCATCCGAAGTCATTTTGTATCTTATTTTTGTAATTATTCTTTAGTCACCAAAGTATTATTGTAAAATATATACCCAGATATTATATTAAATCTCTTGCCGGGGCAGACCATAATATGGAATGAGTGCTAACATATGACAGTTGCATTAGTTCTTTGTAAACAGGCGTAGGATGATTTCCCTGCTCAATACTAGTTATATCATCTCTGAACATTCATAATTTCATATGATTTATGCTCGTTGGTGAAGCGTGATTACAATATGCTCAAGTATAACCTCTCCTTTGGAAAATTAATCCGTAAGTCGACATATTTACATCTTCTAATTTTCTACCTGGGTTTTTATGATTAGTAGGATTAATATTCATGGCATCAAGGCACTCGCTATACTTTAATTTCTCCATGCTAATTATAACTCATGGAAATTTAGATTTTGGCTTTAATTGAATTTCAAATTTATAATTAAGACACCAACCAATGTTTATGGAGCCCAAATTGATGATGTTTAAGGAGGTTTATTATGTATAACAAATTTTGCTTCTTTAATTAAGTTGGATAATTATGGGATGGAGAGTTTCTACAATTTTTGGCAATTATTCATTTTCTTAAATGCATTGTTGTTATGTGGAAGTTAATCAAGGTTTCCGTGTTATTTTCTTCTTGTAAACTTGTCGGATTTTGATATTACTTCAATCAGGGGCAGGCCGAAAAACTTGTTAATGCAAGACACTCCAATGATTGAGAATATTAACAAAGCTGCTTCAAAATTCAACAATCTTATTATCTTCTTTGTATGCATTTACAGTGTTTGTGAATTTTAAAAAGTAGAACAAAGAAAAATTGAGATATTTGGAAAATTAGATTAAAAGTTTATTCTTTGTGTTTTTTTAGGAAATTTATATTAGAATATAATAAGGCAAATAATGAGGCATTTTAGTTGGCTTCGAGTCAATTTAGCAGTTCAAATTTGGTGATTCGGTAGCTTAAAAGTTTTTTTAAAAAAAAATTTGGTGAGAAGGTACGGAATGACTTATTCTAGCTAAAATGAAATAAATCATTATACTCTCTATTTCATTCATTTATCTATTTAATTTATTCACTCATTATATTTCTTCAATCTAAATGTAGCATTAGTATGAAGTACTATATTTGTAGAATAAATACTAATATTTTTCAGTTTTGGTATTTGCTAATAAATAAAAAGAAAAAGTGAACATCAAACTAAAAAATTCCAAATCTTTTTTCTCTCTCCACAAAAAGTCGCGTTTTCCCCCCTTCATAAATAACGGAGTTCTCTTCTTTGTGGTATATTAAATGATGCGATATCATTAATTGTATTGTCATGTTATTATTAGTAAAATAAGCAACAACATATATATATATATGTGTGTGTGTGTGTGTGTATCATTAACGGAGAGACAGAAACTAAAATAGTCAACTCTTGAAATTGTGTTATTCTTTAACTTCTATAAATAAATAAAATAAAATAAACTCTCTCCACTTCTAATCAATCCTTAGTTTTTTTCTAATATATTTTTAATTTCACATATATAATGTGTGTAGTTTGTCTATATATTTATAGTATAATTAAATAGATAATTTAATTTTTTATTTTATTTGCCTATTTTTTTGTGCACCTGTTTTTTATTTGACTTGTACTTCTCTTATATTAAGTCAACTATTTTTTATTTTTATATTAATTCAATTTTTTTATAATACAACTTTTTATTTTTTCTACTTTAAATCAAAAGTTAAATTAATTTTTCTATGTTATTATTCTTCCTACATCAAGTCAAAAAATTATTTTTTTTATTTTAAATCAAAGATTATTTTTTCTACATTACTTCAAGAACTAACCTATCGTCTAAATTTGTATTACTATATATGCTTTGCACTTGGTATGGTATTTTTTGTTTTTTGTCACTTCGTTACATCAAAACAAACCTTCAATCACAATTTTTTCTCAATCCACTTCATCTACAGTACCGAGGGAGGTTTCTAGTCACTTTTCCATGACATTGTTAACTCATTATAATAGATCGACTAATAATCTATATATTATAATTAAATAAATAATTTGATATGTCTTTTTTTGGTTCGATCTTTTATTTTTTTTAAATTAAATCAATTGTTATTATTTTTACATTAGTTCAATATTCTTATATTCATTCAACCTAATATAGTTTTTAAAAAAAATAAAAAATCATCTTACATAATATTAAAATAATTACATAAATACGTATATACTTTTATATATATAAATAATTGTTTGATTAAGATTTATTACTGCTTAGATTACAAAATTTGAGAATAAAATAATTTTAATAAAGATTATTTTACTTTATATGAATTTGTTTGTATTTTTATTAAAATATAAATATAATTATATATTCAAATTTATCTTACTTAATATTTAATTTTTACTTTTATTAAAAAAAACAGACGCAACAATATATTGTAAATTAATTTTATGGCACAAAATGTGCACACATTATTGTTCATACATCGAATAGATTGAAAAAACAAATAATTAACAAGATCAAATTATTTAATATATTTTTTATAATTATTAAATAAAATTTTATTACAAATAAAATAACGTAATTTAAAAAAAATATATTTCTTTAACGATCATATTAATTAACTTAAATTTGTTACTATTATTAAAATATAAATATAAGTATAATTATATTTTAAGTATATTAAGTGTGATTTTAATATTACTTAAATAATATAATTTTAAGTAAAAATTATTTTCTCAACGAGAGTGATCTTATTTAATATTAAATTATTATTATTAAAATATAAATATAATATATTAATTAATTATATAATTTAATTATTAAAAAAATAATTATTTTATCTAATAATATATTTATAATAAAAAGTTAGCAATTTCATAATTCTAATATAAGACCCGTGCATCTATAATAGGAAAGAAATATTGCTTATTCTCTAAATCTTAAAAAAATCGATGCCCACTAAATTCTGAATGAATAAATATAAACATACAATAATTAAATATCATATTTATTTATATTATTAAAAAATAAAATATATAATTAAAATTTGTATTATATTATATTTTTTAATATTATAAATAAATATAATATTTAATTATTATGCGTGTAAATTTATCCATTTTAAAAACTCAATCGTATAACGGATTTTAAAAAAAAATTATTCTAATATTCCTAAAATAAATAATATAATTATCTCTCACATATTTATGAACTCTCCAAGCCATCAAACACAAACTTTATAAATATGCGAGAGAAATGAATATGCTATTCATTTGTCGCATTAAAATGGAATATCTATCCGTTTCCTGTGGCTTGCACTGTCCCCCATGGAATAAAAAATACAGTAGTGGTTGAGTTTGACCAATTATTCGCTCGTCAAAATCAAATTACTAATTATAGAAGCTGAGAAGATCTTTCTTCTCTCCCGATTTTGAAATTCGTTGTTTCAAAGCCATGGACGTAATGTTTCATTCGTCGACCTTCCTTTTGCCGGCGATTCCAGCCAACGACGGCCGTGATCTAACGTACGCACTTGTATTGCTAAACCAACGCCTCCCTCTATTCACTCCTCTGCTGTGGAACCACGGTACTTCATTTCTTAAATTCTTCTGATCGCTTCTCTCTCTCGAGTTTACGAAATGATCATTACTAGAAATTCTGAGTAGTAATAATGTTGTGTTTGTTGTGTAGAGCAGCACAACTTCACGTTTGTGCAGATGGTGGTGCTAATCGTCTTTATGATGAATTGCCTCAGATTTTTCCTCATGAAGATGTTTCTTCTGTTCGGAACAGGTTCTCTCTCTACTCAAATGGCTCTGAGTGATGCTGTTAATTATGTTTAACAATATCTCATAGGATTCTGGTTGGAGCTAGGAAGAAACCTTGTTATGTAGTTCATTTTTTGTCGTGGAAATATCAATTCTCTCTTTATATAATGAAAAATGATCCATAGATCAAAATAGGACAAATACGATCTATAGCGTCCAAATTAGCAATGGACTAAGATTTTAAAAATAATAATTGTCATCCACTACTAATAGCTACTAATAGTATTAGTAGCGGACGAGAGGATTACAATTTGTCATAATTCTTTAGTAGATGTAAACTATCTGCTATTAATAGTAGCGGATGTAATTAAAGTCGAGAGTCGAATGCTGAGATCAATTGGATTAGGTTCTAGTACTGATAGTACTAGAGATGATTATATAAAAAATTCTGATGAAGTTGAATATGAACAACTTGAATAGCATCTTAAAGATTGGTCCTTACCTAAGGTAAAACCAACACAGATTTATAAAATTGGAACTTTTGATTTAAAATCAAAAACTATAATTAAAACTGTTGAAAAAACAATTCCTATTTCTGAAACTTATGAGACTATACAATTACTTTCTAATGATATTAGAAAATATAAAACTGAATATAATTTTATTCACCTTGGCTGTGTCCAAATTGGTTTTAAACCATTAACCAGAGAAGGTTTAAATACTTCCATGTGTATTGCTCTTTGTGATTCTAGACATAATAAGTTTTCAGATTCTTTACTTGGTCTTGTTGAAACCAGTTTATGCAATGGTCCAGTTTATTTTAACTGTTTTCCTAATTTTGAAGTTTCTTTAACTGATAAAAGATTATTAGATGTTTTAACATTATATATTCAAACCAGTGGTTATGATATGAAAATGGGTGTTGAAAATATCGCTTTAATTTATAGAGTCAGTTTCAAAGTATTAAATACTTTGGCTCCTAAAGCAAAAAAATTTGATGTAAAAGGAAAAACTATTCTATTTGAGGCAATGGACGATCTGATTATTAATCTCAGAATTAACAAGGTTGATTAACCTTTCAGTTTCAATAATTTTATTTTGAAAATATTCTTTATTAAAACTATCAGTAGAATTATAATAATTAGAATAATGATTTGTTAAAATATCTTTATTACAATCTAAAATATTAAACAAATTAACTAAATAGTTTACAGACATAAAACATCCATATAAGTACAAACAGGATCACATAAATAAAAACTAAATTACAAACAAATTCACAATAAAAATACATAAACAGAAAATTAAAAAAATTAAAAAGACTTACATGGGGAATCCATGGAAGCCAAGCAAGCACACCCGGAATATACACAAACTTTCAAACTTTATTGATAAGAAAAGATTTACAAAGGCTGGGAAAGGAGAAGAGGCAAAAGAAAAGCGTGCCCTCCATTGAACACTGGTTACGCTTAAATACAATTGAAAAGTAAATTTACATACGTAAGCAATGACGCATAATGAATCATTGTTGGCCGACAATACTTTAATAATTACAATTGGCCGACAAACTTTATACAACTTTAATTAAAGTAAGACTTTATTAAAGTAACCGACAGTCTGCTTTATGAAAAGCGGATTCCTTCACGCGTATTCTTTACTCATCATTCATCTTGTCTTTATCCTTTTCCTTTGAAGGATTATCAACCTCCTTGATTATCCTTGCGGTACTGTCATTGACCACCTTCCTGAGTCCTTTAAGAAATTCTACTTGTTTTTCCATTATCATTATTCTTTGAGAATAATCTGTCTGTGAATCAATTTCTGGAAATTCATCAGTGTTTAAGAGATTCTGAACATTTTCAGAAAATTCTTCAGGAGATATTTCTTCCTGTGTTTCTGATTTGCTATCTGAATCAGAAGCCGCTGTCCTTGTAGCCATTGAGATATCATCTTTGTCATCATCACTATCAGATAGTGATGTCAATTCAAGCAGCTTTTGTTGAATCTCTGCTCGAGACGCATTAGGATATTTCCTCTTTAAAGATTCTTTTAAAGATCTGATGGGATCAATTATTTCCTCCTTTTCTTTTGCTTTTGAAGCTTTCTTTTGCATATTTTCATAATGTTGAATATGATCAACAGCAAGATGTAAAATATCTGAATAATCAAATTTATTCCACCATTTGTATTTAAACTGGCGAATTAAAGTGGGAAGGCCATAATTAAACTTTTCTTGAAATTTTGTACCAAATTGCCATCCCCATATCCACGGAATTTGATAATTTAGAAAGAATTTAAACAAAGGATATTGGAAGTTTATAAAATGTTTTCCCTGAAATTGAGGGTATAATTCTACGAATTTAAGAAAGACAGGATATAAGTCTTTTGGCAAAATTTCCGGTTCTGGACCTATTCTTTGCCACCAATTATATGACCAATTAGGTAATTCAGTATTACTGAAGTCTGAACTAAATCTGAGGAACCAAGTATGTTTCCTCATAGGATTTTCATAATAAAAACAATTGTACCAAGCATCCTTGTAATCCCAATAAGTATAACTTTGATGGGGGTAACTGGTCATTTGTCTATTCCTATTAGGATCTAGACCCCAATCAGTGGGAGAAAGCATTTTTTTGAAATATGCTTTAGAAAAGCTGTAAGGAGCATGTTTATTCGCGGTGTCACCACTTCGGTAAAAATGCTCAAAATCTACAGATTGAGTTTCACTCAAAATATTTTCATAAAACAATCTTATGTTTTGAGAGCCTTTTAAAGGATAATTGACGTTGGGTTCGAAATATCTTGAGGCAACGTAATTAGGGTCTTTAAACCATTTTACATCCTGGTTTTCAACAGTTAAAACCACTTCACAGAATTGTGAAATGCGGATATTATCCATTTCTTCCTTTTGAAGGGCATCTTTCATAGTTAAGATGGGTTTACCTCTTGATGTGGAGGCACCACGTGTGGTATAACCACCTCTTCCTCCTCTTTTAGAGGAGACTGTTTTCCCTGTAAGAATTCACGGGTTAAATAATCAGGAAGAGAATTTAATTCTCCTTTAATATATTCAATTTCAAAATCAAATATTGCTAATAATGATTGCCATCGGGCAAATTGCTGTTTAGCAACTAAATTTTTAACATCTTTTTCTAAGACTTCTTTTATAGCAGAACAATCAATTCGTAAAACAAATTCTTGATTTAATAAATCTTCTTGAAATTTAAATAAACATTTAATTACGGATAACATTTCTTTTTTAATAGTAGAATAATTACTTTGAGTAAGATTCCAATAACCAGAATGAAATCTAACTAATTCTTCTTTATTTTTATGAGGATTTAATTGTTTTAATATTCCTCCATAACCTAGATTGGAAGCATCAGTTTCAACAATTTTTTTCCAATCAAAATGAGGTAAGCATAAACAGGGAATAGACTTAACTTTTAATTTTATCTTTTTCACAGCATCAGTATGACCTTTATGCCAAGCAGGGGGATTTTTAGTTAATCTTTCATATAAAATCTTTGTATCTTTAGCAAGATCTTTATAAAATTCAGCAATATAATTTAAACTACCACGAAATCTTTGCAACATTTGTTTATCTTTAATTTCATTAGGAAAATTCTTAGCAAAAGCAATAGATCTATCAATAGGAATTATCGTTCCTTGATGAATATTATGACCTAAAAATCTTATCTTTATTTGAAATAAACTCATTTTTGATGCTGATACAACTAAACCATTTTTCTTAGCAATGTTTAGAAAAATATTTAAATGTTTAAAATGTTGATCAATATTGTCGGAAAATATCAATATATCATCAATATAAACAATGCAAAAACTAGAATATGAATAAAATATATCATTCATAATTTTCTGAAATTCAGAAGGAGCATTTTTTAATCCAAAAGGCATAACATTCCACTCATATTGTCCAAAAGGAACTGTAAAAGCAGTTTTATATCTATCTTTAGGATCAATTTGAATTTGCCAAAATCCTGATTTTAAATCAAATTTGGAAAAGATATTGGCACTTGCTAACCTGTTTAACAAATCTTTTTTATTAGGAATAGGATATCTAATCCATTTTAAAGCTTTATTTAGAGGTTTATAATTTATCACCAATCTAGGAGTTCCACGTTCTATTTCAGAATGTTTCATGACATAAAAAGCAGAACAACTCCAAGGGGAAGCACTAGGACATATTAATCCTTTCTTTAGTAAAGTATCAATTTCTGTTTTACAATAATCTAAAGTTTTCTTATCCATCTGAGATGGTCTAGCTTTGGTAGGTATAAAATCTTCAGAAAAATCTTCCTTATATGGTAGTCTTATCATATGTTTTTTTCTATCCCAGAAAGCATTAGGTAAATCAGCACAAACTTCATTAGTTATTTTTTTAGTAATCTCTTTTATTTTTTCTTGAATAAGGGGATCATGAAGTTTATTATCAATAGTTAATAGATTTATTTCTTTTTTCAAAAAATTTATTTGATTTTGTTTAAAAATCAAACTTGTTTTTAGCTGATTCAGATCCTTAGTAATAGGGGAAGTGATGAACTTATAAGTAATATGAACTCCATCTAAGGTAGTATGAATACCTGCAGAATCTATAGTAATAGGTTGAATCATATTTAAAAATGGTGTTCCTAAAATCATGAATTGAGTAAGGTTCTGGACAAGAATGAAAGGAGTTTTAACGCACATACCTTCATTACAAATATAAGCATTAGATAATTTAAAATTAATATTCATCTTTGTTCCATCAGCAGTGCTTAAGCTTTGTTTAGTTTTTTCAAAATAATGTGTAGGTATCAAACCTTCTTTTATGCAGTTCATATATGCACCACTATCCACTAAAGCAATAGTATTGACAATAAAATTTTCATCAACAACCAAAGTAACATCAATATACCATTTTTGAAAAGTAATTTTTTTAATTTGACATAAAAATTGTTCTGAAGTTTATTCTTCTTTTTCTACTTCTTCATTATCTTCATCTTTAGTTCCTGATGTATTTTTAAACTGTCTTAAAGCTAAGCTTTCTACAAATTCCAATCTGTCTTTTAAATTACTAATTTCTTTTTTCTGAGAGTTTAACTCTTCTTTTAAATCATTAAGAGTAATAGGTTTTTCTTTAGGAGCATTTTGAATTCTATTAATTACTTCTTGCAAAGAATAATGAGTATGAATTTTAGGTTTCTTATTATGCTCAATATGTTGTTCTTTAGACTGATTTATATATTTTTCAATCATTTTTCTTTTCTCTACAGGATCTTTAATTTGATCAATAATATCAAGAATAAATTGTTCTTGTTTAGTCAAAACATTTATACTAAGACCATTCATTTTTAAAGTAGCATTATAATGATTTTCATCTGTTTTACAGGCACATATATTATCAGAAGAACTTTCAGTTTCAGAAGAATCAAAAACATCAGAATCACGTATATTAAACACTTCATTAGTATTATCATATTCAGAAGTATTTTCAGAATTATCAGAATCATCAGATTGAAACAAAATATTATAAATTTTCTCTTTAACAGAATCCTCAATTTCTAAAGAATTAATTTTCTTTTTTAAAGTACATTTATTAGCATAATGACCTTTTTTACCACATTTATGACAAGTAACATCTTTTAAAGACCTCTTTTTAAAATTTCTTTTTTTATTAAATTTTTTTGGTTTTTCAGTTTTATCCTCATATTTTCTCTTTCTCCTGCGACGAAAAGATCTTTCTGGTTTGTAAGTTTTTCTGCGCTTAACTGGGGAAGCAGAGACTAAAGGATAACTGAATTGTTCACAAAATTCTCCAATTTCTTTTCTATGAGTAAGACCTTGTTTTTTCAATTGAGCTTTTAAATTTAAATCATTACATAAGGCTAAGCCTTCAGAAATCATTTCATTAATTAGCTCACCATAGGTATAAGCATCATAAGGAATTTCTAATATTCTATTAAAACTTCCTTGTTGGTTTCTTAACCTAGCTCTAATTCTTTCTGCAAATAATTTAGGTAATCCAGAAACAAATTTCTCTTTCCAGAAGCTTGAATTAGCATCTGGTCTATGCATAATTTTAGACATAAAAACATCTTTATACCATCTAAAATGAGTAAGTGTAGGACACTTTAAATTGATTAATAATTCTCTACTACAATCCATGGAATGAAACCCTATACCAATAAAATGTTTTATAATTGTCTGTACTAAAGTATAAGCCATATCATCTATAGTTTCAGATTTAGATTGTATTGTTGTTTGAATATCTTGAACAGTGGAGCTAGGACCTGTTTGTATTATAGGACCTACAGCAACAGGAACCTGGACAGGAACTTGAATTATTTTCTTAGCATTTAACACTTCAGCACGTTGAGCATCATGTAAAACATTATCCCACCAACCGTTAAGTTGACCAGTAAAACCAGCAATTATAAAATTCACAATTTGAGCTTCAGTATTATTATTAGCTTTGCAAATAGTAGTATACATTAACATTCTATGCATAACATGAAAAATTTGTTGTTCTCCACAACCATCAATATTCCATTCATAAATTTGATCAGGTGAAAAACTGACTCTATCCATATTTATAAAATTTTCTTCAAATAATACATCCATAGGGGTAGGCCTAGGATAATAGTATCTTCCATAAGGAACTCTATTCTCGGGAGATTTTTTAGTATTAAAACTGATTTTATTAATTCCATCATGACTTTCTTTACTCAAAGCTTTAAATTGAGAAGTAAGATTATCAATTTCTTCTTCACTATAATTTTCTTCATTAATAACAGAAATAGAAGGACCTTTGCCCTTATCTTGCATCTTCTGTATTTCTTCTAGCAATTTTTTCATAAAATCACTATCCTTTTTTGAAGTTAAATTAAAATTTGAATAAATCGGTCTAGGTATAACAGGAGGTTTTACGTTTTTATCAGAGATAGTATTACTAACGGTTTGAACAATAGGTTGTTCAACGACTCTTTTTAAAATATTATCTGTTTTTTCCTCGACACGAGAAAGTTGATTACCAATAGTATGTAGATGAACATTTGTAAAATTATTTTGAGCAAAAAGTTTTTCATTTAAAACATTAGAATCAAGATCATTAACAAAAGTTTCTACAATAGCATAAGCCTTGACAGGATTATTATTTTGTGTTGATAAAATCAATGGATCATCCATTGGGGGATGAATGGCCCTAATTATGGGTCCTTTAGAAGTTTGCCAATTTTTCCAAAAATCAGAAATAACATTTATTTCAGGAAAATTGGTTTGAGTTTGAAAAAACCAATCAACAAAAGGAATAATTTGTTTATGTTCTTCCAAATGTTTATAAAACATTTCTTTAAATTCTAAAGTCTGTTTTTTAGAATAATATTTAAAAAACCAACTTCTAAAATCTTTATATTTGGACATTTGAAATTCAGCATTTATCTTAATTCTGTCAATGACAAAATCAGATGATTCATCAGACCAATCAATAACATTTACAGAAAAATTTATATCACTAGGTGTAGGTGATCCTATATGCATAGATCTGCTTCTAAAAACAGCATGAGGTATTTTATTGTCTGATTCTTTAATTCCTACAATATTCTCTGTTTCAATTCTAGGATTTTCAAAAGGTTTTATGTTAGAAGTAGAAGCGACAGAAGTAGACGCTCTACCCGTATGACTTAATTGATCAAAATTAGTTATATTAAATTTAGCAACTCTACCTCTTTGACCAAAACTAATTTCAACATTACCATCTGGTGTTTCTATTATTTGTTCAATGTCTCTATTTTCAATATTTTCAGGAGCAGATATAGACAATCCAGGTAAAATCCATTGTTCAGGTAATTTAATATCTGACCAAGCAATAGTTTTAGGAATATTAACAAAACATTTAGTACATAGTTGGTATCAGAGCCAGTAATCTTGTTGATAACTGTATTTGATTATCTTCTTTATTTGATTAATTGTTCTTGATCGTTCGGTCCCCAAGTCGCGTAGTGGAATTCACCCGTTGAGCCGTGTCTAGGCGTTGAGGGTCTTTGTCCGTGTAAATCGTTGACAGCCGAGTCTTGAATAATTATTCAATTAAAGTTGAGAGTCGAATGCTGAGATCAATTGGATTAGGTTCTAGTACTGATAGTACTAGAGATGATTATATAAAAAATTCTGATGAAGTTGAATATGAACAACTTGAATAGCATCTTAAAGATTGGTCCTTACCTAAGGTAAAACCAACACAGATTTATAAAATTGGAACTTTTGATTTAAAATCAAAAACTATAATTAAAACTGTTGAAAAAACAATTCCTATTTCTGAAACTTATGAGACTATACAATTACTTTCTAATGATATTAGAAAATATAAAGCTGAATATAATTTTATTCACCTTGGCTGTGTCCAAATTGGTTTTAAACCATTAACCAGAGAAGATTTAAATACGTCCATGTGTATTGCTCTTTGTGATTCTAGACATAATAAGTTTTCAGATTCTTTACTTGGTCTTGTTGAAACCAGTTTATGCAATGGTCCAGTTTATTTTAACTGTTTTCCTAATTTTGAAGTTTCTTTAACTGATAAAAGATTATTAGATGTTTTAACATTATATATTCAAACCAGTGGTTATGATATGAAAATGGGTGTTGAAAATATCGCTTTAATTTATAGAGTCAGTTTCAAAGTATTAAATACTTTGGCTCCTAAAGCAAAAAAATTTGATGTAAAAGGAAAAACTATTCTATTTGAGGCTAATATGTCTAGTAGCGGACGAGAGGATTACAATTTGTCATAATTCTTTAGTAGATGTAAACTATCTGCTATTAATAGTAGCGGATGTAATCTCGTCGTCATATGCTACTATTACTAATAGTAGCAGATGACGAGTTTCAATTTTTTAATCTCAGTCGTTAGTTTCTATGATGGATGGTACAAATGTTATTTGCTCTATTTTATTTCATAACAAATACTTACTATGGATCATTGTCCATATATATATATATATATATATATATATATATATATAGAAAGCAATTGTCAAAACATAAAGTACAAAACTTGATATGGTTTACTACTTTAGCTATATGATCTTTAAATTAGTTGACCCTTAACGCTTGTAGTTTATATGGTATTTTTGGCAAATATCTGGTGTTTGGTATTATGATAAACTTTTATAGGAGTACAAGAAGTGTTGTTTTTTGAATTGGGAATGCTATCCAGGTGTTTTATGAGCAGGATAGTTTCCCTTATGATGATGTTTCGTTTTTCTAACACTTTATGCATTTATTCCATTTGTTATGTCTAAAGTACAAATATACTTCTTGGTAGATTTATAGTGACGATCACGATTGTTGTTGGTTATGATAGTGCCTTTGATGAAGTGTATTATGTTGTTTCTTGGCTTCTGATACTGCAACTACAGAGGATGGTCTGTTGAGTAGATTGAATTTATCTAATTATAGACTTTCTATGAGTTATCACTGTTTTTTCTTTTGTGAAATTGTGTGTTTGCTGGATTCTTATGAGACAGCTCATCTTTCACTTAGAAAATTTATATTTCCCAGGTACAAGCCCGATGTAATAAAAGGAGACATGGATTCGATACGAGCAGAAGTTCTAGATTTCTATAGAAACCTGGTAAGCTTTCTCTATTCTTTTTAGCTACTGCACTTATCAATCCTGTCGAGGATATCTTCCCGTGATATGTATATGAATCCAACATTTGCATTTTATAATAGTTGATCTTGGTTAATCCAAAGGTGGTGGGTTTAAATCATTTTTTTCCCACTGAAGTGAACACTAATTTACATTTGCATTATTGAATTAATTTTTTTCCCTGTCAACTCATTGAACTACAATAAATTTACAAAAATTGAAAAAATCGTTTAAAATTGTTAAAATTTAACGGAGTATCTATGTGGCACCACATTGGATGCTTACATGGATTATTCAGCGGATTAAAATATGATGTCGCTAAGTTGATTTGCATTAAAGTTGAGAAATATATATTTTTAATTTAGTTGATTTGGGAAAAGAAAAGAAAAAAAAGAAGAAAAGAAAAATGAGTTTGAAATTAAATAATAAAAAAGAAAAGAAAAGAAACAAACAGATCAGAAAATCCATCTTCTTCTTCCACACATGAACGCACGTCATCAGAAACCCCTCCAACATCCATAACCACCGCCATCATCTATTTCCACCACCATCAACAAACCAAATTCTACACCACAACATCTAGTTCTAAACTCCACTAAAATGCAGATCTAAGCAAAGTTCAACCCTATCGTCCACCTTCAAAAACCCAGATCCACTGTGATAATCCTAATTATTCTTTAAATCGTCATCAATAATTAGTTGATTCATCTATCATGATAACTACAACTATTCTCTAAATAATCCTCAATAATCAATTGATTCATTCAATCCATTTGTATAACCTGATTTGAAACCCCAATTATAAAGAGAGAGAGAGAGCAAAGTGAACAAAAATGTAAATCTTTGTTAATGTACCTCTGAAGTCACTTTTACTGAAGAACATGAAGGAAAGGGATGAAGCAAAGGAGATGATTTGAGTGAGAATGAATTCATTCTCACATTTTTTTTATTTGGGTCCGTTTAACAAAGGGGTTTATTTATTTGGTAAAGGGGCTTATTTACTTGGGAAGGTAATAAACTTTTCATTCTTGTTTCTTTAAATATTTTAAGTATAATTAAAGTCAATTTTTTTTCATAAATTGAGTTTTTATCACATTTTTTATTTAAAATTTTTTTCTTATTAAAAATTTACATTTTTTCCACCTCGGCAAACTACATTAACAAATGAGTGACATGTTAACTTTCTCTCTCTTACATTGTATGCACATGTAACTTTCTGTTAAAAGTCAATTGAGTTGGATGGATTTTGTAACGTTTTGTAAAAAAATATGAGTCTAGTGTGTCGATTGTAAAAAAAATTAGTTCAGTGATGCAAATGTAAATTGGAGTTTAGTTCAGTAGAGAAAAAGTGATTTAACGCAAGGTGGTGTGACCAATCTCATAATTCTTGTTGAAACCAGAGCACGTTGAATTTAGGGAAGGATTACGACTTTTCCACCACCACCTTTTTTTGTAGCCAGTGCCATGTATATAATTAGCCAAAGTACATTGGAGTTCTACTTAATAGTACAATGTGTACGTGAATTGTATGAATATACTCCTGTTTATTCTACAGAGGAAGCAACAAAAGGAAGAAGTATATCAATATACTGCTTATATAATCCCTTTTGAGACCCTTTGAAAATGATTGCATGTTTATTAGTTTGAGCACGCATAAAGATGGTGTTGTTTCTATTTTTAGCACGTTGATTATATGTGTAGGCTCTCTCTCTCTCTCTCTCTCTCTCTCTCACACACACACACACACACATCTAAATCACTAGTCCAGAGTAGCATACATGGTTGTATTGAATACATATATCTTAGGATATGTATGCTTTATTATGCAGGGAACCAAGATTGTAGATGAATCTCATGACCAGGACACCACAGATTTGCATAAATGTGTTACATTTATTCGTGATTCCAATCCAAACCTGGAAGAGTCTAATGTAAGTTGTATATAATGTTTTAGAAACCCTTTTGGATAAAATTTCTTTTGTCCAATCTATAGTAACTAGTTCTGTATGCTTAAATTTCATTTCCTTGCGTCCATAGTTGTTAAAGGTGCTCCTAGGCATGCATTTAGGACCAAATCCAACAAGCTTACATAGAGTGCCTTGCCTAATCTATGGTCTGATGCTTGCAATCATTTCATGCGTACTTCAGACTCTTGGTGTTGCCTAGGTGCACCTCAGCAATATTATTTTCTAATCCATCATTAGTTGTTTAGAAGCTTAGGAAGTAGTTTGACTTTATATATTGAAAGTATTGTATATACATTGAATCATTTATGCATGGAGCCTAAGGTGTCACATGCTCTTAGTTATTTAAGGGTAAAAGTTTCTTCTCCGCATGCTCTCTCTGTGACTCTCTCCTTTTTGTTTCAGCTATTGATCATCTTCTCTTTGCATTTGTTTCTCTCTGTCTATTCCCCCCCCCCCCCCCCCCCCCCCCCCCCGGGGGGTTTGTGTGTATTTTTCTTCAGATGTATCTGTTCTCTGCCCTTGGTGTTATTATTTATGGATTTTTTTGTTGAAGTTTGTTATGAATTTGCTAAACTTGTGTATGATTGCAATTTGTGAGGTGATAGCAATTCTTAATTATTACAAATATAATATGATTATTTGCATATTTTGTAAAATATTCACCATACTTAGTTCACTCTCGTGCACTGTGCCTCGTGTGTGGTGCCTAGGTTCTGGGAACTTTTGGGCTATGAACCTCTAATGTATATTCCCCGGATGTCATAGAGATTGCCAGAAACTTTCACAGGGTAGTTCTTCTCCTTGTTTATCATATGGATTTGGATTTATAAAAAAAATACTCCTAAAAGATGGTATCTGGATGGGCCACACTTTGGGATAAGGAACCAGTAGTGTGCACACAGCAGTTTGACATACTTAATGCTTTGATTTATATTTATATATTTCAATTTTCAGCTATGCATTCTTGTTGCTGGAGCACTTGGTGGAAGGTTTGACCATGAGGTTGGAAATATAAATGTTTTATGTCGTTTCTCGGCATTGCGGATAATACTTCTGTCTGAGGATTGCCTTATTCATCTACTTCCAAGTTCCCACCTTCATGAGATCCATATCCAGCACTCTGTTGAAGGCCCACATTGTGGACTTGTTCCGATTGGTACACCCTCTAGTAGTACTACAACCACCGGGCTCCAATGGAACCTAAGTAAGTGCTGATTAAAACATCTTCCAATTCTTATGTTTGATGTCAGTTCTGACCTTGACCAAGTAAGATACTTTCAGTGCTGTGATTATTATGATCATTGGTCAAATGCACTGCACATGAACATGCCACATCCGTCCATCAAGTTGGCAATGCCATTTGCCACTCTGAAGATATGGGGGTTTGTTTTATTTGTTGAAGGAGAGACGGGGGAGGGGAGAACAATTGATTGGCCTTAGGGAAAGTAGTTTTTGTTAGGAGAATGGGTGGTAAACACCTTCATACGGGGTTTGGTCCCAAGTGTGGTAAATGTTACACCACTGATACATTTATCAATCATCTCTACTTAACTGTAGCTCTATCAATTACTTTCAAATCTCATTACTTTTGTTTGACTGTGCCTATTCAGCTGATACAGAAATGAGATTTGGTGGACTAATCAGCACATCGAATATTGTAGAAGGAGAGACCATAACTGTGCAATCCGATTCTGATCTTCTTTGGACGATATCAATAAAGAAACAATGAAGAATATTAATGTCAAGATGAAGAGTTCTCTTGAACTGTATTGCTCTGGTTTCCTACAATTGAGGTGACTAGCAATGAGGTCCTTTTTCAAAGCAAGGAGTGGGAGAAATTGTAGAGGCTTTAAGAAATAATCTCAAGTTCACTGTTTCTATGCAATTGTCCTGTACAAGTACTTTTATTCACTAGGATATATTTTTATTCTCTTTTCTTTTGACCAAATGTAATTACATTCCATAAAAAAAAAAAATTAATAAATATTTTTATGGACGTTAAAAATGCTTCATATTCTCCAGCTTCTAGTATTTCTGTACGTGTGTCACTGAATTGTATGTTTATATTCGTCGTATTCAGAATTTAGAATTTACACTGCCAGATTTTAACAAGTTATATATAAGAAGATCATCTGAGATAATGATAGTGTTTAATGATTAACTCAGTCCCAAATCTTTACAAAATACCATCAACAAATAATAAACATATCTTCACCAAATACCACCAACAAATAACAACCAGTTTATATGTATAGTGTGAACGGGCAATTAGAAGACCAAGAACAAGACAACCACTATGCTATGCGGAGTAGCGTATTAATGGGCTTATCAGCATCATCGAGTCGGATATACACATCCTGTCTAGCTCAAAAAATAAAGTAAAAATATTTATGTAAACCCCAAAAAAAGCCTACAACAAATATTTATATAAAGCCCAGAAAATGCCTACTACAAATGGCTTCGCCCGGGTTCGAACCGGAGACCTTGAGTGTGTTAGACTGACGGGGACATCGAACTACACCACGAAATCCTTGCATTATGTCGGACTATTTTTTTTCACCAAGTTAGTATGGTGTTTTTTATTTGGCGGCAAAATCTTAAATTGACAGGTTTAGGGTCTAGGGTTTTATCTCCTCGATCATTCTCCTCAATCTCTCTCTGTGGGATAAATACCTAGGTTTTAAACTTAAGATTTTGAATTACGTGTGTTTTCGTATTGGATTTTAAGGTGCTCAATTTACAGATGATAATGTGAGATTTAATTTGATCGAGCTTCAATGGAAGGAGGACTAGCTTCGTCATCAGTTACTTCTCCAACCATAATTAGGCCAATTAACAAGGGCGTGGTTCACAAAATCTGTTCTGGTCAAGTCATATTGGATCTTTCGTCGGCGGTGAAGGAGCTGGTTGAGAACAGCTTGGACGCCGGTGCAACCAGCATAGAAATCGCCCTGAAAAACTACGGTGAAGAATCCTTCCAGGTCATAGATAATGGTTGCGGTATTTCACCAAATAACTTCAAGGTTTTAACTTTTTTCTTTTCTTTCTATTTCTGGCATTCACAATCTACGTGTAGTCAATGAATTTAATTATGTCTCATTTCATGTAATATTGATTATGTTCGCCTGAAAATTTGAGTTAATTCCTATAAATTTTTGGGTTTATTTTCGCAGTTATTGCGCCTAATATCATACAAATCAATTCTGTTGATTTTTTTTCACCTTTTGCTATTTATGTTTTTATTGTAGCTTAGCATTTGCTTCAGTTTGTTTAATTTTTGCATGTTAATGACTGGTTATATAATCAACTTTAAATTTCTTCGTAAGTCTTCAAGTAAGTGTTTATTTTGGCAGATAAAGTAGAAACTGGTACATCTTCTTTATTTATTCAATTAATAGTCGGTTTATGTTGTTCATAATTTATCTGGTACTGGTTGTTTTGCGTTCGACATCTCTGCAGGTTCTTGCGCTTAGGCACCATACTTCAAAATTAGCAGATTTTCCTGATCTGCAATCTTTGACAACGTTTGGCTTCAGAGGGGAGGCTCTCAGTTCCCTCTGTAGTTTTGGGAATTTGACAATTGAAACGAGAACAAAGAATGAAGAAGTTGCTACTCACTTGACCTTTGACCACTCAGGTCTGCTAACAGCTGAAAAAAAGACAGCACGTCAGATAGGTACCACTGTCACTGTTAAGAAGTTGTTCTCCAATTTACCAGTTCGGAGCAAAGAATTTCATCGCAACATCCGCAAGGAATATGGAAAGCTTATCTCTTTATTGAATGTGAGGCATTATGTTTAATAACATTAGTTGATAATATTACTAGCTTTGCTGAATTGTTTTACAGGCCTTCTACCAGCTTTGAAGCTCAGTTCTTTCTATTAACATCTAATAACTTGAGTACTGCTTCTAATGACACCTATTATATATATTTTCTACTATGTTCTTTTGATTTTTTTTCACATAGTCAATTGGTAAAAATTGTTTTTTCAGATATACAATTCCTTATAATTTCAGGGTTCTTTTATGTGTATGGCTTGTATACTGGTTCTGGTCCCTGTTGGGAATCTTTAATGATATAGCATTCATATAAAAATAATATATATATATATATATATATGTAGATTTAGAATTTTGTTGAAAAAAGGCATTGTATTCAATGGCTATAAAAGATTAAACATACCTCCTGGTTTTCGTATGTTACAGAGCATCATAATAAAAGTGACTACCTTTCATGTGGGTGATACTTGGAGAATAATCGCACATTTACTCACATCAAATTCAAAATTTGCTGTTAGACAGTGATTCAAAAATTCCTATTGTGTTTATAGTTCACTGCATTTTGTGTAATTTCTGGCGAGTCAATTCACACTTATTCCGCTACCATTTCATGTTGCACTAGGTAGGGTGTAATTTAGATCTAATTTAGTTCCTTTTTTGAAGTGATTCTTAACTTTGGGAGGCATGTGTTCTATTTTCTAAGCATTTCTGTCTTGAATAAGGTGATAATTATAGAGTAGGCATTTCTAGCTGATATTCTATGATTCTAGTGGTTAATGTCTTATACGGTGATAGCCGCTATGCTTTAGGTGGATATGCGTGAATAAATGTGAGCAAAGCCTATTCGCCTATCTTACTCATATTTAATTCAAAATTTCAGGCCTACGCCCTTGTTGCAAAAGGAGCTAGATTAGTTTGCACCAACACAACTGGGAGAAACTCAAAGTCTGTGGTACTTAAAACACAGGGAAGTGGTTCCCTTAAAGATAACATAATAACAGTGTTTGGCATGAGCACCTTCACCTGCCTAGAGCCCATGAGTATATGTATATCTGACAATTGCAAGGTAGATGGGTTTCTTTCCAAATCTGGATATGGTAGTGGGCGGAATATGGGCGACCGTCAATTCTTTTTTGTAAATGGTCGACCAGTTGATATGCCTAAAGTTGGCAAGCTTGTGAATGAGTTATATAAAGGTGCAAACTCTAAGCAATATCCGATTGCAATATTGGATTTTACTCTTCCAGCTAGGGCTTGTGATGTCAACGTAACTCCTGATAAAAGAAAAATATTCTTTTCTGATGAAAATTCCATTTTGAATTCCTTAAGAGAAGCTTTAGAAAAGATGTACTCACCCACTCATGCAAATTATTCTGTTAATAGATGTGAGGATCTCAGTAACGCCAAGAATCCGAAGTTGAATTCTTGTCTTGAGAGCTCACAGTTGTCACTCAAGAAACTACCACCAGATTGCAGTGATCCTAAAGAAGAACCGTACAGTGAGAACCACTTTGAAGATGATGAAATTCTTCGCACAACAGTCAAAGAAGGGATAAGAGGCTCATTAGTTGCAGAGGCGATCGACATTGATGATAGTTCTGAGGCTGGTAGCTTTTCTCGGAGTCACTATAGGAAACCTACAAATCCTCTCAACTTTGTTACAACTGATCGACATGCTCAAATGTGTTCAAGAGCAGTTGAGAAAGCTACTGTTGACAACATAGATTCACCCAGTCATGCAAGTATCATTCAGTCATCACTTACAAAATTTGTTACAGTAAATAAGAGAACGCACGAAATGATCAGTACAACATTATCTGAAGCCCCTATCCTTAGAAATGGACCTGCGCCCTGCCAATCAAGGAAAAGCAATCCAGAAATGAATGCTTCATTTCCAAGATCTAGTGAAGGTTTTGATATAGTTAACAAAAATGAGCTCGAGTCTTCCAAGTTTTTTAGAGAGCAGATGGTGCATAACGAAACAGATGTTCTACCTTCTGGAGGCAGAGAGAACAAAGAAGTATTTGGAAAGGTATGCATGTTTAACTCTTTTTCTTCAACGCTTACATTTTTAATTTTTATATTTAAAATACGATAGAAGAATTTATGTAAAAATTCATTTTGTATATGATAGTTGAACAAATTTCTGGTAGAATTAGTTGCCACTGTATGGGATCATCTTACTATTCTTGCTAACTACTGTTCATGTAATTTGTTTCTAAGTGAAACAATTTCACATTCAGGACCCGAGGATTCAAGAGGAACAACCGCCTTTAGCTGATTCAATATTAACTGTAACAACAGACATAAACAGTGTTTTACGAGATCCACTTGATACTCTTCCACCTTTACAATCTTCTGGTTCAGCTTCAGATGCTTCTGTGCTTTCTTCTGGTTTGAACATTTGCTCTAACTTGTACTTTAATATTAAAGACTTGAAGGCAAGGAGGCAGCAGAGACTGTCAAAATTGCAAGCCATCAGCCGTTCAAGTGGAAGAATGAAGATCAAAGGGTATCTTAACCATAAATCCTTTCACAGTAGGAGAAATGTTGTGAATCCTTCCTCTACTAACTGATTTGGGTGTTAATGATCACTCATAGGTGCTACACTGCAGCAACACTAGAGTTATCCCAGATGGGAAATGATGATGGGAAGTTAAGAGCTTTAGCAGCAGCTACCAATGAACTAGAAAGGCTTTTCACGAAAAAGGACTTTGGCAGAATGAAGGTTTTTAAAAGTTTACTGATTATGCAAATGCATAACTTTACATTAGCTTGAGTTACAGTCTTTTAGACTATGCAAGGTTCGGCAGGGTGGACATTTGTGTTAATGCTTTCCCTCGCTCAAAAGTCCACCATTGAATGTCTAGCGAACTAAACTATAGCATTTATCAAAATTACTATACGATGGTGAGTTTTCGATTGATTATATTGAGATCTGAAGAGAAAATGCTCTTTTAAACCCCTACTATTAAATATTAAAGGTGTCAAGCAGCTAGATTTTCACTGCAGTTATGCTAGTTTGTCTTGATAGTTTTGCTATGGAGCAACTTGTGCTGTTCTCGCAGTTGTAAAACTTCTTTCAACGTCATTGGCTTTTAGCATAAAAGCATACCTTACTGTTTTTGGTTTATAGCAGTTTTCAGTAAGTTTATTTGGAGATAAACAGTAGCTGGTTTTGTGTTTCTTTCTCTAGGTTATTGGGCAATTCAATCTTGGTTTTATCATTGGCAAGTTGGATCAAGACCTATTTATTGTAGATCAGGTAATCTTCCCCTTGCTCCTGAGCTAAGTTTCTGCTGTGTCAACTTGTAGTGCTACTTCTGGAAAAATGGAAAAGTTTGCAGATGTGGTTAACTCATCTCAGGGTTGCTTCTATGTTAGTGCCAGTGTGCAATCAAAAATTTGTGATTTTGATGTACTTTCTTTCTGATCAGCATGCTGCAGATGAGAAGTACAATTATGAGCGGCTGTCATTGTCTACTATCTTGAACCAACAGCCTTTGCTTCGGTGAGGAATTTATTTCTTAACTAAAGTTACTTAGTTAACATTAAACTTCTGAAATTCAGGATATATCTTGTAAATTTTATTGAAAAGATGATGGATTTGATCACCATCTATTATAAACATGTGTGGAATGTCTAATGAAACAAAAAGGAGTTGGTCTTCCTGCAACTACACTACCTGTGTGGTGGAACATTGTAGTTAGCAAATTTACCCACTTATACTTTTTTCTCCCCTCCATTTTGGTGCATTTTGTAACATGCTGACTGTATAAGAAAGAATTAGTGACAGGGTTTGCTATATAGGTTTTTAGTTCATTTATAAACAATAAGCTTGGTTCTTATTTATTCTTAGTGGAACCAGTGAACCACATTGGAGTGGAAGTTAATGAAGAACATAGTCATTTTATCATTGATCTCCTGTAACTAGCAGAACTTTACTATCATGTTAATGCAAAAAAGTTCTCTTACTGCATGTCATTTTTTAAGTTTCTGAAATCAGGAATCTTCTTCTCTACTGTAAACACCATAATCTTGTTAATTAAGCTAGAGAGGTTTGAAGCTATTCTAAAAGGTCTGAATTAGCTGTGGAAAACCATAATTATCCAGCAGATCATTGGTGTGAAATGAATACCACACACACACATATGTAATAACTAAAAGGTGCCAGTATTTTGTATCCACCAAAACAACAGGCTGAATGGCGAAGAATGAACCTTATAGTATAGTGCCATTTCTTTGAAGCATTCTTGGTATGTAGGTGAAAACAATAATTTTGTAGAAATGTGGATGATAACCAAAATAATTTGAAATGATGCTTATATCTTATATAGCAGCATAAATGGTTTGTAAACAGTAAATTTAACCTTTGCAGCTGATGTTTTGTTATTCCCATGTCTTTACTAATAGGCTTTTGTATAAGAAAATCCTTTGTAGATTGTATTAATTTATCTTTCCTGTCCTTAAACTAATTGATTGTAGGCCATTGAGATTGGAGTTATCTCCTGAAGAAGAAGTAGTTGTTTCAATGCACATGAATACCATCAGGTGAAATATATTAGGATTCTGTTTTTCTAATTCCACATATTATTTACCATTTAAAAAAAAAATCCCTTTCTGTAGGATTTCTTATTTGTTGTTTGGAGTGATGCTGAAATTCATATTTTCTTGGACTCAACATTTCCCTTTTTAGCATTTTTCTTATTAATCTTGGTGGATTACTGAAAGATCCTTCATTTGAATAATACAACTTATTAATCTCCTGGAAAATAAATAAGTTTGTAGGTTATTTGCAAATGGACTTTTTTAATGCATACTAAGATGGTCTTATGAACAAGAGGAGTATAAATATATGGATCCAAACTAGCCTTGTATTTCCGCAGGTAAATAGTTGCCCTTAGAATAGCTTATGATTAACAATGGGAAAAGTTAATTCCACTTCAACGATTTTATAGTGCCATGTTGGATACTTTATGCAATAATAGCTTTACCTTGTTGGTAACGAAAGGTCAAAAACTGTTATGGCATTATTATTTCCTTAACTTTTCTTACGCACCTTTGCCGTATCTTTTACTTTTTTTCACTTTTTTGGAAGGTCATATATTGACTGTAATCTTCTCGTCAAAAGTAAAAGAATTTATGTATCATTGGATTTCTGTTTTGTGTTTGTCCTCTTTGACTGGTTTTCTGCAAATTGTAGCTTGTTTCTTACTGTTATAGGTATGCACCTGGTTTTGAATTTTCAGGAAAAATGGATTTGCTTTGGAAGAGGACGTGCATGCTCCTCCAGGGCAACGATTTAAATTAAGAGCTGTTCCCTTCAGTAAAAACATAACTTTTGGAGTTTCAGGTAATCCTTATCAATTTCAATACCAACTTCGAGCAACAGATTAAAATCTAACATGCGTGTGGAGTGTAAGATGATTGTGACCTTTGTTTGGCAGACAAGCTGAACAAAAAAAGAAGTATTGCAGTAGGTTCAATTACATATCTGAAAGTGGTAAATGTTTGTGATATTGCATCCCAGAAATGGGAGGAAAAAGGAACTCAAAGATGGTGTGCGATGTTTTTCTTTTTCCACCACCCATAAATAACTCTATTCACTTTATGTGAATGGGTGTAATAGTAAATTCTCCCTACTCCATTTCTCTTTCCACTCTACTCTTGCTTTTATATCTTCATTATAATTATATATATATTTTTGAAGATAATTGAAAAATATAATATATAAATTTACTGTTTTTAACAAGGCTTAAATCTGTGCCCAACAAAAAAGGTAGACATCCATTTAGGGGAGGAGGGAATATTTAAATATATGTGTTTTGTGTGTATGTGGTCTTCTTCCTTGCTGTTAATATTAGTACTTCTACAGTTCTATCCATTTTTCGTACTATGTGAAAATTAATTAACTGCTTGGACTTGTCTCTGACATTTTTCTTTCTTGAAAAATCGTTTTAAATATCTTGATTGGTTTAATATTCATGAGGTTGTATAGAATCACATATTGGCTTAAATAAATTACTTGATAATGGATTTTAATAAAAACAAATGGAAATGGTCAGAATTTAGAAATGAAAAAGGTCAGAGCACGTGCCTCAGTGTATTGTCCAGTTTCTATATTCTTTACCGTCTCTCTCTTTTTGTCTTGGTCATCACTGTCCCTATCCAACAACATAAACAAGTGAAGGGGGAAGGAATGAGAAAGAAAAAACGCTCCCTTTCATATACCGTTTCTCTGAGATACTATATTTTATGACTCCCTTTCATATACCATTTCTGTTAGATAATATTATGTTTTTCTATTGGCTATCCTTTTGTTCTGATGCGCCTCAAGTCTGGTAAATAATGTTTCATTGTCTCTCTTTGTCCAGATGTGAAGGAGCTCATTTCTATTCTTTCCGATAGTCAAGGAGAATGTTTGATGATTGGTAGTTACAAAATGGACACTCCTGATTCAATTTGTCCTCCAAGAGTCCGTTCAATGCTTGCTTCACGTGCCTGCAGATCATCAGTTATGGTCGGAGATCCACTTGCTAGAAATGAGATGCAAAAGGTAATAGTTAGTTCTATAATCTAGTTTTTCTTTCCAAGTGGTTCTGCACAGTTATGAATGGATTTAGTTCCTCGTAATCTATTCATTTGATGATTGCAGATAGTTGAACATTTGGCTGACCTCAAGTCTCCTTGGAACTGTCCACATGGCAGACCAACAATGCGTCATTTGGTTGACCTAGCAACTATTCGTAAAAGATATGATGCTGATGATATAGCCTTGTGATCGTCGAACTTGTTCATTGGCTCACCAACTAGTGCCAACTGTAGTTTTTAACTCACTAGTATAATTTTTGTAAATATTAGTCTCATCTTCTGCTCGAATATACAAACTCCAAATTGTGGTTTGGTCAGTTTTGGAGTGCAAGTCTAGCCCTTTTGTAAGTGTATTCCTTTGTTTATACTACACTAATCTTACATAGTAGGAATGATTTTGTATTATTAGTCGCAAGGTTTGGGAGATTTTTTGAATAGGCGTACGAGTTTTGAAATTGATTCATTGCCTGATGATTTGTTTCTATGGTCAGATGAGAGCAGCATGAATAGAGCTCAACATGCGCCTTCCCCATTTTCCATCTTTATGGGTTGGATAATAATTTGGCATTCTAAGTTAAATATTTCCGTCCTCCTCTCACTGCAAAATCTTCAAAAGCTATTACCCAAAAAATTTACCTATATTAGTTGATGCTGTTTGATGTGTATGTGTTGTGGAACTTGAATCATTGTTGAAGTTTAAATTATTTCTTAACTTGAATCATTCCTTTTCATATACGCATTAATGGATCAAAAAAGTACTAAATTATTGTAGTAGACAAAAGCTAAGACGAACATGCTACTACTAGTAGTAGTACGTTATATATATATATATATATATATATATATATTATAACACAAGTATAGTGACGGTCTGAACAAATCAAGTCTTCCGGTAGCGTGTCATAAACCTAACCAAACAAGCCCTCAATATTTTCCTTACACATTAGCTGTATCATTTGATGCATTGCAATTTTTTTAATTAATTTATGAAAAACTTAAATTAAAAATTAACATAAATTTACTTAAATTCACTAATAATAATTAATTTCACTTATTTGTTAATGGACATTGCACAGTACAAAATTTAAATAAATTAATATTAACTAGTTCACAAATTGACTTGACGAGTCAAAATGTGTATCTATATTTGAGAACACCTATATTTAACTAGATTATTATTCGATAATTGAAGGAGAAGATAATACATACCGACCGACCGACAGCGGCCCACTTCAGTAATCAATCATAACCAAACAGGCCCTTGTACATTTATTGTTTCTCCGTCCAATGTTGATTTGTGTCGATTAAATTGGAACGACATTCAATATTGACTTTGACGGTGCTGTGACCTTTTTCCAGTTTCAATTTGAAACAAATCTCAATCAAATACTTATAACACTTACGAAATCGAGAAATCTTAATAGTACTGTAATCTCTTTTGATCCAGAGCTCAAAACCTCTAATCCGGTAATTTTAGTTCTTTTTTTCTAGTGATTAAGAGTTCTCAAACTAACTATGCGACGCCCTATGTATATAGCTTCAGCAGAAGCTAAATCTTTCATAAATTAAGGGGTTTCACAATCGATTCATTATTCAGCAATTATATATTTCGTGTGTTTTCTGTATATAGTTCCAAATCCAATTCATTCTCTTACTTTCTTCTGATTGCAGGGGTTATCTTGTATTTGCTAGCTTTTTAAGTTCTGTGCCCTAGAAAATGGTATGTAACTCAATTCTAATTAAAGTTTTTGCTTTTATTAAGTTGGATTTTCTGCTATAAGTATGTATCTGATTGCACTTAATGTATTATATTGTTTTGCAGCTTCCTCTTTCTCTGCTAAAAACGGCTCAAGGGCATCCTATGGTACCTAACGACCTATCTTACCATTACCTGTTGTAAATTTTCTTAAATCAACACCCACCTTGTTTGAACCCACAAAAGATATTTCCTTGAAAGATTAAAAAAAATTACGCTTTATTTATGTGGAAGGATATAATATTGTGGACGTTGAAGATCATAAATATATTCTCGCCACTTTGGGAATTGGAAAAAAACTGGAGAAAGATATTGAAAGGCCTCTTGCTGAGAAAAAAAAGTCTAATCATTACGTATAATCCTAAAATTAAAATTAGCATAATTGTAACAAAGTTCTTAGCTTTTCTTCTTCATTTCCTTTCCTCAAGTTAAAATTAGCATAATGGTTCGATATTTTATTTTTTCTAAATTAAATCCAATGTTATTATTTTTATATTAGTTCATTCAACCTAATATAGTTTTGGAAAAACAAATTCATCTTACATAATATTAGAATGATTACATAAATACGTATATGTACTTATATATATATAAATGATTGTTTGATTAAGATCTATTACTACTTAGATTACAAAATTTGAGAATAAAATAATTTTAATAAAAATTGTTTTACTTTATATGAATTTGTTCGTATTTTTATTAAAATATAAATATAATTATATATTCGAATTTATCTTACTTAATATTAAATTTTTACTTTTATTAAAAAAAAAACGCAACAATATATTATAAATTAATTTCATGGCACAAAATGTGCACACATTATTGTTCATACGTCGAATAGATTGAAAAAATAAATAATTAACAAGATCAAATTATTTAATATATTATTTATAATTATTAAATAAAATTTTATTACAAATAAGATAACATAATTTAAAAAATATATATTTCTTTAACGATCATATTAATTAACTTGAATTTGTTACTATTATTAAAATATAAATATAAGTATAATTATATTTTAAGTATATTAAGTGTGATTTTAATATTACTTAAATAATATAATTTTAAGTAAAAATTATTTTCTTAACGAGAGTGATCTTATTTAATATTAAATTATTATTATTAAAATATAAATAAAATATATTAATCAATTATATAATTCAATTATTAAAAAAATAATTATTTTATCTAATAATATTTTTATAATAAAAAGTTAGCAATATCATAATTCTAATATAAGACCCGTGCATATATAATAGGAAATAAATATTGCTTATTCTCTAAATCCTAACAAAATCGATGCCCACTAAATTCTGAATGAATAAATATAAATATAAATATATAATAATTAAATATTATATTTATTTATATCATTAAAAAATAAGATATATTATTAAAATTTATATCATATTTTATTTTTTAATATTATAAATAAATATAATATTTAATTATTATACGTATAAATTTATTCATTTTAAAGATCCAACCGTATAACGGATTTTTTAAAAAAAATATTTTAATACATAAAATAAATAATATTTATGAACTCTACCATATGCGAGAGAAATGAATATACTATTCATTTGTCGCATTAAAATGGAATAATCTATCCGTTTCCTGTGGCTTGCACTGTCCCCCATGGAATAAAAAATACAGTAGTGGTTGAGTTTGACCAATTACTCGCTCGTCAAAATCAAATTACTAATTATAGAAGCTGAGAAGATCTTTCTTCTCTCCCGATTTTGAAATTCGTTGTTTCAAAGCCATGGACGTAATGTTTCATTCGTCGACCTTCCTTTTGCCGGCGATTCCAGCCAACGACGGAGATAGATTTTGGAGAATGCCCGAATGCTACATCAGGGGTAATACGATTAAGTATCTTAGAGTTCCAGATGAGGTATGCCATTTGCCATTTGCCATTTGCTTTTCAACCCCTCCCCCTTTCCCTCTTTCTCTGTATATCCACTGTGCTATTTATTCCAAAATCCAGTGCTTGAACTACTGAATGGCTTTCGTATGCATGTATGTGAATACATTTGGTTTCTTTTTGTTCTGTTTCCCTTGGCAATTAGTAGTTAGTTTTCAAACAACTGACAATTGAAATGAGACACCTCCAACTGACGCTTGTGTAATACAATATACTTATTCTTAGATTTCTATGCTTTTATAATTTTGGATTACCATAAGCTTGGTCACGTAGACACCTAGTTGTTCTCTATATGTGTTCTGCTCATATGCACAGATAATATTAGGCAGATTAACATCTGCTAGGTTTGCTGAACATTGTCCATTCAACTTGATTTGGGTTCTAACTTTGTTCATATTTCTTATTTGAATGGCTGCTGTTCTGTTTGGAAAAGAGAAAAAGTGAAAAAGCGAAAATAGGAAATCTTAAAAGATTTATATTATGATACTACTTGTATAGAATATAATATTATACCGGAAGAGTGGTAACTCATACAGATTACAGACAGTGTTCCCTTGAATTTTTATATCGATCCAAATGTTTCCTTCTGACAAATTAAATATTTGTTTGCTAATACAATTCAGTTTCATTGCCATATATCATAGTTGTCAAGTCGTAAAGTCCATTCGAGTCGGTGGCGGAGATTAATCGACTAATTGACTAGGCGCTCGACTAGTCATTCATAAGTCGACAAGTCATTTCCTATGTACAATTTATATATACACACACACACACACAGACATAGAGTATTATTTCAGAATATTCAACACTGTTAAATACTATTTGAAACACAAATACCTTAATATTGCCACAACCAAAGTCATTTGATATTAAAAAGAAAGAAACTACTAAAGCAAGTCATTGTTCGTTATAATTCAAATAAGTAGCAAATAGCATTAAACAAAAGTAAACTACTGAAGTTTTCACATAACAAAAGATGAAATTTAGATCATAAAGCTAAGGGTTCTCCAAGTGAAAAGGAAAAGTCTAATATCTAGTAAGTAGTAAGTACTCATCAATTAAGTAAATTCAACAAGGATCAAATTATCAATATCTCTATCACTACTATTACTTTGACGCAAAGGAGTAGGTGGTCTCCGACCATAATCATCCTCCACGTCTACATCATCATCAGGAAGACTATCTTTTTCTTCCATAATCTCTTCAACATCCGAATCGGAGCCATTAATGCCTATTACTCTTGAACTCGAAGGACCACGTCGATAGTACGTCAAAGTGGGAGTGGAGTGATTTGCTTCATGAGCCCTCCTAGGAACATTGCCACCCGCAGTCGCTATGGATGCACCGACTGCTATATCAACATCTCCCCATGTAAGATCATCCCCGGGATGAACTAAATCTACATCGGAATTATCCACTATCTACTCATTGCCCCAATCAAAATCTTTTAGGGCCAATGGATCAAATTTCTTCCTGCCTCACGCCTTTTTTGGAATCTTGAAATAATTTGGTGATTGTATTGAACATGCACCATATCATTCAATCGTTGATGCTCCAATCTATTTCCCTTCTTGGTATGAATCTAAAATTTTCAATTGAATTTTTTTTGTTATTAACAATTAAATATACAAAACTTTATAATTAATTATTTATTTGAGATGTGATGATTAGTACTTACAAACTCAAAAATACTCCAATTGCATTCACAACTAGAAGATAAACAACAAAGGCCAAGGATACAATAAGAAAATTTTGCTAGCTTAATAGAACACCCACCAAAAGCGTTCTACCAATCAACTAGTATATATAAAATAAAAAGAATTAAATAAGATTACAATTAACTATATATATATTATAAGTTATATTATAATGCAATATATAAAATATTTACTAGGATTCTTCGGTTTTTGTTGTCTACAACCATGTTTTTTGCAAAATTATCACGAACAAAATTGTAGACATTAGCTAGATTACTAATCTTATCTAGCAAAGCGGCGTCGAGTACAATTTTGGAGAGAACATCATTGAAACTATCACGTAGCTTATAAGTTAAATTGGGATCCTCTTCCTTGATCTCAAAAATATCTACCCGAATTAAGAAATAGTGTTGCCCCATATAGTTTTTACTCCATTTGGCAATCCCAACGCCGCTCAATAATGCCAACCATCCTCTTGTATAGTCTTGACTACTTGTTAAAATTGTCCTTGACCGACCTTTTTCTTTGCAAATTTCATAGCCGCATAAACTTTAGGCATGACAAGCACCTCATCGGAATCTACAATCCTCAAGACAACAGAAGTGGTTGTGATACTGGAATGCAGTTTTCCATAACATGTCAAAAACTTGTAGAAATCACTACATCATATATTTTCTTCCCGGCCTCAGTAGCTGACAACTTAAACTTTGTCCAATCATCACTTATGAACAAATATCTCAAATCATACTTGTACAAGCTTTGGAGTGTAGGGAAAGTTGTGGCAAATCTTGCGACTCTGGCTCTCACAAGGTCCTTGCTATCTGATTTGCTCCTCATTGTATCAAGAAGACGGCCATGCCTATCGTTGAAGGTAGTTATTCTCCATGCCTTCCTAATAGTTGGCTTGAATTGATTTAAGTTTCCTATGCCCTCCAACATAAAGACCTAGGCAATGGGCCGCACAAGGAGTCCAAAACAAAATAGGCCTCTACACCATCGACAAGTTACTGGCTGCCTTGAAGTTGGAGACATTGTCTGTGATTACTTGAACAACATGTTTCGGTCCAATTTCCTTAATCTTACTATCAAGTAGGTGTGCTAACATCTTTGCATCCTAAGCTTGGCTAGAGGCATCAACGGACTCCATAAAGTAAGTCCCCTTGGACTATTAATAAAAAAAATTATCAAATGCCTTCCTCTCCTGTCTGTCCATCTATCAGACATTAGTGTGCAACCATATTGCTTCTAAGACACTTTGTGCTTCTCTGTTACAAACTATGGGAGAACTACACCTTAAAAGCTAGCTATTAAGGTTGGAGAACTCAAGGTTTATAAATATCCCACATCAAAGTCTCATTCCTTCGATGTGGGATACGTCACATACCTTGCAATTAGGATCATAACATTCCACCATGCTTCGCATCCTCGAAGCCTGCGCGGGCTGGCTTTGCGCTAGCCATCTAGTCTCGGTCGAACACTGCAATACCCGCGTCACCACCCGCGTCGCACGATTGTAATTGGGAGGTAGTGGATGATTCTGATACCAATTGTTACAAACCATAGGAGAGTCGCACCTTAAAAACTAGCTGTTAAGGTTGGAGAACCCAAGATTTATAAATATCCCACATCAAAGTCTCATTTTTTCGATGTGGGACACAAGTCTCATACCTTGCAATTAGGATCATAACATTCTCTTTCACCTCAGCTTTCTCTAATAAAGGGACCCTCAAATCATGACAAGAAGATGGTTTCAAACCCGGTCCATACTGGTCATCATGATAAGAAAGGGCTTTAGTCCCGGCCCATACTATCCAATGGCCTTAATCATCACCTTAAAGCTCCAGCATTTGCGGCACTAAAAGGTATACCACACTTGTAGAACCATTAGCTATGTGCATGTAGACTTTTTCTTTCTCTTCCAGTATCCTCAAACGGTTCTCCGATGTTGTTTTGCTAGGACCTCTGCAATGTCTCTCATCTACAACATCTTCGGGTGTCTTCTAATATGAGCTTCGATTGTCTTGGATTGTAGTTGTGATGGTGTC
The DNA here is from genome assembly GCA_947179155.2 of Hedera helix. Lineage (NCBI taxonomy): Eukaryota > Viridiplantae > Streptophyta > Magnoliopsida > Apiales > Araliaceae > Hedera > Hedera helix. The sequence goes on along the minus strand of OX359271.1, from coordinate 47,364,885 downwards.
TCAGGGAATTGGAAAGCACTCTTCATCTTTTTTGCAGTCGTCCCAGAACTTGGAATAGTAGCAAATGAAGCAAGTCCATTTGTTCTTCTTCATCATAGTCTAACTTAACGGGCTTGCTCCTTTTGTTGGCCATTAGAGCTCGATTCATCTCGGGTGCAATTTCTGTTGTGGTTTTGGGACACTTTTGCACGTCTTCATAACCACCAATTAGATGTTGCTTTAATCTCTTAATTCCCCCCAATACATTTCTTCCACAAAGTCGCAATGAACTATATTTTTTTCAGTCAAATTTGGCCAACACGCATACTTCCACCCTGGATCTTTTGATTTAGCTCTCCTTTTAGGATCTTTGCTTGGATCATAATCCGTTCCCGAATTTTCAGCCATGTATCAAGCTAAAAAACACAAATAAAAGAATGAATTTCACATATTATGACTAACTAAATTTCAATTTTATGAATTTTCCATCTTTTAGTAAAAAGTAGCCAAGCACGTCACGACACATATAGGTTACTTTATTTTCCAACTTTGTAGCAGGAAACACATCAGCAAACATACATATAGATAATAATTTTTTTTACCATCTTTATTATATAAAGCATACATATTGGGCAAGTCATTAAACACTTGCTCTATTCACAACTTCACATATATATATAGAACTCTGTTGCACCAGTCAACAAAAATAGCAATTATTTTTTTAACATCAGTAGATCACCAAATACATATATATTAAAGAAGCACCATATTGGATAAGTCATTAAACACTTGCTCTGTTCACAACTTCACATATGTATATAAAAGTCTCTCTCTGTTGCACAAGTCAAAGCAAAAATAGCAAAAAAAAAATTAACAACAGTGGACCAACAAACACATATATTAAAGAAGCACCAAATAAAATAAGGGAAGAAGAAGTCATTAAATACTTCTCTGTTTGCACCAGTTGGCACTTGGTAGTCAAAGCAAAGTAGCGAACATAGTGCAAGTTGTTGTTTTTTTAACATCATTTAGACCACCAAACACATAAATATCAAAGAGGAACCAAAGAAAAGAAGAGAAGAAAAGAAGTAGTCATTGAACCAAAGAAAAGAAGAAGAAGAATACTCACCAAAGAAGAGGTCGCAACAATGGAAGGAGTTCCGAGGTGGAAGTTGCAGCACGGCAGTAGTGGAAGTTTAAACTGTAGTCGCGATTGTTAGGGCCAGAATCGCAGCAGTGGAAACACGCTGTAGTGGTTGTGATGTTAGGGCCAGAATCGCAGCAGTGGAAACACGCGGTAGTGGTCGTGATGTTAGGGCTAGAGTTTTAAGACTAATCGCAGCACTGAAATCTCCTTTTCTTTCTATTAATTTGATGGGTTGGACCTTTGATCATGGGTCACCGACTCACTGGGCTTTAAAAGAAAATGGACCTACTTGGCAGCAAGGCATTTCAAGTTGTCGCCAAGTCGCTCGACTTAGCAGCAGGCCCCCAAGTTGCAGCTTCGTTTTGATCGCCCAGAACGATTGGATGACTAGTCAGCAACTAGTTGACAAATTGATAAGTATGCCATATATATCACGGTTCATTCATGTACCACTTATTTTGAGTTGTGATATGGTTATCTAATGATTTTCAAGAAATATGCGGTTATGCCGCCTTTTTGTCGAATTCTTTAATGCTTACATCATTGGCTAATTTATGCTCCTAACTAAAACTCTCCAACGTTATTGTCATATTTGAAGCTGACTTGTTTTTGTTTCTTGACTTCCAGGTAATTGATAAGGTTCAGGAAGAGACTAAGAACCGTTCCGGTATATATTACTCAAAACTTTTCTCTTGCAAAAAATGATATTGACTCATTGTGTTGTTGTCCGTCATGATATACCTTTCTACAAGTGGAATGGAGGTTCTGAAATTTTATAAATCCTAGTGTTCTGAAGTCGTACTTTCCATCATAATAAGAGTGACATACCACCCTTTTTTGGATGTCCCAATATACTTTGTTACTTGTTTATAAAAGCTATGTAACTATAATACAAATTCCCCATATTGCTCTTTTAAAAGTATGATAAAGTGTATGGGCTTGTGATATGTTTGCCTTCTGCCCAATTCTGGTGGGAGACCAGGAAGGGGTCATAACGGGGAATAGTTGGTCAAATATATTTCTGATTAAACTGTGTAATGTTGAACGTGACTCTCAATCTAGGACATAGGGAGGGAGTATATAAGATCTTTCTAAATGCAACTTCTAAGATTTAGAATACAGTTCTTTCTGTCAGAATTCCAGAGCCCTTCTCTACCCCATGGTTAATGAGTTATATTACTTGTGCACCCAAGTCTTCCTTTAAAGTACTGTAAAAATAGTAAGCAGTCTACTAGCTACGATTTTGTTTTGCAATAAATATAATTCCCAATGTGTCCTTTTTTGTCTAGTAAATACTTTCTTTGTTATTTTTTGTTCCAGTTATGCTTTAACTTCTAGCAGATTTGTTTGTACAATTACTTGAAAGTATCTGAATTTGCTTGTTTTTTTTGCAATTTGACATTTTCAGACAGGAGGCCACCTGGGGCTGGAGGTCATGGAAGAGGAAGAGGTAGAGAGGATGGCACTAGTGGGCGGCCAGCAAAAGGCATGGGCCGTGGCATTGATGATGGAAGCAATAAAAGTGTTGGTGGAGGAAGAGGCAGGGTAGGTCCTGGCGGAAGGACGGGTGGAAGCAGAGGTATAACATTTTTGCTTCAAGTTTTCTAATCTTCAAGGCGGTTTTTTTTTTGAAATTATGTTTTAAGAAAAATTTACACTTGGCGCACTTTAAAAAGAAAATCTCATTACACAATAAGAACACATGTACATCAAGTACAAACACTAGCACTATTATACTAGACACTCGAGATACTTGAATATGAGTTCATTACACAACAAAACCTCTCACAACACCCCTCTTTAATGTATCACAAACACCTTAGGCTCTCACAAAGACCACTTACAGCAGGAGACTTGAATGATCAAATCTCTCAATTGCTCAGAATGAGTGCAATTTTTTTTTCCCGTTGATGCCCAAAATGGAGACTCGTGTCTCCTTTATTAGGTGCTTGTTTTTGACCTAGCAACCTCCCAGTCCCCCGAACATTGTAGTATGTTGGCAATAAATCCAGTTTTTTCTAGACCAAGAGAAACAAAAAAAAAAAAAGGCGGTGACTTTGATTGGTTCCCCCCACCCCCACCCCCACCCCCACCCCCTCCAAACAAAAAAGAAAAAGTCTTTCAGCCACAATTCACCAATGTTATTACGAAAGTTTGCGTAACTTATAGCAGTTTAGTTTGCTGCACAAATGCTATTAATTGCTATCTAGAAAAAGAAAAGTACAGCATATGAGAATGAATTATCAACGGCCGCCAAAAATAACAAGAAAACTAGTAAATTTGACCTTGTGCTATCATGTGCACTTAGCCATGTGTTTCTGGAACAGAATGTTATTTTTCCTCGACAAATATGCACTGAGAATTTGTGGAATTTGGTCACAGGTGGTGGTCGAGGTCGATGATTCAAAGCTGAGGTGCTGAACAACAATAGGGTGCTGGTTTGCTGCTTTTGAAGGCAATTGGCTCCCCCATGCAGTAGATGTTATGAAACTGTTTCCATTTGATGTTAATGTTATTTTTAGACATCTGTACTTTCCTGGTGATAGAAAGCAGTACCAAGTGGTTGCTTATGGATTATAGCTCAAAAATGAAGATAAGAGTTCAGCAGTGCAGGGAAGCTTATAGGGGCTCATGTTTTTCCTGTGCTTTTAAATATCTATTTTGCATGTACTTTCTAAGTTTATCTTGATTGAAACTGAGAGGGCAAAAAAGAGAGGATCACAAGTTCCTAAACTTCCTAATGAAAAACTTTTCATGCCCAATTTACTTGTGTCGTTTTTAAGAATTTACTGTAGAATTTTGCTTATTAAGTTAATATAACAGCTTTCCAATGTCGGGGAAAAAATAAAATATGGTTCAGATTTGCGTGAAATCATTTTTTTGGTCTTTATTTTCCGTTTCATTTGATAAACTCTGAAGTCCGAACCTCTGCATTGACATTTGAAGACCTCAACACTTTAAGAAATATTTGGTTTCCCTCAGTTGAATGGTGTACATTTCGAGTTCAATTTGCTTTTATACAGGTGCTACTTTTAAATGCTGAAGGCCTGGTTTCATCATTTGAATCAAACCCAGTATTAGCACAAAAGGAATCCTGTATTCCTCATAAAAAATTGTAGTCTATCCGACGAGCAATACATATATCCTCAAAAGAAAAAGGGAGAACATATACGTTTATTGTGTTTAATGAGAGAGTCTTCCCAGTGTAACTTCGTCCTCCCACACCCAAGGTTTAGACAAAGAAGCTTTTTTATAAAGGATGGTGTTGAGACTTGCCGCTTGGGCTGCAGAGCATTTATATATCTCAGCCTATAAATATCCATATATTATCATTTATCAATGCCACCATATTCATCAAAGTTGAGAAGTTAAGACGGTAGGACCATCCTCGCTAACAATTCTATCAATGTAGAATAATTGCATAATATAACATTAAAAAACAAAATCACAACAGCTACCATGAAGTAAATGTTCAGGTAAGGGTTATTATCATTGTTTTGCATTAGATAATCTAAAAGGTTTTGTTTTTTCCTGCATAGGCAAACCAGAACTAGGAAGAAAGAAATTCGTGAAAAGGTTTTAATGCAAAAACCAGTCTTCTCAACAATCAATATCATGTATTAGAAACGCAGAAAATGATAAAACTCTGACAAGAAAGAGTGATCATAATGTTGTCCAAAATACCACCCACCACTATGAAGTTAATCATATCCATGAAGAATACGACACTCAGAATACAAGTTATAAAGGTAAGAGTACGATTTCTGCCCCCAAAACAGAAGACAATGTTATGCAAAGACAAATATCTGAATGGAACCGGGCTTTTTTACACTCTGCCGTGAAGTACATCAGAGCAAGAAATCTACCCCAAAGCACTGTTTGCTAAAGGTATACTGCAATGATGTTCACGAACTACACATTCATGTGCTCAATGTAGCTTCTGCTTTCCCCTCTGAAGCACCTTCTGTTTTTGTCTCTTCTCCTGCCATTTCATTATCTTTCCCATCTGGCTTTCCTACTTCTTCAACTGCATAGAGAAAAAGTGATTGTTGCTTTTTATCCAGGAGAAATAGCTTTTATATCAAAACACATGTATTTCTATTTATCACATTATACAACTTTAGTACATGTAAAACCTAATCTGAATTATTCATGTGCAAGATGGATACTGATAGGAAAACAAATGAAAAGAAAAAGAAACACAGTATCAAACCAGTGAAGCTTAAGAAACAAACACACATTGTCTGTCGATCAAAACCCAAAACTTCACCAAATTTTCAAGTATTTATCCTCCCCCAGACCCCCACTGCCCCTCCTTCAAATAGAAGAGAGTTACGGTTAAACGCTAGCTTAAACCTCATATAATTACCCGTTTCACTACATACAACGAGACTTCAATATGTTATAGAGTACAGTTTCACAATCTCACCCTCAAATCCCCCATGAACAGACAGAAGGCACATCTCAATACTAAAGTGTTTGTTGATGAACCTTCACATAATGACTGATACTATCAAGTTTACCTCAAAATTATACACACGGGAAGTTAAAAACGCCTCCATGAGTACACAAAGTAATCGGCACCACATAATAACATGGTCCGCTTGATAAAATAGCAAAGCTACCCATAAACACATTTAATACCATGCAATACTAGCATTTTAGTTTTATACCCAATTCTTATCATAATAAAACACGGCCATTAATACAGCAGTCAAAGTGCATATGCTAGAATTGCCTTTTGGATTATTACCTTCATCATCACTGGCTTCATCACCCATAAAATCGCCCATGCCGGGCATGCCTCCCATGCCGGGAAAGCCGTCCATGCCGGGCAAGCCGCCCATTCCCCCCATGCCGGGCATGCCGCCCATTCCCCCCATGCCGGGCATGCCGCCCATTCCCCCCATGCCGGGCATGCCGCCCATTCCCCCCATGCCGCCCATGCCGGGCATGCCCCCCATGCCGCCCATTCCCCCCATGCCGGCCAATGCTTCCATGCCAGGCATGCCTCCCATGCCTCCAAATTTCTATAAGAAACAATAATGAGTACAATTATTACATAATTTAGCAAGTTTCATCTGTATAATCATAACCTAAAACATTCTTACCGAGAAATCATCCCCACCCATATCCAAGTCATTAGGACCTAAATAACATGTTAAGTGGAATTCAGAATCATTAACAACATAGAGCAAGTTCTGTATAGTATGCAAAATAAAATCAGGAAGGAAACTAAAGAAAACAATCTGGTGTACCAGTATCATCATCTTCATCTACCCATTTGTCCCAATCCACTTTCACATAGTGTGGTGTCTTGACATCTCCAAGCAAGAGCTTATCCCACCATTTACTCTCTGCTTTCTCCAAAATACAGAATATACTTCGTGGGCCAATGTTTATTTTGCTTTCCTGTGAAAGAAAAGTAAAAAAATAAACAACATTGCTAAAATTGAAAAAAAGATATGAGAGCAGGAAAATTAAAAAAATTCATCTTGAATGACTCTCTCACCCTAGTACAAAAGTGATCACAGGGTGTCACATTAATAACCCAAAAGACAGCCAATAATCCAGTATACAACAAACTTTCAGAAATAACAACTTAACGGCAGGGGAAAAAAACAGTAGTCTATAAAGTCGGCTATAATTTTGAGGCCTAGGCAGAATTATAGATTAGCAGATCATGTTCAAGCAAACATTTAATAAAACCTAAAGAGGGTCAATAATGTGGGAAAGAACAACTTACCTCTACATTAACCTTATCAAATAGATTAAGTTTCAGTTCATAAGAGTGGTTCCCTGCACCAGCAGTACCAGAGAATGTAAAAACACCATCTGGCTCAAGATTAACCTTTGGATCTTTTGCATCTGCCAATAGCACCGTAATAAAGATCTTGTCTTCCCTTTGGGCCCACTTGACCTCAGGATGCCGACTATAATTTCACAGCATTTTAAGGATAGTTTAGCAGCCAATAATACAAAATTGAGACAAATAATAAAATCTGATCCCCGGCATTCATTCCAAACAAATTAACTGTGCAAGAAGATGACATATATATGCCTGCACACAAGGTCTTGGGAAACCCTTTACATCATGGAATATAATTTAACAAACATACTCAGAAGGTTTTAAAACATAGAAGTGGATGGGAAGTTTGAAAGCTGAATCACAAGTTGAAAGTTACACAGGTCTGAGGTCTCCTAGTTGTGTCCATTTAAACTTCAATATCCTAATTCCTGGCTTATCCAACAGGGCCTTAATACAAACAAATACAATTCAAGAATAACTACCGAACCGACTCAGAACATCCCTATACAGCATTTATATGTTTCATTGCCCAATTGTTCTGGAAGAGTCAATTTTTGAATCCATATTCCACAGTTTCAACTAAGGACATACTCTGTCTATAACACCACATAAAGGTCACATGAAATTATATTTCCAGTAATTCAAAAACCGATAAAACAAATATATTAATAACTTCAAAATTCCACACTTAGTTTACATCATTTCTACACTAGCATTCTACAGCTAGCACGTGTATATTTTCTTCAAATACCTCAACAAACATTTATCAACGCCTTTTACCCCTAAACACATCAACAAACACAAATAAATAAGCTTAAAATATGATCAGAAGACAATAATACAAAACCCTAGTGAACTATTTCCACTACATAAACCACTACTCTCATCACCAACCAAGAATAGTACAGGAATAAACACACTCACTGAAACACTCTCAAGAGATGTACATATTTAAACAACTTAGAGAAAAAGTCAAATATCTACCGAGAAATCATATATATAAAATACAAATAAACATTTATAAGTACAAAGAATTCAGCTATTGAACAAAAACTATCTTTTATCATAAATCAAACAGAGATTGGGAAGTAAAAGTACAAATCAAAGCAAAGAATCAGAAGCCGATATCATATTTCACAAATAAGAATCATGTCTAAGCCGAGTAACAATCCATGAGTTCACTGATTAACCATGCGATTATAGTAAAAAATGAAAGCGAGATCGTGATAAGAAACAACTAAACGTACAGAAACTGAAAATGGAGAAAAAAATAAACAAATCAGGAAGACTACTACCTCATGATTTTTTCGTCTAGAAGAAGAAAAGAAATGGAAACCCTAGAAGGAGAGGAGAAAAAGAGTGAAGTTACGACTTGACGTCTCCTCTTTCTTTTTAAGGCTTAAACACCTGTCTTTGTGTGTGATCACTCATACGTGTTTGTGTGTCAAACTTGATTAATAGTCATTGAATCTAACGGTTCATATGAGTAGCGCTCATACTGTACTTCTGAAGCGACAACTTGGTATATACTTGGGATATACTAGTTCCTTGTGCAATTTATTTGGATTGGGACGTATAACTTTTCCTTTTCTTCGTAGTAAAGCTAAAAAAATCAAAAATATTAAGAAAAATTATAAATTAAATAAAAATTAATCACCTCGACCTTATAATTATTAGTTACGCATGAGATTACGAGTTGAGTGCATTAAATGACTAAGTTATTATATTTAAATATTAAATTGAGAAATTTGTTGAATAACAAGGACTTTGTCTAAATTTAAACTCCTCATTTCAAATAAGTTTAGGATCATAATATTTAATACTAAATTGGCTTGATTTCTTCTAATTTATATAAAATTAAATAATTTATAAATTGATTCTTACGTTGGACTCTTTGAAAATGGACTATGTGGTTCTTTAGAGAATTTTTGTTGTGGGTTATTGATAACGCATAAAAACAATTATATCACTTAAAAGAGAGACATAGTGGAATAATGACTAATACCATTCCAAACTCAAATAAGCCAAATAAGCCCTGGGCCAGGGATCCAACTCCAAACTCATAAATGGACTGACGCCACACAAATCGAATGACTAATACCATTCGAATCCTTGGACTATGAGCCAAATCTATAAGCCCATTCCTTATTTGGATCAGAGATTTGGGTCGTTGTACATTGCAAAGCTCCAAGTATTTGAATCTCTCTCTTTCTTTTTTGATATGTTTGTTTGCAAATAATATACTTAAGATTAGACTATTTATATTAATTTAACATTACTTCAGACTATTTTATTCCATGATGGGTGATTAATAGTGCTATGAACTATTTTTTATTATTCTTAAGGCTATTTATGACGAATTATATAATCTCATGAAAAATATGAGATTAATAATCTCCCTCATTTTAAGTTATTAAATGACTTTATGAGACTAATAATTCAATATTAAGGGACTAATAATCCCTCGTCAAATGATTAAATAGTGTAAAGTAGTGTTAAGTTAAGAAAAATGGTTCAATTCCAAACATATTTTTTGCAAGCAAACTTAGTCATATGACTAATAATCTATCATCAAAGGATTAAATAGTGCAAAATAGTGTTAAATTAAGATAAATAGTCTAATCTCAAGTATATTTTTTACAAACAAGATGGGTGTTTTTAGTTAGGTTAGGTTAGGTTTGGTTTGGTTTGGCTTTATTATTTCCATTAATTGGCATAAGGAAGGGTAGACAACATGTACATACGTCCCTTTGTTGTCATTTTTGTTTTGGTGAGTCTTTAAGTGACAATCCTCATTATAGAAGTTTAATTCAGACTAAACTTTTTAGCAGTTTCAAACTTTATGTCAACAATAAAATGATAATCCTCTTTTATTTGTTATCATTATTGCTTCTTTAGGTGATTTAGATTTTTAATGACAAGTAACAACTTTGTGTAAAAAATAAATGAAATCGTCAGCTTTGTAATAGTATGATCATAGGAACAACTATGAGATTCATAAATGGATGGAGTAGTACGTTCACCTAATGTTTGTTCGTTGCACACAGTAAGAATAGTATTTGAGGGATTCAACTTGCAATGTCATAAAAGAAAAATTAAGAATAACGTTATAAAAAGACATCTATTCTTATAACAGATTTAACCGTTTATTCTTAAATTTAATGGTTAAAAAGGCTCTCGTTCGTAGTTTAATTTTTAATATATCGCAGTTCAATGCATGAATCAGTCTCCTATATATATATATATATATATATATATATATATATATAAAAGATATTTATTTGGTACGATGGTAAATAAGAAGAAAGTAGAGTAGACAGATAGATGCATGCATTTCTTGACAATATGGTGAACATATGATGGAAAATAAGAAGAAAGTAGAGTGGACAGAAAGAAGCATGGAATTATTGACAATATGCATGTGGAGCAATGGAAAAAGAAGATAGAAAGTTTGATTTCATTTATGTGAAAGTTCATGGAAGGTAGTATAAATATTAATGGACCAGACTCCGAAATTGAGGGGCGTTCGGAAATAATTTTTTTTTTGATTTAAAGTTAAAAATTTTTAGTAGATTTATAAATAAAAATATTCGACATCACTTTTGTTTATAGGTCAAAAATTATAAGTAATAGTTGTGGATGTATTCGGCTAATAATGACTTATAAATTAAATAAAATATAAAGATTACTAAAATATTCTTTAGTAAGAAGAACATTAGAAAAATAAAAAAAGATATTTATGTCATTTCATTTGAGTTGACCGACTTAGCAACAAAAACTTATTTAATTTTTTTTAACATATAAATAAAAATTATTTCCGAACTATTTATTTAATTTAACTACTTATAAATTGAGTTAACAAACTTATAAGTAATTGTCGAACTGGCTGTGAGTCAATGCTAGCTGCTGAAGAAATTAAATTAAATTTATTGTATCAAAATGATTATGTGATTGCAATAAATTGCTAGGCATGGACCGCACGGTGCTCTTGGCGATAAATAAATATTCTACGTAGAAGATTTGCTTTCCTAAGAAAAATAAAAAAGTATGCCATGACCAATTGACCATATATATTCATCACATTGCCATTTGCTAGAATATATTCATATTGTCCTTAGGGGTACTGTTAAGAGAGAAACCATGCGATTGTTTTTTATTCAATCTTATCATTGAGTTATGTAATATGTGAATCGTATATAAAATGTATCTATAAAATTGAATTATAATAATATTTATAAAAAAAATGTTCAATTCATTTATGAACAAGTTAGCGACTTTAATTTCTTTTAAATGAGGAGGATGTTATACGTTTAATTATCTTCTTCATTAGAAATGGTTCGCTTTGTGCTTCCACACAGCTGCCTCTGGTAGGTAAGTTATCATGCATGAGTTAAAATTTAATATAGATGTAGATTATGATACATTATTAAAGTAAAGATTATTTCGTTAAATACATCTATTTTATTAATAATGTATTATAATTCTAAAATCACTCATATATATATATATATATATATATATATATATATATATATATATATATATATATATATATATATATATATATATATATATATATATATATTTTGTGAATGTATAAATTTTAACTCTAAAATATATATATATATATATATTTTGTGAATGTATAAATTTTAACTCTAAAATAACAAAGCTATAGATTTCAGATAAGCACTGCATGCGCTTATTAATTTAACATTGTACAAAATAAAAGTGCATTTGTATTCTCACAAATTCTGTTCTCCCATGAAAATCCAAAAACATACACTTCCGTTTTAAATTAGTTATATATTTGAATTTTGTAAGCTATTATATATGTAAAACTTTAAAATTCGATATTGATGTAATTTTTAGTACGCTTTTAGCTCCAAATACAATATTGTTATTCACTTTTAAAAATTAAATTGAGATATTTTAAACTAAAAATTAGTACATTCATTTCATTAATTTTAATCAATATAATAATTAATATTGTAAATTATCTAAAATTTATAAAATATTACTAGTATAAGATTTATTATTTTGAAATTGTTAATTAATTATATCAATTTTGAATTTTAAAATATCTCAAATTGACTTTTAAAAGTCAATAATGATTAGGGATTACAATTGTGCACTGAGGTTCCAATTTTTCAATGATTTGGAACTGTATTGATTTTAAAAAATCTTGAATCATAATCGCACCGCAACAGTAGTGATTTAAGATTTTTCTATACCAAAACCGCATCGACTGATATATATTTTGAATCGCACAGTCCCGACCTACACGGGTCAAAATTACTAATATTTTTATTAATATTTATTTAATTAGTTTAATATTTTTACAACACATATTATAATAACAATCATTAAAATAACTCAAAAAATATTAAAAGTAATATAAGAATGTATGTTTAATTAAAATTTCGATAATATTGTTATAATTAATTTTAACATTATTGTAGTTTTAATACATATCAACTATATACAAAAAAAATTAGCAAAAATATATATATATATATATATATATATATATACAAAAATATTCATAAATTAACTTTTGATATGCAAAAGTATAAAAATAATTAAAATATATATTTGAGTAACTTTATGATTATATATAATTCTATATAAAAACAATAATACTAGAGAATATAGAGGTATAATTAAAATAAATAAGTACATATATATATAAAGCGGTTTAAGAAGCGGTGCACCACTGGTTCAAGAAGCGGTGCAGTATGGTACACCAATGGTTTAGAGACAGATACTAAAATTGCACCGCACAGGCGTTGGTTTTAAGTTTTTTGTACTAAAATCACACCGGCGAGCCCAATGGTTCGGATAAAAATTGACAAGTTCGATGTGATTCGACCGATTTCTAATAAATTGATTTCAGTTCAAATTTTCATATCCCTAATAATGATTTTATAATTTAGAATAAACTATAATTATTATAAAAACTAACTTTAAGTTCTTATTAATTAACTTATTTGTTGCATTCAAAGACTAACGATTCTGACCAATTTTAAAATTTGAAAAATTAAAAATTGATTTAAAAAATTAAAAATTAAAAGTAGTATAACTAAATACTAATGATCTTATTTGTGCATTGTGGAAAATGACCAAATTTGTTAATTACTTTCGAAACTTAAACGAATTCATACAATTTTGAAGTTGCAGATTTTTGAAATTGACTAAAAAAATTATAAATGTATTTCATAATGTGAAAATGAAAAGAATAGCCTATGGATCTACATTTGGAAAGAAATCATATGACGGCAACGCCCATGCATGCAATTAAGATTCACTGGATATATATATATATATATATATATATATATTTGTATGCATTTCTTACAAAAGTGTGCACACAACAAATATGTATAATACTACTTCAAATTTACACATATCGAGTCGAATGATAACAAGCATATATACTATTAAATTTTGATTGAGATTGTACACTTGTGCGTCGACAATTTATACTCGGTCTTTTTTTCATAATGTAGACTAAATAATTGCGTTGCGCGGTTTAGATGAGAGTTTTATTACGAGTAATGATTATAGTAATAATTTATGTAATTTTTTTTATAAAAATGATAACATTTATTATTTTTATATTATAAATTTTATTATTTTTATATAAATTATTGTTATGAATTATTACTCATATTATTTTCCGTTTAGATGGTGTCACTGATAATAATATGGAATTAGTCATAGCTCAAAAGTCTTCATCACTTGATGTCACCCCTGACGATTCATCATTTGGAAGAAGACAGATATATAGACAATGATGATGATGACGATGATGATGATGATTCATGACTATCTCCAAAATGCACCACCTTCACTTGTTTTACATGCTAACATATTATAATTAAGGCCCTTTTTCCTTTTTTTCTTTTATTATATCTTAGGCTACATTTTAATCTTCTAAAATGTCAGTTATCATTTTTGATTTATATAAAGCTAACCCTTTTATATATAAAAAATAAATTAAAATGCTTGATCTGTTTAAAAGTACTGTACGTAAGATTAAATGTGATGATTCATTGGTATGCATGCACCACGTTGGCTTGTTTTTAAGGCCTTTTAATAAGCAACCAAATCAATTAAAATACTTCATGTATCCGTTTTAAAAGTATTAAGATTAAATTAATATATTAATTTTTAAATTTTTTTTGGGTGCATGTTAATTTTAAAAGTTAGTACGGAAGCTATAACGTACGTGCATATAATCTATATAATAAAGTAGGACCTATTTTGAATCTTAAATTTGAGAAAGCACAAGAATGGCTAAGATTTCATCTCCCAAAATTAAGGACCCAGATTAATTTTTACCTACTAATTTTCCCCCCAAAAACTCACTCTCAAAAGTCTTTGTTGCTTTCCCAATATTATTATTACTATTATTATATAACTTTCCCCCCAAAACTCAATGTTATCAAGAACGGAGGTTTCAAAAAAAATAAAAAATAATATCAAGAATGGTCATTTTGAAAAAGGTACCAGAACAATAGTATTATTTAAGATTAAAAAACACAACCATTTTATTATTATTACTATTATTATTATTATTATTATTATTTAAGGCACAACCACGTCTCATCTTGCGCTGCTATTTTGCCCAGAAGGAATGATTGCCAATTGAAGAGATTCAAAATGGGTTCTAAATAATTATAATAATAATAACGATATTAATTAATATAATAGTAATAATAATAATAATAATAATAATAATAATAATAATAGTAATAATAATACTGATAATAATAATATCCATAATAAAATAATAATAATAAAAAAAATATATATATACAATAATTAATATAATAATTGTAATAATAATAATAATAATAATAGTAAAAATAATATTAGAAATATTAATAATAATTATAATAATAATAATAATAATAACAATAACAATAACATTGGCATATTTCCTTCCTGTGTAAGCTTTCTCCAAAGGTGATGGACGTTCCATCCCTATTATCTATATTATTAATAAATTAATCTGATGTCCAGTCAGCCTAGGGAGCACAGAAAATGTTGTAGTTTGGTGAATCCAGAAAGAAAAATGATATTTCCAACTCAACTATTATAATAAATAATAATAAAATAATAATAATAATAATAACAACAATAATAATTAATAATAATAATGATAATAATAATAATCATAATAACAAATAATAATAATAATAATAATAATAATAGTAATAATAATAAAAATAATAATAATAATAATAATAATAATAATAATAATAATAATGCTAATAATAATAATAATAGTATTACGAATAATTATTTTAATAATAATAATAATAATAATAATAATAATAATAACAACAACAATAATAATTAATAATAATAAAGATAATAATAATAATAATAACAAATAATTATGTTAATAATAATAATAATAATAATAATAATAATAATAATAATGCTAATGCTAATAATAATAATAATAGTATTACGAATAATTATTTTAATAATAATAATAATAATAACAATAATAATAATATTAATAATAATAATAATAATAATAATAATAATATTATTATTATTATTATTATTATTATTATTATCATTATAATAATAATTAATATAATAATAATTAATAATTAATAATAATAATAATAGTAGTAGTAATAATAATAGTTGTAATACTAATACTAATACTAATACTAATAATAATAATGATAATAATAGTAATAATAATAGTAGTAGTAGTAGTAGTAGTAGTAGTAATAGTAATTATAATAATGATGACAATAGTAATTATTATAATAATTATAATAATAATAATTATGTTAATAATAATAACAATAATAATAATAATAACAATAATAATAACACCAATAATAACAACAACAATAACAACAACAACAACAACAATAATAATAATAATAATAATAATAATAGTAATTATAATAATAATGACAATAATAATAATTATAATAATAATAATTATGTTAATAATAATAACAACAACAACAACAATAATAATAATAATAATAATAATAATAATAATAATAATAGTGATAATAACAGTAATAACAACAACAACAATAATAAGTAGTAGTAGTAGTAGTAGTAACAATAACAATAACAATAATAATAGTGATAATAACAGTAATAACAACAACAACAACAGTAGTAGTAGTATAACAAAAACAAAAACAAAAATAAAAATAACAATAATAATAATTATTATGGTGGTGGTGCGGTGAATTATGATAATTGTTATTGATGATTGTAAGTTGTGTAGACATGTTTATATTTTTCTAGATATCTATTTTTAAAGAAAAATTAATTATTATGGTGGTATTGTGAAATATGATAATTGTTATGTGCAATTGTAAGTTATTTTAAGTTGTAAAGCGTCTTTAAGTAAGATAGTATTTTTCGAATTTTAACCTAATTTTTTATTATATCGTGCCTTCAGACACGAGTAATTACTAATGTTAATATATAGTCCCATAAATGTTAATCTTCCTTGCAAAACAAAACATATATGTTAATATATATTATGACGAGTAATATAGTACGACAATAAAGTACTACAATTACAATTCATGACTTCTGAATTTTTTGTCTTTTGTCAAAAAAATATAATAATATATACATATATGTCTGTGTGGGGGCGCTATACCTTGAAAGTTGGATGGAAAATCTATGACGACAAGTTGACAACGTTCATGCATGCACTCTGTAGAAAATATCAATAATGACAAAAAAGAAAAAAAGAAGAAGAAAGAATTGGCCGTATTTGTTTGATTGATGAGTAACAATGATCAATGAATTATTGCCTTCCGTAAGTGTATGGTTTATATATATTGTATTTAATTTTTATGATGGACGCAGTAAAAAATTTGCCAATAATTAAGCTATACAAATTACCTATGCTATACAAATTGACAATACTAAAGCCTACGATTCAGCTATACAATATGTCCACGTTAATGACTACATAATAAATTTATAAATATATTTATTTTATATAATTTTTTTAAACGTAAATTTAAAAATTATTAAATGAATAAAATTAACATATAATTCCCTCTTTTTAACAATTTTTTTTTTATTTTATTCACTTAATAACTTTTAAACTTATATTTTGAAAAAAATAATATAAAATAAACATAGTTATAGATAAACTTAGGGCTAAAATCCCAAGAATTAACCCTAAAAATTCTGCTGAATCAAAGAAAAGTTACATTAAGATGCATATCGTTTAATAGACACTACATGCAATTATACGTGTGTGTACATATTAAGGTCCACATGCTGTACATATTTGACTCATCTGTCTGTTTGCACACCGAACAACGGGCATTCAAAACAACTACCTTACTGTAGTTAGATTTCCCATCTAAATTTGATTATAAATAAATAAATGCTGGCCTGCTTCGCTAACTGCAGATGTCACATGGCCGACATCAGGTTGTGACAACGAAATTTGCCACTTAATTCTTTGGGCCAATGTACTGGGTCCATCTCTTGTTATTATCATACTACCTTTTTTTTTTTTTTTTTTGGAAAAGCATGCAATTTATTATATTTTACTAAAAAATATAACTTGATCACAATTAATTATAACTTTGTGACCACAAAGTAATAACGCAATTTTTTATATATATAAATTACACTTATTAATTGTAACATCATATCTCACATAGTAATATACGAGATAGTTTAATATACATATAAATATTTAAATTATTATTAATAATATCTATATAATTTAATATGTATATAAGAATTTGATTTATTATTAATAATCATCGCTCATAATCTTCTAGATTAATACATGATGTGTTAAGATAATCAAAAAGACGTTATTTAAACAATGAATTGATTCAAATTATTGTATATCGTATCAGAGTCTGATTTCATACACAAATTTTGTTAAAAGGATATACAAGAAAAAGTTACTTTTCATCCAAAGATAAAAACTTTGGTTGGGGGACGACTGGAATATCCCTCTCTCATATAATAATATCTCCCATTTAATATTTAATGTATTTAATTCACCTATGCATTAACATGTCCAACTCCAACATGTACCAATTGTGTAGGGATCTAATACTTCTACAAATACAAGTGTAAACTCTTTGTTGAATGTGATATGAAGAGGTGGTGGGTTGTTGGACTGAGTGGTGTGAAATTAATAAGAATGAGGCGGTGGGTCGTGTGGTAGACTGGGAGATACGTGGAGATGAAAATATTTAATTGTACCAAAAAAATAGATTGTAGATTTATAAATAAATTAGAGTTAAATCTGTAAATAAAGAATGAAAAATAATCTTGTAAATACGGTTAGAGAAAACGATTGATAACGATATAATAATATTTATATTGTCAAAATAAATATATATTTAGTAACACTTTTACACTTATTTAAGCTATATTATAAATTTTCAATGACATTTATTAATCTGATAATATCATTATTGTCCTAATATTATCAATGGTATTAGAAAATTATCAAATGAATACCACAAAATATTATAACACAAATTGTTCTTTCGTTCTACAAAAAAGTTTCATTTTTTCTATTAAAGTAAGGACTCAATATATTTAAAGACAAATATCAGAAAGAATATAAACTTAAACTTTGTAAATTCTGCAAATAGAGCCTTACAGTTTACAAATATACTTTTATTCCAGATCATGACTACTAAACAAAACACTTGGTAAGTATAACTATAAATATGAAATAAAAATATATTTTTTAAAATTTATAAAATTTTACAAATAATATTTTTTAGGAATTAGATTTTAGAAAGTTGACAAGTTTAATGTAGAGAAAGATTGCACAGACAGTTGCATTGCAGCTTGACATTATTTAATATTATTAAAATTACAGTGCACATTTAACGATATTAATATAAAATTATACCATGTCCTTATTTTTGTTATTATAATTTATTTCACACCATTAAATTAATAATTTATTATTTTTAAAATTCCATGGAATAAGACCATATCCTTCGTATTTGAAAATTTTATAAATAAAACTTTATTTTTGTTGGTGAAACTCAAGAGTATTAAACTTTCTCAATTTTTTAAAATGTCAACTTCAGCTGATTCAATTATTTTTTATTCTTGGGATGGAAGAAGAAGTATTAACGGGTGTGCTATTTAACGAATATTTTAGATTGTTTTGATACGAGTAAGCATTCAAAATTATTACTCCATAAATTTTGACTCGGTCTCTGCCTTTGTAATGAACGGACACAAAGTTGGTCAATCTTGCCTTTTCTTCTTCTTCAAGCATGTGTTTTCGGTGCTTGGTTCGGTTCTATACTTCTCGCCATTTTCTTTAAAGCCTTCTGGAGCATGTATATGCTAATTGCTTGACTTTGCTCTCTCATACTCTCTCCCCACTATGCCCAGGTGAGCATATTGCCTAATACTTCTTCTCCTTTTTCTTTAGCTTATATTTATTTTTTTGCCTAGAAATTTCAACCCATTTCAGAACATAAAATTCTACTACTTGTATCCCACATGTATATATTTATTATACAATGATTTCCCAGCTTTTATATCATTGAGCCTGTGTTGTAATTTCTGTTTTTTCCTTTTGTATTGATTGAGAAAAGATATGCATGATGCCGGCTTAGTACCCATTTTTTGTTGGGTTCTGTATTGAAAAAATGATCACTTTTTGGTTCTATAAAGAAAGATTGGATCTTTGTTATGTTCAATGATAAGTAGCTATCAGTGCTCAATGATTCATTTATATTTTATATGCTACTACTATAACTTATAATTTATAATATAGTAGTGCTGCAACTTGCGCAACGCTATTTTATATGTATGCTTATGATTTTCAATGTCTTGTAGCAAGAATCTCATATTGTTAATCTGAGTTGCTTTAATTTGTACATGTTTTATTTATTTAAATCTGTTCTTCCAGATAGCTGCAAGAGTGGAGATTGGTGGAAAAGGAAGAAGCTTAGAAGATTAATCTTCCATGGCTTTTGAAATGAAAGTTGTGAACATGTCTTATGGTTCTTGGATTACATCCCTTTCATGTTCAAGCTCTGTGATACAATCCCCAGTTGACGAATCTCTTTCGCTCATATTTCAATGGCCAAGATTTATGTTTCTCTCTCCTTGCCCTCAAAGAGCACTGTTATCTTCTGTCGACATCCTCTTCTTGTTTGTCCTCCTTGTGTTTTCAATCCAAAAGATTTATTCAAGATTCACCTCCAATGGCCATCCCAGTTCAGAGATTCACAAACCCCTCATTAGAAATTATAACCCTCTTCTTAAAATAACTCCGTGGTTTAAGTTATCTCTAGTTGTGACGATTCTTTTAGCATTTACTTACACAATCTTGTGCATTTTGGCCTTTGTTAGAAATACCCAGTTGACTTGGAAGCTAATAGATGGTCTTTTCTGGTTAATTCAAGCAATAACTCATGTAGTAATCACAATTTTAATTGTACATGAGAAGAGATTCCAAGCTGTTAAGCATCCTTTGTCGCTTCGCTTATTCTGGGTAATAAATTTCATCATTGGAACTTTGTTTGTTACTTCGGGGATTATTCGTTTAGCCTCTTTAAAAGAAAGTGATCCTGCGTTGAAATGGGATGATATAATTTCAATAGTGACTCTTCCATTATCAGTTCTTCTTCTTGTTGTGTCCATTAAAGGGTCTAACGGGATCATGGTAACAAGAGAATCTGAATCAGTAATTGATGAAAAACCTGAGTTGTATGAACCCTTTTTGGACAAATCTCATGTGAGCAGGTTTGCTTCGGCTTCTGTTTTATCTAAAGCTTGTTGGTTTTGGATGAATCCTCTACTGAAAAATGGTTACAATTCACCTCTTAAGATTGATGATGTCCCAACTCTTTCACCAGAACATAGAGCTGAAAGAATGTCTAGGCTATTTGAACTGAATTGGCCTAAGCCTTCTGAAAAATCAGAGCATCCTGTTCGAACCACATTGCTTCGTTGTTTCTGGAAAGACATTGCTTTCACCGCTTTTCTTGCAGTTGTAAGGATGTGTGTCATGTATGTAGGGCCTACTCTCATACAAAGATTTGTAGATTTTACGTCGGGAAAGAGGAGCTCTCCTTATGAAGGATACTACCTTGTGCTGACTCTACTTGTTGCCAAATTTGTGGAAGTTTTAACCTCACACCATTTCAACTTCAATTCCCAGAAGCTTGGAATGCTTATTAGATCGACTCTATTAACTTCTTTATACAAGAAGGGTTTGAGGCTATCGTGTTCTGCTAGACAAGCTCACGGGGTTGGACAAATTGTGAACTACATGGCCGTGGATGCTCAACAGCTCTCTGATATGATGCTGCAGCTACATGCCATATGGCTTATGCCAGTGCAAGTCACTGTTGCCTTAGCTATTCTATATTATAACCTTGGTGCCTCAGTGATTGTAACTTTTATTGCACTTGCTGGAGTTTTGGTGTTTGTGGTGATGGGTACTAAACGAAACAACCGGTTCCAATTCAATATAATGAAGAACCGTGATTCAAGAATGAAGTCAATAAATGAAATGCTTAGTTACATGCGTGTAATCAAGTTTCAGGCATGGGAAGATCATTTCAATAAGAGGATTCAATCTTTCCGTGAGATAGAGTATGGATGGCTATCCAAGTTCATGTACTCGATCTCTGGCAATATCATTGTGCTGTGGAGTACTCCATTATTTATATCAACTCTCACATTTGGTAGTGCAATTTTGATTGGGGTTAAGCTTGATGCAGGAACCGTGTTTACGGCAACCTCACTCTTTAAGATGTTACAGGAACCTATCAGGACATTCCCGCAATCTATGATCTCACTTTCACAAGCAATGATCTCATTGGGGAGGTTGGACAGCTTTATGCTTAGTAAGGAGTTGGTGGAGGACTCGGTGGAGAGGCAAGAAGGTTGCGAAGGTCAAGTTGCAATACAGGTGAAAGATGGGGTGTTTCGATGGGATGATGAAGCTGGTGAACCAGTGGTGAAAAACATAAATTTTGAGATTAAAAAGGGACAGATTGCAGCAATTGTTGGGACTGTAGGATCAGGGAAGTCTTCTCTTCTGGCATCAGTTCTTGGTGAAATGCACAAAATATCGGGGAAGGTATGAATTCTCTTATAAACTAATTTGTGTTTTTGTGCTCTTTTACTGATTGGGCTCAAACTAATCCGATATAAAAAAACACTTTTTTTTTTCTTTTCCGTCTCTTGAGCATTCTTATTTTTGTGGATGAGATCTTAGTATATTTTGTTAACGATCATTCCTTATCAGTCACATCCATAACCATTTCTAATTTTTTTCACATCTGACTGAGATAAAATCAGTCTGATTTTATGATTCAGTATAATTGCTTTTGTTTGTGCACTTAGACTTATTCTTCTATTAGTATATGATGGTACTGATGATATATGTTTCATTAACCACCTAATAATGACTTGCCTTTTAGAACATAAACTTGTTACTGTTGAAAATATAAACTTGATTTAATATTATTAATTTATGTTGGTACATGAATGAGTGAGTGTCTAAGTTCATCATACATGTATGTATATGAATGTATTTAGAAGTGTCTTGGAACATGTATGGCTAGATTCATGTACATGTATTTGGTCATATAGTAATTATTAAAATGGCTCTAGAAGTGTCCTAAGAGCCCTATAAATAGTCTTGTATATGAGACATTTTAAAGCAAGTGAGTTGAATAAAGTATTTTAAGAATTAAACACTCTTTCTCACTTCTCTATAATTTATCCTCCTCCATATATTTTCCAACAAAGTGGTATCAGAGCCAAGGTTAAATACAAGGTATTTCCAAGCTTTAGCCAAGTTGTCCAAGGTGACGACAAGGGACAGTAGACGACCAAATTGAGGTGACTTGGTGCTATCAAATAGTTTCGTTGGGTGAGTGCAATGTGTGCGCGTTAGAGTCCCGGAATGCAATCTAGTGAATATGCTAGTTGAGAAGAAATTTGAAAAAGAAGTTTGTGAGTAAAGCACGTCACAAAGGTAAATTATATTGATAGTGTTCGGGAGAGGGAAATTATAGAAAAATGATGTTTCCTATATTCGGTGACAAATTAGTGTTCACAAATTACAATGTTTGGAGTATAAGGATTCGAGCATATCTTGGAGCTTGCAATGTATGGCGAGATGTCATTGTAAATCCAGAAAAGTGTATTTCAAAAAGAGTTCGAGAAATGAAAGAAAAAAGAGCAAGGGAGATTTTGCAAGGAGCAATGCATGAAGAAGTTTGGAAACGTGTTGCGAGTTTCGATTCTCAAGCTCAATTATGGAATGAGCTTCAATCTATTTGCAATAACTATAAAGGTCCACCGTTACCTAATGAGTCTTGGGTACGATATGTGGAAGAAGATGAGATATCTCTTGAAGAAATTGACGAATTAGTTGAGGAAAAAGAATTTTTTGAAGATGTCTCGAAAGAGGAAGACAAAAAGATTTGTATTGATATTACGAAAGTTGAAGATAAAAAAGGAGAGATTAAAGAGATGTTAAGTGAAGAAGTATTTGAAGAGGTAAAAGAAGTAGAAAAAGAAAAGGAGGAGGTGATCAAAGAAATTGAATTAATTGAAATTGAAGAAGTATTTGAAGAGGTAAAAGAAGTAGAAAAAGAAAAAGAGGAGGTGATCAAAGAAATTGAATTAATTGACAAAATTGTCAATGGTGAACTTGTTGAAATTATGAAAATAGAAGAAAAGATTGTTGATCAAGACTATATGTTCAAAAATTTGGAGGAGCATGAGAAAACTATTTTGTGTGTCAAAATTGATTTGGGATTTATAGCAAGGAATTTTGTGGAAGACATTAAATGGGTCAACATGGAGAATTATTATGATCAAAAGGAGTTTGCAAATAGTAAAATGGAGAAGCAACACAAGAAGTTCATGAAAGATGCAAAACATGAGAAGTTAGATTACAAGATAAAGAAGATCAAATGGAAATTCCAAGCATGTGTGACGAATAAATGTCGAGGCACAAAAGTAAAGACTAGAGATAAAATTCTCACGTCTAAGGAAATTGCAAAAATGATGAAAGTATTTCAACGTGTTAAAGACTCGAGTATGCCAAGAAAATTATTTGTGTCATATACATCAATGAAGATGGCAAAAGAGAATCTAGCGATTGAAGACATCGGAAGATCAAAAAAGTTTTACAACATTATTGAGAATTTCATAAATCAAGTTTAAGAGGGGATGTTGAAAATATAAACTTGAGTTAATATTATTAATTTATGTTGGTACATGAATGAGTGAGTGTCTAAGTTCATCATACATGTATGTATATGAATGTATTTAGAAGTGTCTTGGAACATGTATGGCTAGATTCATGTACATGTATTTGGTCATATAGTAATTATTAAAATGGCTCTAGAAGTGTCCTAAGAGCCCTATAAATAGTCTTGTATATGAGACATTTTAAAGCAAGTGAGTTGAATAAAGTATTTTAAGAATTAAACACTCTTTCTCACTTCTCTATAATTTATCCTCCTCCATATATTTTCCAACAGTTACTTGCTTCTTCAGATTTGGTTAATTGAATAAATCCTCCGCCTTTAGAACTATTTAATTGACTAAAGCTACCTTCTTTCCTTGATAATTTAATCAATGAATAGACTTGCATACTTTTCTTTATAACAGGTGAGTGTTTGTGGCACCACTGCTTATGTAGCACAAACGTCATGGATTCAAAACGAGACAATTCAAGAGAACATCCTGTTTGGTTTGCCAATGAACAAAGAGAAGTACAGGGAAGTTATCAGAGTCTGCTGCTTACAGAAAGACTTGGAAATGATGGAGTATGGAGATCAGACAGAAATAGGAGAGCGCGGGATCAACCTCAGTGGTGGTCAGAAGCAGCGGATCCAACTTGCCAGAGCTGTTTATCAGGATTCTGATATCTATCTTCTTGATGATGTATTTAGTGCTGTTGACGCTCACACTGGATCTGAGATTTTCAAGGTGATAATAATATTAAACCCATTACTGTCAATGCTTTATCTTTCAGCCCTTTTGATAACACATGGGATAACAAGTTCAATTTCCATACATTGATATTAAATGGACAAGTTTCACTGAAAAATAAACATGGTATAAAGATTACATAAAGGATTATATTGTATCAGAATTTGAGAAAACTAGAATTTCTTTTGAAGGTGCTCGGAAAGTCAAATAATAGTCAAAAAACGTCGAGAAGTTTACAATTGTTGAATCATATAAACATCTCTATGATTTTCATTTTAACATATGATTG
Organism: Hedera helix; assembly: GCA_947179155.2. NCBI lineage: Eukaryota > Viridiplantae > Streptophyta > Magnoliopsida > Apiales > Araliaceae > Hedera > Hedera helix. The sequence continues at coordinate 47,339,670 of OX359271.1, read as the reverse complement.
CGTAGCGCTGATGTTTGTATTACTTCATTTTACATTTGGATAAATATGTAATTGGTGTGAAGAAAGTAACAACTAAAAAAAGAATATGGTGCTTCTTATTCAGAAAGTTATTTCCTCATCATTACCTGAGATTATAGACTATCTTAGGTGCAGATAATCTTATAAACTTCAGAAACAGTTGAATTCCACATAACAGTGTAACTCAGTCTTTTTCCCCATGCACTTTTGCAGGAATGTGTCAGGGGAGCCCTTAAAGAAAGGACCATTTTACTTGTTACTCACCAAGTTGACTTCTTGCATAATGTTGATCTTATCTTGGTAAGTATAATTTAGTTTTTCCAGATCTTAATGTTAAATTTTTGGCCGCTGTTTTGAAATACAAATTTTAAAAAAAAAAATATCTTGACTGTAAAATTTCCTCTCAAAACTAAGGTGATGCGAGATGGAATGATTGTGCAATCAGGAAAGTATGATGATATACTCAGATCTGGCGTGGATTTTAAGGCACTGGTATCTGCCCATGAATCCTCCATGGACCTTGTTGATGTGGAGACGACAAGACCCAGCAAAAATTCCCCCACACCACCGAGTTCTGCTCAAGCTTCTTCTAACCAAGGGGACGCAAATGGTGAAGACAAATCTCTAGAACATGCCGAGTCTAATAAGGGAACATCAAAGCTCATCAAAGAAGAGGAGAGAGAAACTGGAAAAGTAAGCTTAAATGTTTACAGAGTATATTGCACTGAGGCATTTGGCTGGTCGGGTGTTGTGAGTGTGTTGCTACTGTCTTTCTTGTGGCAAGCGGTTCAAATGTCGAGTGATTACTGGTTGGCATATGAAACTTCAGAAGAGCGTACATTCAACCCTTCTCTGTTCATTAAAGTCTATGCCATTATTGCGACAACTGCATTTGTGATTGTACTGATAAGAATCCTTTTAGTTACAATCATGGGGCTCAAGACTGCGCAAATTTTCTTTAAGCAAATTCTTCACAGCCTCTTGCATGCTCCTATGTCATTCTTTGATACAACACCTTCGGGAAGAATTCTAAGTCGGGTAAGCTTTTAAACGCTCAAATAAAATGTTTCGTTTTTGCAGGTAGACTATTCTTTTTGTTTAAGCACCTTTTACTCCTTATTAGGTACTATCCGCCACGTGTTTGATGTGAATGGATAAAGTTCTACTTTTATGATGTTGACAGTGATATCTTACAGTTCTTTTACTTGTGTAGGCATCAAATGATCAGACCAACGTCGATATCTTTATCCCCTTCTTTACCAGCATCACTCTTGCCATGTACATGACACTGTTTGGGATCGTCATCATCACATGCCAATATTCTTGGCCAACCGCATTCTTTTTAATTCCACTTGGTTATCTGAACTACTGGTATCGGGTATGATCATTGCTTATGCACTAGATATTTCTTGTTACTTTATTTTATTTTGATATATAAATATCCTCTTTTTCTTTTTTATCAAAAAAAGTCATAACTCCTATCCAAAGGTTACATGAATTACCAAGGTGGTCACCTTGCAGTTGCCCAATGTAGACTTAAGTTTGGTATTATGGACTTCATTATGAGATTGCTCTACTGATCTACAGAGCCATAATGATCAAATATCTATTTGAAATTAGACACTTTAATGGAATGAACTTCTGCACGTTCATGAAAGCTGAAACTTCAATAAAGGTTTATAAATCAGTTCCTTTTGATTGCAGGGATATTATCTTGCAACATCTCGTGAATTAACTCGACTTGACTCTATAACAAAAGCACCTGTTATTGGTCATTTCTCTGAAAGCATCTCAGGAGTCATGACTATCCGCTGTTTCCAGAAGCAGGAGAGATTTTCCGTTGAAAATGTTAACCGGGTAAATGCAAATTTGCGGATGGATTTTCACAATAATGGATCCAATGAATGGCTTGGTTTTCGTTTGGAACTGATGGGAAGCTTCATCCTCTGCGTTTCCACAATGTTCATGATTTTGTTGCCTAGCAGTATCATAAAGCCAGGTACATGACTAAATCTATGGAGATGTTTTCTAGTTGTCTTCCATGTCAGAAACTTCTTGTGATCATGCTCACCCAACAAAATGCGACTGGACTTGTTTATCAAAAGAAACTGCTAATGAAAATATAAAATTTGAAACTTTTGACCTGTACTTTGACTTGTGATACTGCTTCTCGGAGCTGTTTCTTTTCTTCTATTTCGTCTAAACTCATAATGCTATGATTGTAGTACATTTACCATTTGCTAGAGTATGAAATTCCATTTACATTACCTCCTCTCAGCTCTCTAAATTTTCAATTGAAATGAACTGATTTATATCGTATTCTTCAGAGAATGTTGGTTTGTCTCTCTCATATGGCCTGTCCCTCAATGGTGTGTTGTTCTGGGCCATATATATGAGTTGCTTTCTGGAAAATAAAATGGTTTCTATTGAGAGGATAAAACAATTCACCAACATACCATCAGAAGCAGAATGGGAGAAGAAAGACCATCTTCCTTCTCCGAATTGGCCCACCCAGGGAAATGTTGAGCTGAAGGACTTGCAGGTAACTCAGCTGTAAACCTATCTGATGACTTTATGTTAAATACCGACTAGCACTTAATTTTAATCTTGAATTTATTGCTGAGGATATAATTAATTGTCATCACAAAAGTCTCTGGATAAATCAATCATAGTAGTATGAAGGCAACACCATTGTTGTGTTTTCGTCTGGGCACTGGGCATATTAAGGCTATAGTACATGCTGCAACATGAAAATAGGGAAGTTCTATAAACAAGATATGTTTGCTGCATGGTGATTTCTGATTACATGATATGTCATGAACTTTGAACTAACTGATCAAGCCTCAATATATCAAGCTTATAACATCTCTATCCTTTTTGCTATTATGGAAGCAAATGCATCGAAAATAACATTCATTTCTGCTTCGATATGAAACTCGCTTTTAACACAAGAACTTGAATACATTGTGAACAGGTAAGATATCGTCCAGACACTCCTCTAGTTCTTAAAGGGATTACTCTCAACATCCGAGGGGGCGAGAAGATCGGTGTTGTTGGTCGAACAGGAGGTGGAAAGTCAACGTTAATTCAGGTTTTCTTTAGGTTGGTGGAACCCTCAGGAGGAACAATAATCATTGATGGGATCGACATTACCAAACTAGGACTTCATGATCTTAGGTCTCGCTTTGGCATCATTCCTCAAGAACCTGTCCTTTTTGAAGGAACAGTGAGAAGCAATATTGATCCTATTGGGCAGCATTCAGATGAAGATATATGGAAGGTAACTAAGGCATTACTTTTTCATTGTAGTAATAATTTTAAGTACATAATTTGAGATGAATCAGCTGACCTGGGAACTCATTTTGTAGAGTCTTGAACGCTGCCAACTTAAAGACGTGGTCACTGCAAAACCCGGGAAACTTGATTCTATAGGTATTTACTCCTTTCTAGAATTCAAGTCTAGACTTGTAGCCTGCTCTTCATTATTTTTGTCAAATTGATTTTAGCTCATCAACATTTTTTGTCCCCCCTTTAATGCAACTTTGTAGTTGTCGATAGTGGAGACAACTGGAGTGTTGGACAGAGGCAGCTCCTTTGCTTGGGGCGTGTAATGCTGAAGCGCAGCCGGCTTTTGTTTATGGATGAGGCGACTGCCTCTGTTGATTCACAGACTGATGCAACAATTCAAAGAATTATACGCGAGGACTTTTCAGCTTGCACAATCATCAGCATTGCTCACAGAATACCGACTGTCATGGACTGCGATAGGGTTCTAGTTGTTGATGCAGGTTTGTGGTTGATTCTTTTGCTTTTCATTTAACCTAGAAATGTAAGCTTATAAGGTCTAAAAAATTAAAGAAAATAAAAACAAAAATTGAAAATCTTATAATTTTTTGGAGCTGGTAAGCTGCTTTGCTTCACCCTAAGCCCTATCACGACAGACAAGCCCAGCGAAAAAATATTCCAAAGAAAAATAAAACAGAAATAAACCAGCTATAATTGGTTGCATGCATAAGATTTCGTAAGTCCTATAATTGAAATGGATGTTCTGGTAATGTCTTGCAACATTCTATTTTCTGGGCTAACACAGCTTTCTGTGTTCAATAGGATGGGCAAAAGAATTCGACAAACCAGCTCACTTGCTTGAGAGGCCTTCACTTTTCGGGGCACTGGTTCAGGAGTATGCAAACCGGTCAGCTGGAGTATAATGAACCATTTTGGCTTTCGCAATGCTTGCCATGAAGTTGCACGGTTGGTTGGTTCGGCAAACATATACCAGGGAAATCGGGCAGTTTTTTCAACTGGTGATCACAGCAACAACTTCCTGGCGTCTGATACTTGTATTAGTTGCTTGGCATGGCATAACCCAGAAATTCTTTTGTACTCGAAGCTAGAAACAAAATATGCCGTCGCAATTATAAATAACTACTAATTTCTTGGCCTTTTTCTTGCGTTGCATTGCTGAAGATTCTTGCCATCTTGGATGAATTATGTCTTTTGGAGTTATAAATATCTAGAAATACTATTATACAAAGGAATCAGATCACTCCTTGATAATAATACCATACTTCCTATCCCCGATAATCTCAAAAAAAAAACAACATAGCAAATTACAAACAAAACCCAACTAAAATCGAATAATTTCATAAGTTCCCAGTTCTTGGATAGCTCATTGCAGGCAAGCTCCTTCCTAGGATGTACTAAAAACATGGCAAAATATTACGATTTTTATTACGATCACATACGATGACACATTTTGTAAATAAAATAAATAATCGACAAATATTTTTACTTATAACAAAAATTGCAAATATTTTTTTGTCCGCAAGATATACTATTTTCTAAAAATCTTCAAATTTTAATATTGAAAAAAAGTGGTCAACCCAACTTATAAGTTGTTAAGTCAAAAGTGCTGTTCGGAAATAGCTTTTTTTTTTAACTTATAAGTTGAAAAAAAAGTCAAAAAAAATAAGCAAGTTTTTGGAACTTAAAAAAAATGACTTAACTCTAATGAAATGACAAAACAGTCCCTCCTTGTTTTTTTTTCCTTCTTCTTACTAAAGGACATTTTAGTAATTTTTATATTTTACTTAACTTATAAGTCATTATTAACCAAACACATCCACAACTATTACTTATAATTCCCGACTTATAAGTAAAAATACTCCCGAACACTTTTACTTATAAATCTACTAAAATTTTAACTTTAAGTCAAAAAAAAAAAGTCATTCCCGAACAGGCCCATACTATTTTCTAAAAATCTTCAAATTTTAATATTTAAATACCTAGAAAACTATAATATAAAATTATACGACTAAGGTAATTTAAGTTAGTGAGTGACATATTACTGAATATGTTTCATTTAGCAAATTAAAAATTAAATTCAACATTCATTAATTTAAACTAAGTTGTTTTGGAGGATTATATAGATAACTTATCAGTAGTGATAAATTTCGATATTATTATACCTTACACTATATATAGCTAGTTTTCATATTTATAAAAAAAAAATGATATTTTCACAAGAAAAAATTATATTTCTGCAAGATTCTCCTCACATGAATAGTAAATAAGACTCACTTTCATGTAAGTAAGATATTGTCCAAATATCATTTTTTTCTTGTGAAAATATTAATTCCCTATTTATAATTTTGTTTATCAATTTCACAAAAAGTGTCGCTTTATCTTTATTTTTAAGTCTTGGAATGACACAAGTGAATATAAATATTCATATATTTTTTTAATTATTTTTGTAATCATAGTAATCAAATTATTTCAAAGATTAAATTAGACTATTAAACAAAAATAGAAGCTAATTTCACTTGTATTTTTTGGAACTTCAAAATTTGGGCCTTTTTAACTTTCTTTGCACTATCATCCTTCTCGCATGTTCAGAAGGTACTTATAAGTTACACCCTAACATATAAATAATTAAGCCAAAAAAACTGTTCGAGACCTTTTTTTTTTTTTTTTTACTTTATAAGTTAAAAAATATATATAAAAAATAAGCAAACTTTTTGTTACTTAAAAAAAATGACTTATAAGTCATTTTTTAAAAATTGGTCAACAGTCATAAAATAACATAAATGTCCTCATTTATTTTTCTAACGTTCTTTTTATTGAAGAATATTTTAATAATATTTATATTTTTTTAATTTATAAGTCATTATTAGTCGAATATATCCACAATTATTATTTTTAATTTTTAATTTATAAATAAAAATAATACCGAACATTTTAACTTATAAATTTACTAAAATTTTAATTTATAAACTCACTAAACTTTTAACTTTAAATAATAATAAAAAAATCATTCCGGAACGGACATTAAACCCTGACCCTCGGCATCTATTATATATATTAACATGCAGTACATAACACCGTTGCTTGACAAGTGACTTTCTCACAATGAAACACATGTCTTACGTATTTAATACCCTCAATCCTTACTACGATTTTGGGAATTTACTCAACTTTTTGTAATTTTCTAATATTATACATTTTATATAATTATACCATACATATAACTTACTTCCCAGATTACTAACCATAATTACCCATTAAATCCGGCTTTTAAAATTTTAAAATATTATATACCATTTATAATATTATATTTTACATTATATCATACATATTATTATTAAATAAATAATAACAAAATTGAGCTGAACCATTACTCCTACTTTTCGTATTTTATAATATTATACTACAAATTATACCTTAAACAAGTAAAAAAATACAATTTACTAACCATTAGATACCGTTTACAATATTATACCACACACAAATAATAACAAAATTATTTTTATAATGTATGGTATAATCTACACGATCATTACAAATTTAAATTTAATTATGTTCAAACATTATTATATCCTAAAAACAAAATCAGTACATATCTAAACTGTTTTGATAATCTCAAGTGCTCTGTTAATCTCAACTGCAAAAATGTTATCATTACTAATTTAATTATATTATAGCATAATATTATACTATTTATTTACACTTATATAACAACATTAATTATATTACAGCGTAATATTATACCATTTATCTCAATTCCATGTTAAATTTAAACTTATGCCACGTGTCGCTTTATGATGAAACATTACTGAAAATGTTACTCACACCTTGCACTTTCAGTGAAACCTTAATACACCCATTTTTTTAATTATTTCACATACACAGAATAATTCAACATATCTTAATTCGATATACATATCACATCTCACAATTGGATATTTCTATATTTTTTCGGCTTTCAAAAATCAGACCATACTCACCATAAAAATAATTATTTTTACATTCAGACTATTCTCACAGACAATAAAATTATTTTAACTCATACAATTCATGCCTATGTATTAAACTTTTAAAAATTAATTTTATCTCACAAAAAAATAATATTAATTCCATAATTACATAATAAAATTGTAATATAACCAATAAATATGTTGTGATTACAAAATTGTATCAAATCCATGTTATGACTGTCATGCAACAATTTCTAATTTTTTTTTACATATAATATTAATTATCTGATAATATTATTAGATCCCCAACTTCTGCCAACTTTCTCAACCAAAAATAAAACTTATCCGTAAATATTGCATTAGGATTTGAAACTAAATCCATAATTACTTTATCCAATACATTCGGATTTGTACATATAATATTATTGTTTTTTACCTCCCAAAGTTGTTGCAAATAACTCTACCACAAAAAATATTGCATAATTTAAGCAATTTCAATTTGATCTTATCAAATTAATTCAGTTTAGAATATTATCCAATTAAAATCCCATTAATTTTAGCAATCTCAAATCCTCAAATCTCATTAATTTAATCTTAACAAATCAGACTGCTATCATAAAAAATAGAATGTAACCCATAAATATGACTGTCATTCAATAATTCTAAATTGTTGCAAATAAATCTATCACCTAAAAATGTTGCATAATTTAAGCAATCTCAATTTGATCTTATCAAATTAATTCAGTTTTGAAAATTATCCAATTAAAATCCCATTAATTTAAGTAATCTTAAATTGAATATAACACAATCGAATATTATCCAATAAATTGAAAATTCAATACTATCCCATTAAAATATATAAGTATAGCACAAAAAATAATATTTTTTTTTGTTGTCACAAATCATATAAAATTGCAAAATTAAAGAAATACCAAATAGATAATAATCCAATTTTATGTATGATTGGTCTACACAATTTTTATAATAACCCTATAAATATATACCACTTATTTCATTCTAAATCACACCACATAACAGTTTTCTTCTTCATATATTTTGCTTTTATATGGTAAGTTTATTTTTCTTTTGTTATTGCTCTTTTTCTATTTCTATTACATTATGTTTCTTTGCCTCATCATGAATTTGACTTCAAATTTTCTTTCTACTTCTACTTCATTCTGAACCTTTGTCCCACCACGCATCTGATTTCAACTTTTTTGTTGTTTGATTATTTAGCTGGCGCAACTACTAAATACAATTATGTTGCTAACATCAGCCCCGTAAAGAGAAACGTGGAAAATTAAGGCACAAATAACTAAACTCTGAAATATACCTTGCTTCTATAAATGCGACTACATAAACAGTATTAAGATGATATTGTTGAATAAGAAGATATATATACATACATAAACTTTACCTTTACTATAACAACTTGATGCATCTACAAATTGTTTACCTTTATTATAACAACTTAACATCTACAAGTTATTCCTTCGTAGGATGGCAGAATACAAGCCAATATCAAAAGAACACTTTAAAATAAATTTCAACCATTGGTCAAGAAAAATAAAGTTTTTATTATCATCAATTTTGTTGTTAGTCAAAACGGTGATTCTTTTAAAGCTATCAAACATCCATATAAGATTAATTTCGTTTATTCCACCTCATTGCAAGAGTCAGATGATGCTTCAATTCATACATATGGACTGAATTCAGTCCATTTAATCAAATACTAGCTAGCGCGATTGATAATTCCTATTTAGTTGGTATGTTTCACAATGATTTTGAAGCCATCTTTTTCATACAAATTTTATTATTTAACTGTATAATTGTAATGTTTTGTGTTTAGATGTTATTGCTCAACTAACTGCAATTGGAGATTTACAACTCAACACAAACAATGGAAAACAATGTAAGAAAGTTAATATTGAATTAATTGATAACATGTAAACTATACATATTGACTTGCCGCAATTTCAAATTGATATTATCCAATAATTTGATTTTTGAATTATTTTATTATCTCATTTTTTGCTAATAACTCTCAAGCAAAAAAATATGTAATATTATCCCATCATTGGGCTTTAGAACTTTATTTACAAAAAAAATCCATGCATAATTTTTAAAATTTTTAAATTCCTTAATCAGACAAAAAAAAATTAATATTATCTCATAAATACAAATCTAAACTGATATTATATCCCAAAATTGCATCAATTCTAAATTGATATTATATTCTATAATTTTATTTTTATATCATATCAAATTGATTGGTGATTAATCTAAACAATTTTTAATTTTTTTAACAAAACGAATAATCCCGCCGCAACGCGCGGGGTTGTATCTAGTTAAAGAGTGAAATGGTGGTCCATAGCAAAGGTTAGAGTACGACTACCAAGGAAAAACCCTAACGTATTCAAGACCAGCTTTCACTCTCCCACCTAAGCTTCAATCTCTCCCCGCCTTGTCTGAAACTAAAAGGGACGATCAAGGAAGCGTCATTGAGAATTACAAGTCATACAGTGTCGTTTCGAACCCTAATTTGCTCGGCGTCCACGCTCGACCTCCAAGCATCATTCAAAGCGCCTCCCTTCAGGTCCCTCCTCCTCCGGTTGACGATCCTGTCTCCGAATTCGAACCAATCGATTCTGGCAGCGACCTCGAACAAGACGGTCACTTATTTCTCCTCATCTTTCTAGTTAGTGTGGGTTGTTAAAATAATGCATTTGGTCCCGTTAAAAAAAACATTGGATGCATGCTTGTATCAAAATGGGATGTGGTTGATTGTTATGTAAAAAAAATGGATATATACTTGTGTCTGTATCAACATGAAATGAATGTATTGGCACTGAAAATCAATTTGTTATATTGGTTTCTAAGATCATTAGTGTGATATATATTGTTGGTGCCTTCTAACAAAATTGTTATATAAGTACATTACTAAAAGCTTAAACTTTTAGACAGTTGGCTACTTAACATCACTTCCTAAATATTTCATATTCGGTGTTTCAGATTATCTGCATGCTAGGATATCATACTAGAATATCTGTGCATTGCATCAAAGTATTCTCCAGTTCTCTTTTTCGGTTCTTCGTTTTGAGCCCTCATGAACATTCCCAAGATTAAAGCCAGCACCAGTTAGGAGGTTTCTCGTACCTATACTTCAAGAAAGTTTTTTTACGAATGTGTTGCTCATCAAATTGACAGCCATTCAACGCATTCATAGTGGTCGACTTGTGGAGGAATATGGGCATTCATAGTGGTCGACTTGTGGAGGAATATGGGGATGACTACCAGGTAGGAAGAAATTATCAATTATGAAACTTCACGCTGTTTGTTTGCTTTGTTACTTCCCTTCCTCACAAGCTTTCTTGCTTTGCAGAGGATGTTCATGGATTCAAAACTAAACAAGACGCAACATTCAGTGGCGACTCGGGAGATATTGTGCTCGCGATATATTACCGTGTAAAGATAAGAATCCTTTGATTGTGGGAATTTGAGCATGATCATTTTATGTATGTGACTAATCAAAAAACATTTAATGTATCATCAGAAAATGTAGGAGCCTTAAGTTTTGCTATTAAAAGTTTTGACTTTCGTTGTATGATATCATTATGTGATGAGTTTTGTTTGATAAATACAAGTTTCTTTACCCTCTAATGTGTGGCTTGTAAAATGAATTGTTGCTATAAGTTACAAATAAATGTTCAGTTGGTATGGAATGCAAGGGTCTCAAATAATATGGCATTAAATAAAACTATGGCACTTTATGACATATCTAATTACAAGAGATGTATTCAACCAATGATTTCATGTTTGCTTGAGACAATTTGAGACCCTAAGCAAGAGTTACATACTTGTAGTTTGATTTATGAAATTTAAACATTATTCTCTTTCTTCTTTTGAAATTTTCTCCTTATCAGTTGCAGAATAATTTATAAAGGGAAATATGTAGATAATTATCTAGATCTAATGAAATCACCTATTCCTTGGCTGCTTTCACACTATTCGGAGATAGTTGGTTGTTTGTAAATAAACGGACAGATGAGCGTTGAGTATGTTCAACAGAAATCCTGAATTATTTAAGAAAACTGGCTAGCCTTCTTTCCTAGGCTCTGCATGTAGTTCATTGAGAATCTAAATTCCCATCTAAAGCTTCAACAATATACTCTTGCAAATTAAGTGAGACCATCCTGAAGTGCCTCTGACACAGGGTAGTGAAAAACATGGCCTCAAAGCCTTATTACAATCATGGGTAGTATAATACTACCAAGCACTGGACAAAGAAAAAGAGGGGACAAAAAAACGGCCATGTAATAAATCACCAAGAAGGTAAAAGACCTTTCGGTCAAATTCAGTCTATTACGTTGTAAACAAAGTTGTTGAAACTTTCAACATAGAACAGTAAACATACAAATAATATTATGTACAAACTTATTGCTAGTTCACAGCATGTGCAAGCCTTAGAAAAACCAGAGACATCAAAGAGTGTTCAAACTAACACTATACAAGCACTTGAAAGAAAATTTCATATTCAGACACCCATGAATAACCTGCATTGGGATTCCCAGTGCTCCTTTGTCTGCCGAATTCGTTCTACTCTTTCAGACCTAAGACGCTCCTCCCAGTATTCAGGACAACTGATTCAATATGCATTGATGTGTAAGCAAGGGGATGCAATATACTGGCAACAAACTTACTAATTCTCCCACACCTAGCTGACAGATTTCAACCAAATAGACAAAAACATACAGGACATCTTAAACAAATCCATACCTTCTGCTTAATAGAATGTTTAACTCTTCCAGATGGACAGCACCTTCATTAACTCCTGCCTGAATCAACAAAAAGTTATTAGGTGATTAATCTACCGAGGTCCCATCATAACTTTAGTTTGTTAAAGGTTAACCACATAGAAGTAGATAGGAGAGCTGAAGTCATTTTACCAAAATGATTTCTTTATGCCAAGGCAAGAGCCATTTGTCTAATTATATATCATATGTAAACAATGAATATGACTCAACTCTAGAATGACTGAAGAAAAGAAAAGGTATTACTCCAACTTAGGAACAAAATGCAGCCAAAAAGGTCTCCGAGTTATACTGGCTATGAATGTCAAATTGTCAACATAGTCCTCATATTACAGTTTCAGACTCTGAGTAGCCCTCAAAGCCAAAAAGGTGGTTATTATTTTTTTGTTCTTACAAGTATATTTTCACGTGATTACAGACCTCCCTAAGGGTCACTAGGGGTATAAGGTCCAAAGTTTCAGACTAACTTGAATTACAATAACTCCAAACAAAAAGTTTTCCTTGCTGTTTCAAACACATACAAACATATTTTACAGTACTTGGAATTTTCCAACTTCATTTCTCAAGCATTTTGCTTAAGCAATGTTTACGAACTAATGGCTTCTGTGGGTGCTACCATATAGTGTGATGATTATTTGTGAAGATAAATAAAGAGGAACCTTTTGAAAACTGTAAATCATGGAGCAAAATTAATATATAACACAAACTTACTTCTCGACAGAGAGCGCATTTTTCCTTGGCATCTGCAGCCTTTAATTCATCCACAATGGTCACTGATGCAGCCTTGCAAGCACATATATAGCAAAAGATATGACCACATGTGAGAGATACCGGATCAAATACAGTATCCTGTTTCAAACAAGCCAAGTGCATTGAGCGTTGGTGGTTGGTGGACTATATAGAAAGATAGCAACACCATTATTACTTGATCCAGGACTTTTACATTGATCATCTTGGATGATGCTAAAGTGTGATAAAAAAAAATTGATTGGTGGATGCTAAAACACACACAAATATGCCTCGCATAGAATTATGGGGCCTATAAATGTGTTTTTGTGTAATAGTATCATATGTGAAATATACTAACACAGAGATAGATAAGCACATACACTTGATATACTCAATTAAGTAGGAAAATCTTGATTTTGCTTCATCTCTTTCTTATTGTAAATATATATATATATATATATATATATATATATATATTACTACAACTCAGAATGCTCCTTTGTATTGGGAATCATAGAAGTTTGACAAATTGGACTCTGTTTTCAAATTTCAAAGTCAAACCAAATTCCGGACCGTGGAAACTGTTTAGTAGGTCAAACAATTGATGATACCTTGGTTCAAAATTTTAATAGTGTACATACATGCTTTTGATATTTAACTGTAACTCAACAAATAAACTCATGGAATTAAAGCAGAAAAAATTATTGATGTACTTCAATATGTATGATAAATTCAAACCAATACAAATTATCCAGCAAAAATATTCTAGGAAACTGAATGAAAATTCTTCTTTTGAACTATCAGAACAAGCTTGAGAACTAGAGCAGGAGAGACACCCAATACCAGACTTAGAGTCTCAGATACTATGCTTCTTCTGTACTGAGTTTCTAATTTTACTGCAGAAGCTTAATACCTCTTTCATTTTCATGCAAGGGAAATTGCCTCATAAATAGGGGTCAAACTGAAAACAAATAACGTCAGCAACCATGTAAAGTTTCAATCGTAAACTTATTAGAGTTTGAGTTGATATGATATAAAGTATACGATCAATAGAAGAAATCAGAAAATCAAAAATATCCAAAGAAAAAAGAAGAGAAAATATGAAAATCTACTAGCAAATATAACCAGTCAATTTAATCTTGATCAAATAGTTCATAGTTATCCAAAATTTATTATAAAAATATTAATAGCATTAATGTGTAATGGTGACATCCATGATTAAGGGAGGAGAACAGGATACTTACCAAGCATATAGAACAAGTCAAGTCAATATCAAGCTTGACGGATTCAAAGAGCTCACAAGAGAGTGATGGTTTTCCATCGTTGAATATGAGAGAGCACCCATCAAAGAATGCAGGGGTCTTCCTTGTCTTGGTCTTTGTTTCCCTCAAATTTATGTGGAAAGCCATAAGTTCACATAGCCATGGGGACTGAAGGATCTCAATGTGCATACTTTGGACTTGCGATTTAAATGCTTGGCCTTGCTTGGAGTAATGAATCTGCATTGGATGAGAAATAGGTAAACATATGAAACACGTAAAATAAAATCAGAAAAGATATTAAAAATATACAGGTATGACAGCCAGAAATGTGATAACGTACCTTATCGTATTTCTTTAGTATTTTACGCATGGCAAGGGCATTTATCAAGGCATAACTGACCAGGTCCTTGCCTTCTTGAATTAAAGCAACATCATTCCTCTGTAGTTTGTCCATGAACCAGATATAGCACTTCCGGAAACCAGAAGCCAGATGTAGCTCAAGTAACTTCTGTGCATGCTCATTGAAGCTACCAACTACAGCAGACATTTCCTTGAGAAGGGAAGGGAAAAAAGTTCCATCGCAAACTACACATAAAAGTAAGTTCCAATATAATCAGAAGTAATGGAGAGGGGAATTAAAAAGAAGGTCGACAAAATAAACGCTGCAGGTCTATAATTAAGAGCGACTACAATTACTCTGTGAAATATAAAAACATCCAATATATGTTATGTTTATGTCAGAGGCTTCTTTCTGCAAATGCAATAGTATTGGCTGTAGTACCATCCTCTCTTTGTGTGTATAATAGATTAGTGGCTAATCAAATTTCAGCAAAACGATTCAGGTTTCAACTAAAAGTCAATTAATAATATTATTATTTATACATTAGACATGCCATTTAATTAGAGGCACTTCTACAAGTTCATTAGTGAATAATCAAATAATTAGTAAAGCTGTTAAAATGTTCAAAAAAAGAATCTTTTTGAAGACTGAATACACCTTAATTAGTATTCCTTAACAACCCACTTGAACAATAGCTGCTGAGACAACAATTGAGCTAAGTATGAAAAATGAAGAAAGAAAAAAACAGTTCCCAGCCTATATAAATAGCAAAACAGTAGATAGAAGAAAGAAAACAAAGACACTTACTTCGCCTGTTCTTTGAATTTGCACCAAACAGGTTGAGAACAATTGAAAACCAATATGGTAGTAGCAAACTAGACCCACAGAATTTTATAAAAACAGAACCCATAATTCTAAAAATCAATGAACACTCCATTACCTTTTTAAAATTCACTAATATAGTAATACAGATACATATTCAAAATTTGAATTAGATATAGAAATACATAAGCAATCAGAATGAGAACAAATGTTTTACCAGGGCAATATTGATTTGGACAAGTTGAAGAATCGTGAAGGGATAAATCCCTACGATTATGAAAATCAAGAATTTGAGATTGAAAATGGTTTTCTTCTCTCCTGCACTTCTTCAAGATCTTCTTGAGCTTCTTAAAACCAACCCCAGGTAATTTTTTCGGATCTTGTCCTTTCATATACTCCTCATATTTCTTGCAGAATTTCATCTCTCCTCTTCCCCAGTCATAAAATATACGAGCAAACAATTAAAATCTCACACGCAATTTAAATGAAGTATTTCTTCTTAATTTATAAACCCTTACCGCTTATGAATATGAGTTGAGAATTGTTTCTCTCTCCTCCTCTCTTCTTTTCATCTATTTCGCAATTTGTTCTCAAAACAACGGTGTAATCACACCTGCCTGACGTACATGTAGGATTTACCAGGAAAATGTCAAATTATTGGGCCATGAGAAATTCAGGGAAAATTTCTCTTTATTTTTTTAGTACTCCTTCCACTAATTTCTTTCCCTTTTAGCCTCGAAATTTTGATTAAAATTGAGGTCACTAATATCGTGCTCAACGTAAGGGATCCAAACTTGTACGAGCATAGTAATTAGTTGGATAACGAAAATTAATGATAATCAAATTACTACTACTTGATTAAGATAAAATTAATTTGGAATAATTTAATAATTCACAATAATATTATATAAAGAGTTAATAATTTCCTTAAGAAGTTTTTGAAGACATAAAGTATATAATCTATAATTCAATTATTAAGTATTTCCTCTGCTTCACAAAAAGTCAAAATTTGATTATATTTCTATATTTATAATTTGAGAAAAAATAATTATATTTATTTAAGTAAAATTATATATAATTTTTAATATTTTAAGGAGAATTTTTTTTTATTATTCTTCATTCATAACTCAAGTGAAATTAATTGTAGTTATTATACCATATTAAATCTAATAATATCATTCAAGTTAACTTATCAATTAAAACGAGTTAACTGATTTTAATTGATGAGTTAACTTGGATGGTCATTATCTCCTCTTGTGATTTCATGTAATGTAATGTAATTTGGTATGTTAAGTTTGGCCGTAAAACCCATTATGAGGGAATTGCGATTCTTTACCTCTAAAGAATCGTAATTAATGAGTAAAGGAATGAAAAAAAATATTAAGAAAAAAATACCCTCACCCAAGTCATATAAATAAATAAATAAATATAATATAGTATATTATATATTAATAGGTATTATATTTATTTTGTATTGTATTATATTATAATAGAAAATATATGATATATATTATATTATATAGTATTATATGTTTATAATATATAATATTATATTTTTAACATGTTTAATATTTATTTTATATTATATTATAATTATATAAATATATAGATTATATAATATAATATTATATATTAGTATGTATTAAATTTACATTATATATATATATATATATTTAATATAATATATATAATGTTATATTTTTAATACGTATTATATTTGTTTTATATTATATTATAACAATATTATATATTTATATATGAATATATAATATATCATATTATATATTAATATAGTATTATAATATTAATATGTATTATATTTATTTTGAATTATTATATATATGGGGCCGCATCCATAGCAACCAGTTGTTGGGAGTATTGTTGTAACAACTAATACAAGGGGCAAATTGACTTTGAAAATGCCTGCTGCTAGAGACTCTAGCGGTAGGGCAAAAAAAAATTACGAAGTCTTTAACAGTAGTTTCGAAATTTATTTTAATTCTATCGCTAAAGTTTTTAACGGCAAACACTTTTTCAAGCTAATTTGTGGTTGCTAAAACAGTACTCTAAGCAACCGGTTGTTGTTGATACCTTACCTATATATATATGTGGTAAATGATTCATAACAAATAGTAATTATGAATAATATTACAACAAACTGATCTTATACCGTCTATATAGAGATCTAACGATGTAAAAAAAAATAAATATTCAGCCATTACTCTCAGTAGCTGTCGCCATGGAGTATCATTATGGCCATTCAATGTGCACAAGGTCAGAGTTTCACAAGTAATAATTTTAAGCTACTCATTCATCTTGAAATCAAGTTAAGCATCATTATGGCCAAAGACAAGACATATGGATTGAGGAAGTATACGTAATTTTCAGTAAGATACTAATGTGATAACCCTGTTCACTAGTAACAAGTGGCGCCGTCATGGGCATGTTTTGAAGATCCGAAGAGATTTAGGTTTGCAAGACATACAACCTTTGGGAGAAGGCACTTGAATTTCTAGGAGTAGAGGGAGACCCAGAAAAAAAAAATTGGCCCAGACGATACTAAAAGTAGTGGCTAGTTAAAATACCGTCATTTTGACTAGTCACTACTAAAAATGATGTCATTTGCCTAATCATTATTAAGAGTAACGGTTGAACAAAAGTTTTTTTATTTTGCACCGTTAGATCTTCATATAAATGGTATAAAATCAATTTATTATAATAGTGTCCATAATAACTATTTGATATGAATCATTCTCATATATATATATATATATGGTTAGTTAATTAATTAAGAATATTTTGGTCACTGCATTTTAATTTATTCTATTATGATATAAATTTTAAATAACGTGTCAATCATATGAATAAAATATTTGATTTTAATTCTATTATAATCTAATTATAATTTTAACTATCATTTTATTTTGTTGTAAAATGGTTCTATCCAATCAAACGGTCCGTAAAATTAGGAACCCGTGTTCTCTCAACTAAGATTTCCCACAGTTTTTATAGACAGTGATGGGCTAACCAGGAATTTATCATCTCCCTATTCCTCTTAATTGTACATTCTTTTCAAAAAAGTTTGAAAATAAGAGTCAGAATTTTTTTGTGTTGTTGTGTATAAAGATTATAACACTGTTATTAAAATAAGAATACTTTTATTTAATATAAATATTTTATTAATAATGTGTTATACTCTTATGCTCATGTATACAAAATAGTGTATGAAACTTTATAAATTCGAAGAAAATTTGATGCTTAATTTTGCATGATATCTACATCATTTAAATTGAACTAAGAAACTAAATGATAGATCAAAAGTAATAGTCTAGTGATAAAAGTATTTTTTTTACTATATAAAGTCGTATATTCGAAGTAAATCTCTCTTAGATTCTTCCATAATTCTCCCTTGAACCCTTTTTCAGGTTTTCTCCCTAGTTTCCCTCCTGAGCCCTTTCTCAGACTTTCTCCTAGGTCTATAAGATTAAAATGTACCTCTAAATTTATTATCCAGACTTTATCCTAAACTCCTAAAATTGAAATATATCTCTAAATTTATTATATTATAGTAGTGTAAGTTTAAAATATATAAAAAAAAAACACTAAATGACTTTTTGCCTGAGGAACGTGATTTTTATTTTCACTCCGCATAAAGTATAATTATGAGAGGGAGTGTATATAATTTGACTTACCTTAATTTTTTCCTTTTTAAGTGGGTGGCTAGGTAGAATTTGCCATTAATACAGTTTATAAAAACAAGTGGTACAAATAATGGGCATTACAATTTACAAGTGATCATGAATTCCTGCTAGCTTTTGACTTTTGGATTAATATATCTCAATTATTCTTATATACCCATATCTTAATTATAAGAATAGCTATCTCATCCACTCGACAATGACTTTTATTTTAAATTAAATGAGATAAAATAAGTCTCATGGTCAAGTAGAAAGGCCAAGAATGATATAAAAAAAAATCTAAGAGACGTATAAATTAAAAAAAAAAGAAGTTTAAATAATAGAAGTGAAGGAATATTAATATAAAAAGCAATAATAATAATAATAAAAAAAACCATGTCTAGAAGAATACATAAACAAAGAAAAAGAGCGCTAAAAAGAAAACAAATAAGAAAATTAAGGCCGTATTTGTGAGTTTTATTTTAAGAAATAAATTCTGAAAAATTAAAGAATTTTTTAATTTTTTTTTTCCTTCTCCCAAAATAAAACTTGTTAGATAAATTGCATGTTATTGGAAGAATTTTTAATAGATATCTTTGGGAGTGGAAGGGCCACTGGCACCGTCAACACTCGAACAACCATCCAAAGTCGAAGGTAAGAGAAAAAAAGTTGTTGAACTTAATGGAAGTATTCTTTCCTTAAGGTAATCATCCTGAAGATCATGAAGCATCTAATACTGTTGCAGGATAGGATACTTGAGGGAGAGGATTGACAACAATTGTAACATTTCCAGCCCAATCTTAGCTGATCAAGGTTTAATTCGTTATTCAAGAATACTTGAATGATTTCAACAAAATAATCGTTTAAAAATTATGATTTTTTTTAAGGGATTGAGGGAGATATCCTAGACTCTAGGGTATATAAGGAAAGAGTATATACAAATATGAGATATTGTAAATTTTTATTTAATTTGAGTTTGTGTAACATTGTTATTATAACTGTGCAAAATAAGTATAATTTTGGAAGATTTGGATTTATTGAACTTTCATTAATATACTATCATTGATAACATCACCAAGTTATATAAAAATTCATATAGTTAAATATTTTTAATCATATACTCTTTATATTCTTACTATTGAATTTCTCTAAAAATTCTAAATATTTGATGTAACTAGATAATCTTTAGGGTATCTCTCTTTTTCACAAATTTAAATGTTATTAATAACAGTGATAAGACTTTTTTTTACATGTTTCAATATAAGAAAGAAGAATTAAACCATGTTAAGGACATGGGTATTTAGTCTAGTTGTGAGATACTCCTCATGTTTAATAAAAAAAAGTCTAATTTATAAATTAAAAGAAATACTATGATGTCCCTAACTTTGGACCTACATAACTCAATTTGAAACATAAAAAATACACGATAATTATTACAAAACAGTACATAGTACAAATATACAGAGCTCAATAATACACAATTAAATCTTCACTATTATTGTCACACTATTTTATAATATGTGAAGCCTACTACAGCTATCACTTAGACCTTCACTTCATCCCCCGGCTAGATCCAACTACTATTTCATTTCTTGAAGAACAATAAAACAAATGAAAGGGTGAGCTCAAATAGCCCAGTAAAGAATATCATAACTATAAGACCCCGACTTTTATGAAATACAAATTTAATTTTTCTTTATATATTTTCTTTTGAAACGGTAAGTGAATAAATTGACAAAAGTTAAAATTAAAAAATATTTTGTGCAAATTTTATCTTTTCGGAGAATATTCGTTTTGTCGAAAAATATTCGATTCATATGACGGCGCCGAAATAACCAAATATTGGTGGACCCCACAACGAAAAATTATCGGATATAAAAAATGACAGAAGTAATTTTTTTAAAATAAAAATAGTCAACGGTACTATCACTTTTAACTGTTAAAATACTCAGTGATAAAAGAATAGTAGAACACGATATTGCACAGTAACATACGGTATTACACAGTAACATACGGTATTATACAGTAACACACGGTATTGCACAGTGTTTCATATTATTGAACTGATAAAGTGGCTATTGTACAATATTGACTTTATTGAACCAATAATTGTCACATGCACAATAATTCATATTATTAAACTGATAATTGTTACAGTAACATATGTACAGTAATTCACATTACTGAATCAATAATTGTAATATCCCAGATATTTACAAGATTTGTAAATAAGATTATAAATATTAATTGTAATATCCCAGATATTTTCAAGATTTTAAATAATATCTTAATTGATTTTATTAAAGGTTAAGGTTTAAAACCTAGAATGTGAGAAGTAAGATGTGTAGAAAATGGGTAAACATTTTTTTAAACATAATGTATTTGTTATAAATTAAATGTGAAAATATTTTATGATGCATATAGAGAATTTATTAAAGAAATAAATTCATTTGAGAAGTGAAGACGGTTATAAGGATATATATACATAATTATATATTCCTAGAGTTGTGTTTGTTAGCCAAATAAAAAGATGAGTAATTAATACTCAATAAAAACTAATAAATTAATTAGTTTAAATTTGAAGTAAGAAAGAAAGTCATGAAATATAATTAATTAGATTAATTATATTAGTTATGAGTTAAAGTTATAGAGGAGCTAGAATTATTGTCGATGATGGCAATAATAAGAAGTAATTAATTAAGAAATTAACTTAATTATTAAGTTGAGGTATATAATTCAAAGGTGAGATTAAAACAAGCCCAATATGTTAATTGTTGTAAGTCTTGTTGAAGATTTATATAGAGGTCCAAATAAATTTAAAGATTTAACCTCATCAAGAGTTCAAGTAATTTAATTACTACTAGTGGACTAGCCCAAAAGGATTATATGTGTTAGCCAATATGGGAATATTTACATGAAGAGGGTAATTAAATAAGAGAGCCCAATAAAAAGTAAGTTATGTAGCTCAAACCATTAAAAGTCAAATGATGGTCAATGGTTGGGAGAAGCATTTCAAGTATTGATTGAGTGTAGAGAATTAACTAGTGTAGGGTTAATTGAATAACCCTAGTTGGTAGACAAGAGAGAACATTAACCAATCATTGGTTAATTGATAGGTAAATAAATGTGGTGTTAAGAATTAACTATGGATGCGTTAATTAAGTAACCCAATGTGGTAGAATTAATTATAGCAAATCTAATTGGATTATATTATAAGTCCAATTGAGGTATTAAATTAGGTCAAATTAATTAACCTAGTAGTCCATATAATTTAATTTGAACATTGATTTATGTAATAATTAACCAAACCCAATGCTTGTTTTAATTAAATGTAACATAGGGTATTTAATATTAGCCCAATGTAGTAAATAAATTGAGCCCAAACAAATTTAATTGGAGGAGCCCAATACAATAAATCCTAGAGTCCAATGTGGAGCCCAAATGTTAGTCAAAGTGATGGTCAATATATATATATATTGGTGTATATACATATGGATACTTATATAATGATATAGGATATAAAAATAAAGCTAAATTGGTGTAATAAAAAGAGAAATCCCGAATTTTGGGGCCCACAAGGATAGAAAGGTTGCTTGTTGGTGAATTTGGAGTGCAAAGTTGCTCAACAACTCCCCACCAACCCTAGTCATTCAAATGGTCAATCAAAATGTCACTCAATTGGTCATTCAAGCTATAGTAAGCTTGATTAACCCTTAAATTCACCAACACTAGTTGATTAGTGAAGGTTGATGGTGATTAGGGAGGGTCTATATATAGCATCCATCACCCTCTTGTTATGTTTGTTAGTTATTTTTCAATAAACTTCTAGAGAGAAAAGAGAGAGTATTCTAGAGAAAAGCAAGCAAGCTTTGGGAGATTGATGATCCACTAAGGAAAATTGTTAGAGAATGAGCAAGGTGGAGTCACAAGCCTAGCTCATATCAAGAGGAAGAAGATCATCCATGTCTAAGAGGTTAAAAAGTACTCTAAACCTTTTTTAATTTCATTTTTGTTGTTTAAATAAGTTTTAAACGGTTAAAATATATTTTTAACCGATCAAAACTTGTTTTGATGGTCTAGAAGTCTTTAACTATGTAATATATGTATATTCATAGTTTGATGGGTTTAACATGGGTTTTTATATGTGTTTGTGATGAAAAATTTCATCAAACTCATTGAATAAATTTTTACCGACGAAAACAAGTTAATCTAATACGTAGCAGCCCCTTCACGGAATTACTGTTCACGATCCGTAAGTCGGATTTATGATCCGTCAATTTTGGGTAATAGATCCATGAAATATGAAGATTCTCCAAGTTGAATGACTAAAATCCGATTTAAAATGAGCAAGTTATGGAATTTTTAGTAAAACACATCCATGTTGAAAAATCAGAAAAATTAGCTACTGATCAGCCCCTTTAACACTGTTTTTCGAGACCTAGACAACTCCAAATTTGGTGTTTGATAAATGAAAACTATAGTTTAGGAAAATACGAGTCCAACGCCTTCGACTGGACCTTAATCGGAGTTGTAGATTTCGTTTTATAATCGTTTCCGTGAAGGACCCCAAAACTGTCCGAAAATCTGAAAAGGCCAAAAATAGTTACTGTTCAGTTTGGTCCAGGGGCAGTTTCGTCCACTTTTATTTCTCTAAAAATTCTGAATATTTTTGGAATGATAGTTTGATGAGCTAACTGAGTCTAGTAAAAAGATGGTGATTTTTGATTGTGTAAAACTCAAGTTATGGATTTTACAATAAAGTGTGATTTTTAAAAATGTATCAAAATAACTTTTTGTGTACAACTCAGAAAAATATGAAATTTATACAGGAGCTTGTCTATGATAACAGGAACTAATTCTGAAAATTTCATAATATTCTGAAAAAGGAATAATTTATGATAAATGGTGCAAGATCTGATTATTTTGGACTATTTAAAACTAGTAAATGAATTTTAAAAATTACGAGAAAAATATATGTTCAATATGGAGCTATATCCTGTCAAATACCAGAAAATAAGAATTTTTAGAACTAATTTGGTATTTTCATGGAAATGGACTAGTTATGAGTAAATGAATTAATTATATGAAGTTATGTAATTAATTAATTATGATTTAATGAATATTAAATAATAATTAAAGGATGTTAAGATGAATAAGTTAGTTATTTATTATTTAATTGCACTTAAATAATAAGTAAAGTTAAATAAATAATTAATTATTATTTAAATTAATATTAAATAATAATTAAAGAATATTAAAGTTAGAAAGCTAATTATTTATTATTTAATTAATATTAAATAATAAGTAAGGTTAATTAAGTAATTAATTATTATTTAATTAATATTAAATAATAATTAAAGGATAATTAAGGTTAATAAACTAATTATTTATTATTTAATTAATATTAAATAATAAGGAAGGTTAATTAATTAATTAATTATTATTTAATTAATATTAAATAATGAGTTCGGATAATTAGTTAATTAATTATTATTTAATTCATATTAAATAATAATTAAATGGTAATTAAGTGGAATAAATTATTACTTAATCGAAAGAAGATTATTAAGTAATTAAAATATATTGATAATATTATTGACTAACTATTAAATGATAATAGTTAGGAATTAAATCATTATTCAATAATTAATAATGATACGTAATTTATTTAAAATATTATTAAAGGATTAATAATATTATTTAGCATTTAATTAACTATTAAATAATAATAGTTAAGAGTTAAATCATTATTAAATAAATAATAATGATAAATAAATATTTAGAATATTATTAAAGAATTAATAATATTGTTTAACAAGTAATTAACTATTGGGTAATAATAGTTAAGGGTTGAATCGTTATTAAATAATTACTAATGATACGTGAGGATTTCAAATATTATTAAATGATTGATAATATTGAAGAACAATTAAATTATTATTAAAATGATTGATAATAATGAGAAGTCAATTAAAATATTATTAAAGGGTAATAATATTAGCAAGCAATTAAATTATTAATAATAATGATTAAGGTAAACTATTATTAAAAATAAATTAATAATAGTAATGATTATTTAAAGTGTTATTTAACAATTAAATAACATTATAAGTTATTACTAATTGATAGTAAAATTTAAAATATTATCCAAGGTGGGTAATATTATGATAGGTATCGAGATAAATGATGTGATTAAGTTAAACCAAGGGTATGGTCCATTAGTGATTAATTGGTGGATCGACCTAAATAAATATAGGGTCCAAGTTTTAATGCAGTGACATTAATGAATGTCAGAATTGCATAGTTTCGAACAAAAGATTTATGGTGTTGAATATGAAACACTGAGTCAAGTCAAAGAGAGACTAAAATATGAAATTAACCTTATTAAATAAAGGGGATGATAAGAAGAAATAAATATCTTCAAAATAAGATTTAGTATTGAGTCAAACTTTGACTGATATTGTGCACCGTTGATCTCACATACCGTGTAGGTGGTGCAAGGAACGTGAAAGATTAACGTAAGCTGGTTATACAAGTTCAGGCAAGTTTTTCAGAACGTGTTGTATTATGTGCATGAATTATAAGTTTGTTATTAAAACTGAGATGTGCTCGTACGTGGTTATGTGCAAAGATGTTTTAATGTGCCTTTGTGCAATAAGTTGATTTGAACTGTTGATATGCGGTAGTGATTTAAGACAATTGTTCTGCATTGAACTATATGTCATGATAGAGGTTAGACATGAAGCATAGATTAAATGCGAGGCATGATATGCATGAGCAGTATGTCATAAACTGAAATGCATGAAAAGCATGATGTTAGTATCAATTATAAATTTTATGTGAAGCATGTAATGTGTTATGTGTAGCTGTTGAACTTGCTGAGCCGTCGTGCTCACTCTTGCCTAAACCAACATTTTCAGATAAGGCTAGTTACCTGAAGTTCTCGATAAAGAACAAGGAACAGGAAAATATATTACTTCCATTGAAGATCTAAATATCTATTGTAGATATCAGTCCGAATTGGACAGGTAAATGATTGTGTAGCATAAGACTTAGTTGATACGTTATATGAGTATTAAATACTCAAATTGATTGTAATAGAATGTCGTATCATGTATGATATTGAGACATACTACGAATGTATAAAGATTTCGATTCTGGAATAGAAAGAGATGTTGTAAATTTATAAATAAATGATTATTTAGCAATTATAATATTGTTGTAATTCATGAACAATAAGGAAAATGTTGTACTAGTGTTGAACCGGATCCGAGGTTCTAGGGACCCGGATTTGGGGTCGTCACAAGTTGGTATCAGAGCTGATAGGTTATAAACCTTAGGTAAGAGTACCTTAGGCTATAACCGTAGTAGAAGATAAGTAAAATGATAAATGAATAAACTCCGGAAGAGTTTAAGTAATAAAAATTGAATTTGAAAAATTCATATATAGAAGATTATCCAAAGATGGATTTCAGAAGATATAAGAGAGATGAAAAATGTCATGTTGTACCTAATTTGAAGAAGTGATAGAAAATATCTTATGATAAGATTTTGAGAAGCATAAAGAAAATGCTAATAAGGTCATGAAATGATCTAGAGAAATGAACTCGTAATGAGACAGATGTGCTAAAATATGAATGAAGAGAATTCGTATTCAGTTAAGAAAATTAGAAGGTTTGTGGGTTTTTAATTGAGAACTCATATTAGTGGCTGAGTTGTACGATTCCTTGTATGGATTTGTGCTTGGTTTTAGAACCACTTAGCTTCCTATATTAATATAGTAGTTGAGTTTAACAGTTCTTTGTATGGGCAGAGGATTTGTTCTTGGTTTAACGACCGCTTAACTTTCTATATTGATTAGTGGCCGAGTTGACCAATTTCTTGTATGGACAGGAGATTGCGTTTGGTTTGACAACCACTTAGCTTCCTATAGTGATAATCAATTTGAACCTGATGTCACGCTATTCGATGTATATATGGTGAGAAGGTGATTCTTTTCTCATTATATATTGGATATGTAGAGAATATTAAGATAAGTACGTGTTCTTAAAACTCATACTGATGGTAAGTTCGTGACTCATAATCGTATGGTGGAACCCCTTAGCGAATGGACGATTTTGGTCTGACTAGGATAAGTTCTCCAACCCATATGATTGTGGCAAGTACCTGAACTCTTAATGTGTGGTAAGTTTGATGAGCAGTAAGTATGGGTAGAGTTAAGTAGTAAGACTGGAGCTTTACCAGATATAGTTATTAAGCTGAAAAAGAATGCGGAGGAGAAATTTGAGGTATTTTGAGGTTTTAGGATATTCTAAATCTTCTAGTTATGCTAGACTTTGAAATTCTTAAAATCGTGCTAAATTCGCACTTTTGTGCTTTTGAAAAGACAAATGTATTTTAGAAATCATTAATGCATTTAGTGCAGAGATGATAAACGATGGAGTCATCAATGCAGAGTAACCTAGTGTTGGATGTTTAAAGCCCACTATGGTATGATGTAGTATGACAAAGTCATAAAATGATTTTCAGTATTTTAAAACGTTTAAAGAATAGTCTATGCTAATTGTTTCAGCTAGACAAATTGATTTGAAAATATCAAAATGTATTTATAAAATCATCACACGCCATTAAAGCCATGGTGTGGGGATGAAAAGGACGGAATCCTCAACGTACTGTCAAGATGTGCGGTATCATGAAGTCATGAATTAATGACGGAATCATCAACGTACTATCAAGATGATGCGGTATCATGAAATCCTATAAATGAATTTTAGTTATTTTAACTAATCTGAAATGATTTTTGAATCGTAATATACGAACAGTTCAATGATGAGAGTCTTTGTCATTTATTGTGACTGGACACTTTTGGTCAGAATTGACTCAAGTTTTATTATCCAATCCAAATTATTTTGGAACGGAATTTTGTAGTAAGTCTGAGGTGAACAAGTGCAAAAACAAATATATTCTGTCGGCTAAAGCAGATATATTTTTGTCGGCATATAGCTCCGACTGGCGCCTAAAAACTAAGACGTTCTGCACGACGTATGGTACAATAGGCTGATCACCTAGCGTACACCTATGGAATGTTTTCAGTCTTTGTGATTGATAAACACTCTGTTTATAAGTATTTACAGGGATAAATACTATTTATTCGGAATTCAGTTAATTCCTTTCGGATGTTCACGGTCTTGATGATCCCTCAGCATAGTATGAAAGTTTTAATGAATATTTTGATTTTCAATTTATTCTTCTGTAAGATATTCCATTCTTCTGGAATTATGAGTTTAGAAGTATGAACTTCCTAGAAAAGGGTGGTCATAGAATTTGATGAGTAAAAAGATATTCTCAGTGATAAAAGACTGGTAGAAATGAGTATGATGAAATTTCGGGGACGAAATTCTTATAAGAAGGGGTGAATGTAATATCCCAGATATTTTCAAGATTTTAAATAATATCTTAATTGATTTTATTAAAGGTTAAGGTTTAAAACCTAGAATGTGAGAAGTAAGATGTGTAGAAAATGGGTAAACATTTTTTTAAACATAATGTATTTGTTATAAATTAAATGTGAAAATATTTTATGATGCATATAGAGAATTTATTAAAGAAATAAATTCATTTGAGAAGTGAAGACGGTTATAAGGATATATATACATAATTATATATTCCTAGAGTTGTGTTTGTTAGCCAAATAAAAAGATGAGTAATTAATACTCAATAAAAACTAATAAATTAATTAGTTTAAATTTGAAGTAAGAAAGAAAGTCATGAAATATAATTAATTAGATTAATTATATTAGTTATGAGTTAAAGTTATAGAGGAGCTAGAATTATTGTCGATGATGGCAATAATAAGAAGTAATTAATTAAGAAATTAACTTAATTATTAAGTTGAGGTATATAATTCAAAGGTGAGATTAAAACAAGCCCAATATGTTAATTGTTGTAAGTCTTGTTGAAGATTTATATAGAGGTCCAAATAAATTTAAAGATTTAACCTCATCAAGAGTTCAAGTAATTTAATTACTACTAGTGGACTAGCCCAAAAGGATTATATGTGTTAGCCAATATGGGAATATTTACATGAAGAGGGTAATTAAATAAGAGAGCCCAATAAAAAGTAAGTTATGTAGCTCAAACCATTAAAAGTCAAATGATGGTCAATGGTTGGGAGAAGCATTTCAAGTATTGATTGAGTGTAGAGAATTAACTAGTGTAGGGTTAATTGAATAACCCTAGTTGGTAGACAAGAGAGAACATTAACCAATCATTGGTTAATTGATAGGTAAATAAATGTGGTGTTAAGAATTAACTATGGATGCGTTAATTAAGTAACCCAATGTGGTAGAATTAATTATAGCAAATCTAATTGGATTATATTATAAGTCCAATTGAGGTATTAAATTAGGTCAAATTAATTAACCTAGTAGTCCATATAATTTAATTTGAACATTGATTTATGTAATAATTAACCAAACCCAATGCTTGTTTTAATTAAATGTAACATAGGGTATTTAATATTAGCCCAATGTAGTAAATAAATTGAGCCCAAACAAATTTAATTGGAGGAGCCCAATACAATAAATCCTAGAGTCCAATGTGGAGCCCAAATGTTAGTCAAAGTGATGGTCAATATATATATATATTGGTGTATATACATATGGATACTTATATAATGATATAGGATATAAAAATAAAGCTAAATTGGTGTAATAAAAAGAGAAATCCCGAATTTTGGGGCCCACAAGGATAGAAAGGTTGCTTGTTGGTGAATTTGGAGTGCAAAGTTGCTCAACAACTCCCCACCAACCCTAGTCATTCAAATGGTCAATCAAAATGTCACTCAATTGGTCATTCAAGCTATAGTAAGCTTGATTAACCCTTAAATTCACCAACACTAGTTGATTAGTGAAGGTTGATGGTGATTAGGGAGGGTCTATATATAGCATCCATCACCCTCTTGTTATGTTTGTTAGTTATTTTTCAATAAACTTCTAGAGAGAAAAGAGAGAGTATTCTAGAGAAAAGCAAGCAAGCTTTGGGAGATTGATGATCCACTAAGGAAAATTGTTAGAGAATGAGCAAGGTGGAGTCACAAGCCTAGCTCATATCAAGAGGAAGAAGATCATCCATGTCTAAGAGGTTAAAAAGTACTCTAAACCTTTTTTAATTTCATTTTTGTTGTTTAAATAAGTTTTAAACGGTTAAAATATATTTTTAACCGATCAAAACTTGTTTTGATGGTCTAGAAGTCTTTAACTATGTAATATATGTATATTCATAGTTTGATGGGTTTAACATGGGTTTTTATATGTGTTTGTGATGAAAAATTTCATCAAACTCATTGAATAAATTTTTACCGACGAAAACAAGTTAATCTAATACGTAGCAGCCCCTTCACGGAATTACTGTTCACGATCCGTAAGTCGGATTTATGATCCGTCAATTTTGGGTAATAGATCCATGAAATATGAAGATTCTCCAAGTTGAATGACTAAAATCCGATTTAAAATGAGCAAGTTATGGAATTTTTAGTAAAACACATCCATGTTGAAAAATCAGAAAAATTAGCTACTGATCAGCCCCTTTAACACTGTTTTTCGAGACCTAGACAACTCCAAATTTGGTGTTTGATAAATGAAAACTATAGTTTAGGAAAATACGAGTCCAACGCCTTCGACTGGACCTTAATCGGAGTTGTAGATTTCGTTTTATAATCGTTTCCGTGAAGGACCCCAAAACTGTCCGAAAATCTGAAAAGGCCAAAAATAGTTACTGTTCAGTTTGGTCCAGGGGCAGTTTCGTCCACTTTTATTTCTCTAAAAATTCTGAATATTTTTGGAATGATAGTTTGATGAGCTAACTGAGTCTAGTAAAAAGATGGTGATTTTTGATTGTGTAAAACTCAAGTTATGGATTTTACAATAAAGTGTGATTTTTAAAAATGTATCAAAATAACTTTTTGTGTACAACTCAGAAAAATATGAAATTTATACAGGAGCTTGTCTATGATAACAGGAACTAATTCTGAAAATTTCATAATATTCTGAAAAAGGAATAATTTATGATAAATGGTGCAAGATCTGATTATTTTGGGCTATTTAAAACTAGTAAATGAATTTTAAAAATTACGAGAAAAATATATGTTCAATATGGAGCTATATCCTGTCAAATACCAGAAAATAAGAATTTTTAGAACTAATTTGGTATTTTCATGGAAATGGACTAGTTATGAGTAAATGAATTAATTATATGAAGTTATGTAATTAATTAATTATGATTTAATGAATATTAAATAATAATTAAAGGATGTTAAGATGAATAAGTTAGTTATTTATTATTTAATTGCACTTAAATAATAAGTAAAGTTAAATAAATAATTAATTATTATTTAAATTAATATTAAATAATAATTAAAGAATATTAAAGTTAGAAAGCTAATTATTTATTATTTAATTAATATTAAATAATAAGTAAGGTTAATTAAGTAATTAATTATTATTTAATTAATATTAAATAATAATTAAAGGATAATTAAGGTTAATAAACTAATTATTTATTATTTAATTAATATTAAATAATAAGGAAGGTTAATTAATTAATTAATTATTATTTAATTAATATTAAATAATGAGTTCGGATAATTAGTTAATTAATTATTATTTAATTCATATTAAATAATAATTAAATGGTAATTAAGTGGAATAAATTATTACTTAATCGAAAGAAGATTATTAAGTAATTAAAATATATTGATAATATTATTGACTAACTATTAAATGATAATAGTTAGGAATTAAATCATTATTCAATAATTAATAATGATACGTAATTTATTTAAAATATTATTAAAGGATTAATAATATTATTTAGCATTTAATTAACTATTAAATAATAATAGTTAAGAGTTAAATCATTATTAAATAAATAATAATGATAAATAAATATTTAGAATATTATTAAAGAATTAATAATATTGTTTAACAAGTAATTAACTATTGGGTAATAATAGTTAAGGGTTGAATCGTTATTAAATAATTACTAATGATACGTGAGGATTTCAAATATTATTAAATGATTGATAATATTGAAGAACAATTAAATTATTATTAAAATGATTGATAATAATGAGAAGTCAATTAAAATATTATTAAAGGGTAATAATATTAGCAAGCAATTAAATTATTAATAATAATGATTAAGGTAAACTATTATTAAAAATAAATTAATAATAGTAATGATTATTTAAAGTGTTATTTAACAATTAAATAACATTATAAGTTATTACTAATTGATAGTAAAATTTAAAATATTATCCAAGGTGGGTAATATTATGATAGGTATCGAGATAAATGATGTGATTAAGTTAAACCAAGGGTATGGTCCATTAGTGATTAATTGGTGGATCGACCTAAATAAATATAGGGTCCAAGTTTTAATGCAGTGACATTAATGAATGTCAGAATTGCATAGTTTCGAACAAAAGATTTATGGTGTTGAATATGAAACACTGAGTCAAGTCAAAGAGAGACTAAAATATGAAATTAACCTTATTAAATAAAGGGGATGATAAGAAGAAATAAATATCTTCAAAATAAGATTTAGTATTGAGTCAAACTTTGACTGATATTGTGCACCGTTGATCTCACATACCGTGTAGGTGGTGCAAGGAACGTGAAAGATTAACGTAAGCTGGTTATACAAGTTCAGGCAAGTTTTTCAGAACGTGTTGTATTATGTGCATGAATTATAAGTTTGTTATTAAAACTGAGATGTGCTCGTACGTGGTTATGTGCAAAGATGTTTTAATGTGCCTTTGTGCAATAAGTTGATTTGAACTGTTGATATGCGGTAGTGATTTAAGACAATTGTTCTGCATTGAACTATATGTCATGATAGAGGTTAGACATGAAGCATAGATTAAATGCGAGGCATGATATGCATGAGCAGTATGTCATAAACTGAAATGCATGAAAAGCATGATGTTAGTATCAATTATAAATTTTATGTGAAGCATGTAATGTGTTATGTGTAGCTGTTGAACTTGCTGAGCCGTCGTGCTCACTCTTGCCTAAACCAACATTTTCAGATAAGGCTAGTTACCTGAAGTTCTCGATAAAGAACAAGGAACAGGAAAATATATTACTTCCATTGAAGATCTAAATATCTATTGTAGATATCAGTCCGAATTGGACAGGTAAATGATTGTGTAGCATAAGACTTAGTTGATACGTTATATGAGTATTAAATACTCAAATTGATTGTAATAGAATGTCGTATCATGTATGATATTGAGACATACTACGAATGTATAAAGATTTCGATTCTGGAATAGAAAGAGATGTTGTAAATTTATAAATAAATGATTATTTAGCAATTATAATATTGTTGTAATTCATGAACAATAAGGAAAATGTTGTACTAGTGTTGAACCGGATCCGAGGTTCTAGGGACCCGGATTTGGGGTCGTCACATTAATTAAAGGTTATGGTTTAAAACCTAGAGTTGTAGAAGTGAGATGTGTGGAAAATGGGTGAACATTTTTTTTAACATAATTTATTTGTTAGAAATTAAATGTGGAATATTGTAATGATGCATGTAGAGAATTTATTAAGGAAATAAATTCAATTGAGAAGTGAAGGTGGTTATATTGATATACATATATACCTAAAGTGTGCTTGTTAGCCAAACAAGTAGATGAGTAAATTAAATACTCAATTAAACTAATAAATTAATTAGTTTAAATATGAAGTCTTGAAATATAATTAATTAGGTTAATTATATTAGTATGAGTTAAGTTGTGAAAAATTTAGGATGATTGTCTTGGATGGCAATAATGTGAAGTAATTAACTTAATTATTAAGTTGTTGTATAGAATCCATTAATGGATTTAAAACAAGCCCAAGATAGGAATACTTGCATGAAGGTGGGTAATTAAATAATAAGCCCAAATGTTATGTTAATTAATAGTCCAAGAGGTAATTAATATAAGTCCAATTAAATTATGTTGGTAAGTAGTGTGGTAGTCCAATTAAATTAATTATCAAGCCCAAGTTATAAATGATATGTGAATTTTGTTGGGTAGCCCAAGTAATTAAATAAGAGAACCCAATGCAAAGTAAGTTATATAGCCCAAATATTTAAAAGTCCAATGTTGGTCAAAGTGTTGGGAAATATTGTTAAGTGTAGAGAATTAACTAATGTAGGGTTAATTGAACAACCCTAGTTGGTAGATAAGAGAGAGCATTAACCAAACATTGGTTAAATGCTAGGGAAGTGAATTTGATGATGAGAATTAACTATGGATGAGTTAGTTGAGTAACCCTAGATAGTAAATAAATTAAAGATTTAACTATGCATGAGTTAGTTGTAGGAAGAATATTATAGATACAATTGTGTATGTATATAATTCACCAAGGTAGAATTTATATGTAACCATGGGTTGGATGTTGTAGAGAATTAACCACATTGTGGTTAATTGTTGGGAGATGTATATATATATATATATATATATATATATATATATATAAGATGAGCTTTAACCAATGATGGGGTTTTAAGTGACCAAGGTTAAGTATAGTACTTTAACTATAGTTCTTCTGGGAGTTAGAGAGTTAACCACATGTGGGTTAAGTGTTGGTGATTGTTGCTTATTTTACACTTCACCATTTATGTTTCTTGTAGTCAAATTGATGGATGACATTTTAAATGTCAAAAATACAAGTATTGTGCATGTATAAGTGAATATATATACATATATTGGTGTATATATATATATATATATGCTTATATAATTATATAGGACATAAGAATAAAACCTTAACCAATGCTAGAGTTAAGTGTTAGTAAATATATAAATATATTGGATATATATGTATACTTGATTATAGAGCATTAACCTTACTTGGATTATTTGGTAGAAGATGTGTGTATGATCAATTGATGAGCTTGGATCATGGTTGATAGTTAGGTCAACATAGGTTACAAGAGTAAGAGCTTTTACCATACATGAGTTAAGTGTTGGAGAATGATTGCTTCAAATTTACTCCACCTAGTTGCTTCACTCAACTTCCATAAATCAATCCAAGCAAAGGTCATTCATTTAATAATTAAACTTGATTTGATCTTTTGCAAGTATTGGTGATATTATAGACTTACAATAATTGTAAGTATCAATTTTGGTAGTCTATAAATAGAAGAGTAGTAAAAGAAAGTTAGAGTTGGCTCATTTGTTAGTAAATCAAATATTATAGAGAGAGAAGTTCTAGAGAAAAGCTAGAGAGAAAAAGCTAGAGAGCTTGTGAGTTAGTGTGCTAATGGTTCACTCAAGAAGAAGGAAGGGGAGGAGTCCTAGCAAGATATACAAGAAGAAGAAGAAGAGCATTCAAATTCAAGAGGTTGAAAAGTGTTCTAATTCTTCCTTAGTGCATTTTTATAATTTATATAAGTTTTAAACGGTCAAAATATATTTTTAACCTATCAAAAGTTATTTTGATGATCCAGAAGTCTAAATCTATGATATATAGGTAGATTCAGGGTTTAGTATGTTTAATACATGTATTGGCATGTGTGTTACATAAATAAATGAAAGAAAATTTCATATTGCGATTTACCGGTAAAACCTAAATGATTCAATCTTAAATTTTTGTCAAAATATTTTCAAAAATGTGATCAAACCATGAAATATTTTAAAACAATAAGTTAGGAAGACAACAACACTTAGTTGGTGTCATTTGGATGTGTAGATTTTATTTTATTCAAGTTTGAACCATTAAAACCAAGGATTTGTGATTTTAGTTTTTACTTTGTCCTTGTGAGCAGTTTTTAGTCCACTTATGTTTGGAATTTGGATTTATGATCTAAAGAGAAATTGTAGAGGGGGAAATGCTGATGAGAATGGACTCAAGAATCACTCCAAAATATTTTAAAATGAAGAAGTTATGACAGTCGAAGCGCCGGACGGTCGAGCAGTCAAAAAGTTGACTTTTTGAAAAGGGGCCGAGCGCACCTGCGCTCGGGCTGGGTGCAGCTGCGCCCGAGGCCACTAACAAAGCAGATTTTTGTGTTCCGGGTCGGGTCGGGTCGGTCCGGATCGGGTTGTGTCGGTTCGGGTCGAGTTTTTAATGAAATTTTAAGTTAAAATAAATGTAAAATGAATGTGTTTGGTTATTAAACCAATATTTATGAAATCCATTAATGATTAATTGGTAACTAAATGTTTAAAATAAAGACTAAAGTTAACACAATTAAAAAGTTAACTATTGGTATTATTTGAAGATTATTAAAATATTATTAATTGATCAATAATATTAGTATATGATTAAAAAGTTATTAAATGATTAATAACATTAGTATATGATAAAAATGTTATTAAATAATTAATAACATTAATAAGTGATTAAAATATTATTAAATGGTTAATAATATTAATGAGTGATTAAAATATTATTAAATGGTTAATAATATTAATAAGAGATTAAAATATTATCAAATGGTTAATAATATTTATAAATAATTAAAATATTATCAAATGGTGAATAATATTTGTAAATGATTAAAATATTATTAAATGGTTAATAATATTAATAAGAGATTAAAATATTATCAAATGGTGAATAATATTTATAAATGATTAAAATATTATCAAATGGTGAATAATATTTGTAAATGATTAAATTATTATTAAATGATGAATAATATTAGTAAGAGATTTAAATATTATTAAATGGTTAATAATATTAATAAGTGGTTAAAATATTATTAAATGATTAATAATATTAATATGTGATTAAAATATTATTAAATGGTTAATAATATTAATATATGATTAAAATATTATTAAATAGTTAATAATATTAATAAGTAATTAAAATATTATTAAATGATAAATAATATTAATACGCGAGTAAAATATTATTAAATAATTAATAATATTTAAACGTAGTTGTATATTATCAAAGGTAGATAATATTTTGAGGTATTTGGTACATTATTAAATGTCCGAATCATTAAGTTATGTAAGAGAATAAAGTTTAATCGAATAAAACTAAAGTAATAGTCTATTTGTGACTAATTTAGACAACTTATTAAAAGTAGGTCGTACGATGAACGTGTAGGGAATGTGTAAGTTGGTTAAGCGTACCCGACATGTCTAACTATGTTTGGGCTAGGGTTTTGTCCAGAACTTAAGGGTTTGTTTGTCGGACATCTTAAAAGTTAATAATGAAAGTTAGAGTCTTATATAAAGGCTAAGTAATAGTCATTGTATCTAATAATTATGTCAATTTCCTATATAAATTGTAGGTTGAACGAAAGACGCAAATAAGCGTAAATGGTATAAGCGAACCAGACAAGTTTTTCAGAACTTGCTCCTATGTGCCTTGACATGCTATGATGTGATATTAAATTGTTAATAGAAGGATATTGTGCATATTACATTCACTGAAGATCTAGCACAACCATTGTAGATATCAGTCCGAATTGGACAGATAAAATGATTTATATATAAAGTTAATTATTTTTATATATAAAGTTAATTATTTTTATTAAATGAATGGTATAGATTAAAGAAAATTTGAAATGAATGGTATAGATTAAAGATAATGTAATAATTATAGAATTTGAAATGAACGGTGTAGATTAAAGATGATCTTTAAATGAATTGTTTAGATTAAAAAAATCTTAAAAGATGAAATATGTGGTATGGATTAAACATTATCTTGAAATATACGATTAAGATTAAATTAGGAAATCTTGGATTATGATAAAAAAAAAATTAGCTATAAATAGAGGCATTAACTTAAGAATTTTTTATAAACTTTCTTATTTTTTATGCTAATGCCATCTTGAGTATTTGTGAAAATCTATAAGTGTACGAGTACTGTTCAAGTAAGTCTTTTTATAAAAGTTATATAAGTAACCACACAAATCACACGGTATTTATAAATTTTCCTTTGGAATACTCTTCTTTTAGAATATTCATTTTGAAAAAACTTTGTCTTAAAGATTCATTTGAAATAATATTTTTAAAAACTATTTTCAAGTTATACTTTATTCTGTACACTATATAAATTTTTACTATTAAATCACTTTTGATGATTTCATACGAATTGGTATACACCATAAAATTTATATGTGATAGTTATTAATTAAATTATAAATATATAAGTTGATCAACTTCATTTAAATCAATATCTAATCACGTGTTAAGGTAAGGAATATCATCTTCTATTATTCAAACTTACTACGGTGAATGATATCATTTTCTTTTATACTCTTAACCTTATTACGGTAAGTGATATCTTTTTCTTCATACTCTTAAACCTATTATGGTAAGTATTGTTCGGTGAAATTCCTGAAATTGTTATATGTTTCTTAATAGTTTGCTCTTCATTTAATATCATTTTATTTAAACCTTCCTATTTTTTTGAACCTTTGTATTGAACTTTAACCGTTATTTTGAACTGTGAATCTTGAATATCATTCTTGAATTTGTGTCCACGTCATGTTGATAATTTTGACATTATTTGACTCATGACAAAGTATCTTGTTATTCTATTCTTCATTTATATCTCTGTTGTTATTCTAATCATCAAGAATTAAGTTGTTGTGAATATCTGTGGCCTGGGATACAGATGATAGAATAAAGGCGATATAATTGTTGTGTGTCTTTTAGGGCACGTGGTGAATGTTCTCTTTGGCCTGGGGCAAAGAAGAACTGTTGTTGGTATGATCATGACAAATGGTGTTTCAGATGATAAAAATTGATAATATTTTTCTTAAAAGAGAAGTTAGTAAATATCATAGTTTACATGATTCTTCTAATAGATTGCTCATTCCGCTGCTATTATTAATCTAAAACTTGTTGTTTATTATATTCTATCAAAAACTCAATTATTGAAGGCTAATGATAGTTTACTCATTGTTATCTTAGTTATGATATTTTTTCACTGGGTTATTTGAGTTCACCATTTCTTTTTGTTCCATTGTTCTTCAGAAAATGAGAAAGTAGTTGGGTCTAGTCGGAGAATGGAGTGAATGTCCGAGAGATAGCTGTAGTAGTCTTCACGTGTTGTAAATAGTGTGATAATAATAATAAAAACTTAGTTGTGTATTATTAAGTTTCGTATTTTTGTACTATGTATTATTTTGTAATAATTGCCGTGTATTTTTTACGTCTCAAATTGGGCTGAGTAGGTCCAGATTTGGGGGCGTCACAATGACTAAGATAACAATGAGTATCATTAGTCTTCAACAGTTAAGTTCTTGATTGAACATAATAAACAACAAATATTAGATCAATAATAGAAGCGAAATGAACAATCCATTAGAAGAATCATGTAGATTATGATATCCACTAGCTTCATTTTTTTTAAAAAATAACATCAACTTTTATCATTTGAAACATCACTGGTCATGATTATGCCAAATAATAGTTCTTCTTTGCCCCAAACTAAAGAGAATATTTACTATGTGCCCTAAAAGACACCCAACAATTAAATCGTTTTTATCCTATCATCTGTGCCCCAAGCCAAAGAGAACATTCACCACGTATCCCAAAATACACCCAATAATTATGTTGCCTTTATCCTATTATCTGTGCCCTATGCCATATATATTCACTAATTGTATTATCTTTGCACTCAGGCCAAAGATATTCACAACAACTTGATTTTGATGATTAGAATAAATAACAGTGATATAATAATGAACAAAAAAAATATAATAATAAGATAAATAATAGATATCGAAAGTTTAAAATTTTACTTTGTCCATAATTAAATAATGTACAAATTATCAACATGATGTGGAGTCAAATTTAAGAATGATATTCAAGATCCATAATTCAAAAATAACGATTAAAATTCAATAGAAAGATTCAGGTAAATAGGAAAGTTCAAATAAAATGATATTAGATGACGCGCAAACTATTAAGGAACATATAATCATTTCAAAAATTTTACCAAACAATACTTACCATAGTAAGTTTAAGAGTATGAAAGAAAAAGATATCTCTTACCGTAGTAAGTTTAAGAGTATGAAAGAAAATGATATCCCTTACCTTAACACGTGACTGGATATTGATTTAAATGAAATTGATCAACCTATATATTTATAATTTAATTAGTAACTACCATATATAAATTTCATGGTGTATACCAATTTGTATGAAATCATCAAAAGTGATTTAATAAAATAAAGTAGAATAACTTCAATATAGTTTTTGAAGGAAATTAATATTTCAAAATAAATCTTTCAAATGAAAATTTTCAAAATAAATCGTATAAAGGAAACAATGTGATATGTGTGGTTATTTGACTCACTATTATGAAAAGACTTACTTAAACAATACTAGTACTCTTCCAGATCTTCACAAATACACACGATAACTTAAGCAAACTTAGAGATAACTTACACAAAGTAATATTTAGATAGTGAAAGAAAGAATAAATAAGGAAATTTATGAAAAATCCTTAAGTTAAGGCCTCTATTTATATCAAAAAATTGTATCATAATCTAAAATTTTCTAATTTAATCCAAACTGTATATTTCAAGATAATGTTTAATATATACCACACATTTCATCTTTGAAGAGTTCTTTAATCTAAACTATTCATTTAAATATCATCTTTAATCTGCACCGTTCATTTTAAATTATATAATTATTACATTATCTTTAATATATACCATTCATTTCAGATTTTCTTTAATTTATACCATTCATTTAATAAAATAATTAACTTTATATATAAAACAAATAACTTTATATAATATATCATGATAAAATAATTTACTTTATATAATTTATATAAAGTAAATAACTTTATATAATTTATTATAATAAAATAATTAACTTTATATAAATATATAAAATAAATAACTTTATAAATTTAATTATTCAACAATAATTCACCAAATATTCACAATTTTTCATTATTATAATCAATTGTTGTAAATGCAGTGTAGTTGACCTTCTGAGTTAGAGATTCACAATACTAGCAGAATTACCAAACTAATAATGAAATACAACAGTTAAATCAAAATCATAATAGTGATAATAATAATGCATAAAATAAATAAAAGAAATAGTATGTTACTGTGTAATGATAATTATTGATTTAGTAATGTGAATTACTGTGCATATGTTACTGTCACAATTATCAGTTCAATAATATGAATTATTGTGCATGTGACAATTATTGGTTAAATAAATTCTATATTGTACAATAGCCACTTTATCGGTTCAATAATATGAAACATTTCGCAATACCATGTGCTATTGTGCAATACCGTATGTTACTGTGCAATACTGTGTTCTACTATTCTTTTACTGTAATACCCGGATATTTACAAGATTTGGAGATAAAATCTTAAATGATTTAATTAAAGGAAGGTTGAAAACTTAGAGTTGGAGAAGTGAGATGTGTAGAAAATGAGTAAATATTTTTTTAACCTAATTTATTTATTAGGAATTAAATGTAAAAATATTATAAGGATACATGTAGAGAATTTATTAAGAAAATAAATTCGATTATGAAGTGAATGTGGTTATATTGATAAATATATATATACCTAAAGGGTGTTTGTTAGCCAAATAAGAAGAGGAGTAAATTAATACTCAGCAAAACTAATAAATTAATTAATTTTAATATAGAGTAAGAAGGAATGTTATGAAATATAATTAATTAGGTTAATTATATTAGTTATGAGTTAAAGTTATAGAAAAGCTAGAATGATTGCATAGGATGACAATAATAAGAAGTTAATTAATTAAGTAATTAACTTAATTATCAAATTATAATATAGAGTCCAAAAATGAATTTAAAATAAATTCAATATTTTAATTGTTGTAAGTCTTGTTAGTAATTATAAGGAGGTTGATAGGGCTAAATTATATGATATTTTTATTCCATAATACTTAGTTTTTATATTTATTGTGTGCTTAAATGTTTAATTATCTAGTTTATTTTGATTTTAATAGGTTTTATAGGATTTTAGTTAATTTATGTTAATTTAGGTAATTTTATAGTATTTTTATATTTATTTTTATTTATGTGTTTTTATTTATTTTTAGTGTTTTAGGTGTTTTATTTATTATTATGTGTTTTTAGGATTTTTAGTATTTTTATATTATTTTTACTTATTTTTAATTATTTTATATTTTATTTTGTAGGAAAAATAAGCTTTTGGGGGCATTTCTGTAATTTCAGCAAAACCGGAGGGCAAATCTGCAAATTCCGCAAAAATCTGAGGCAAAATGGTAATTAACCAGCACCGGTGGCATTTCTGTAATTTCCGGAAAAAGATACGACCGCGCAATGCACGGGGATGGACTGCCGATCATCGAAACGACGCCGTTTCATCACAGCGTACGCGCAATGCGCGCGGTCGCGAAACAGTAGCAGGAACCGGAAGAAAAACGGCGTCGTTTTGAGGCCAATACCGCGCAATGCGCGCGGGCTGATGACGCGGTCGGTTACTGTAGCGAAGGACGCGTTTGTTTGACGCGTTAATTCTTCCAAATCAGATTATTTCGCGAATTTGCTACTTTTTGATTCCAAATTGGATTTTAATTCCAACTAGGGTTAGAATAATAATTATTTTTCTTTTTCTTTTATTTTTATTTGTATTTTAAATCCTATTAGGGTTTGGAAAGATTAATTCCAACTAGGTTTAGGAGGATTTTGGAGCCTATAAATAGAGGGCTTGGCACACATTGTAATACACAACTTCTCTTAGAATAAAAATTCTCTCTTCTATTCTTTAGTGTTCTCTATTATTATGAGTAGCTAAATTCTTTTTCTTGGTTTAAGTGATTGAAGCCATCAAGATTTATACACTGTGAGATCTAATTTATTTTAATTGTTCAATTTATATTTTGATTATTGAATATTCTTCTATGCTTAATTTTATGATTGATTTGTTTAATTGCTAGGAGGCCTACTAGTTTATTATTCATATTAATCTACTGCTATTTGTGAAGCAACTAAGTTTAATAATTATTTTGCAGATCAAAAGATTATTTTATCTTAGGAAGAATATTCATCTAAATTAAATGCAAACAAGTGGCTTGTGTTGTTTAGTTCAACGATCTCTCTAATTCTTTATGCTGCTATTAAATTAAATCTTTAGCAAGTGCCGGAGGTTGTTTATTAGTAAGGGTATTTAGACCAAGTGGCTCTACTTATCTAAAATTAAGGAGAGAGGAGAAAAATTATTCCACCTGCGAGTAGTTCTTTCTACGGTGAATCTTCAAAATATTAATTGATTTATTTTTGCATCAGTGATCAGTTATAAATTCTTGATGGTGGATATTAACTTAAACCAAGGTTTTTTTCTCATCATTTATTTCATTAAATTACTTGCATAATTATTTTAGTTAATTTTATTTAAATTATTTCTTTAATTACAAAAACCCCCCTATTTTTATTTGCAAAAACATAAAATTAAATTAATCATTCTCTGTGGGATCGACTCTTGCTTACACTACTACATATTTATTTTTCAAAAGTAAGATTTTATTTTTGGGTGCTTGCGACATCACACCAAATTTTGGCGCCGTTGCCGGGGAATTGATTTATTTATTTTTGTGTTTCTTATTTTATTTTATTTTAGTAATTTTTCGTAGTTATTTTTATTTTTATTTCCTTGTTTGTTTATGACCATAACTCGTTCTACTAATCAAAGTGATTTAAGGTTTGATCCGGAAATCGAAAGAACTTTGTGCGGATTAAGGAAAGAAGGACAAATAAATCTTGAAGCAAAAGACAACATGGCTGGAAATTGAACTTTGAAGGAACTCGCGGCCCCTGATTTGCACCAACAACCTTTATGCATAACTTTTCCCAATCTAGATGCTAACACTTCATTCGAGTTAAAATCTGGTCTAATACATCTTTTGCCCACTTTTCATGGACTTGCAGGTGAAGATCCGCATAAACACTTAAAAGAATTTCATGTGGTATGCACGAGCATAAAACCTCCCAGAGTGACCGAAGAACAAATCAAATTAAGAGCTTTTCCATTTTCTCTAAAAGATCTGGCTAAAGATTGTCTCTACTATCTACCATCCGGAAGTATAACCACATGGGAAGAGGTGAAGAGATTATTCTTGGAGAAATATTTCCCAGCTTCAAGGGCGGCCAGCATACGTAAAGAAATTTGCGGTGTGAGGCAGAACCATGGAGAATCCCTGTACGAGTATTGGGAACGTTTCAAGAAATTATGTGCAAGCTGCCCTCACCATCAAATCAGCGAACAACTCCTAATCCAATACTTCTATGAGGGACTCATGTCTAC
Organism: Hedera helix; assembly: GCA_947179155.2. Classification (NCBI taxonomy): domain Eukaryota; kingdom Viridiplantae; phylum Streptophyta; class Magnoliopsida; order Apiales; family Araliaceae; genus Hedera; species Hedera helix. Next base: position 47,295,459 of record OX359271.1, on the reverse strand, counting down.
CGATAGAAGCATGATTGACGCTGCTAGTGGCGGCGCTTTGGTGGACAAAACACCCGAAGCCGCAAGGAACTTAATTGCAAATATGGCGGCTAATTCCCAACAATTCGGCATTAGGCTTGATTTTTCATCCAAGAATGTGAATGAGGTAAACATTTCTTCACTTGAGCAACGAATTGATAGTCTAACCTCCGTTGTTCGTCAAATGGCTGTAGGTAATACACAACAAGTGAAAACTTGTGGGATTTGTGCGGTAGTAGGACATCCGACGGATATGTGCCCCACTCTTCAAGAGGAGTCCTATGAACAAGCAAATGCAGCAGGTGGTTTTCCTGGTCAACCACAAAGAAGATATGATCCCTACTCAAACACATACAACTCAGGTTGGAGAGATCATCCTAATTTCAGCTATGGAAATCCACAAGGGAATCCATCCACAAATCCAAACTTTGCAAGCTACCAACAATACAAGCAGCCGTATCCCAACAAACAACAGGGCCAATCATCTAATTCTAATATGTCTTTAGAGGATTTGGTTAAACAACTTACCACTAACACTTTGCAATTTCAGCAAGACACGAAGGCCAATATGCAGAATTTGAAAATGCAAATGGGACAAATGGCGACTGCAATCAATCGATTGGAGGCTCAAGGTTCTGGTAAATTACCATCTCAAACGGTGGTGAATCCAAAAGAGAACGCAAGCGCAATCACTTTGAGAAGTGGTAAAGAGATACAAACTCCGGAAATGACAGAGTCTGCACCACCAGAGCAAGGCAAAACAGAAGCAGACCACACGGACAAAGGCGACAGTAAAGCTGAGCACAATGTTCAAGGCGACAATGGTACCCCTAATCATAAATTTCCATCTCTCTCTGATTATACACCGGTACCCCCTTTTCCTCTAGCTTTAACAGAAAAACGAAAATATGAGAAAGATTCATATTTATATGAAACTTGTCATCAATGCGAGGTAAAAATTCCATTGTTAGATGCAATTAAACAAGTACCTTGCTTTGCTAGATTTCTAAAAGAATTGTGTACACACAAGAGAAAACAAGCACTCAAAAGGTATGAAAAGATAAAAGTAGGAAAAAATGTGTCTGCCGTGATTCAAAGAAAACTTCCTCCAAAGTGTCAAGATCCAGGCATGTTTACTATCCCTTGCAAGATAAGTGACACTAGATTTGAACAAGCCATGTTAGACCTAGGAGCATCTATTAATGTCATGCCATATTCTATATATGCTTCTTTGAAACTTGAACCTTTAAATAAAACTGGTACAGTGATTCAGTTGGCTGACAGATCTAATGCCTATCCTAAGGGTATAATAGAGGATGTTCTTGTGCAGGTAAATAATTTAATTTTTCCTACTGATTTTTATGTGCTTGATATGGAGAATGGTGATCAAAATGCTCCTATTTTGTTAGGAAGACCATTTTTAAAGACATCCAAAACCAAGATAGATGTTCATAGTGGTACACTTACAATGGAATTTGATGGCGATGTTGTGCAGTTTAATATTTATGATGCCATGAAATATCCCAATGATGATAATCCTGTTTATTCTATTGATGTGATTGACTCATTAGCACAGGAAATTTTTGAACTTGATGGAAAGGATGCAGTAGAAACAACAATCAATCAGAATCTTGAGGAGGAAGAAGAGTTCGCATTGACCGATGAATTAAAGGATGTTATTGCAACACTAAATGATTCTCCAAACGCAGGTAACGTTCCTTATATTGATCTGCCAGCTCCTAACGAAAAATCTTTACTATCTGTTTTGCAGTCACCTACTCCAGAATTGAAGCCTCTGCCGGATCATCTCAAGTATGTTTTTCTTGGAGAAGAAAAGACATCGTCAGTGATCATCTCCAATAAACTTAGTCCATCACAAGAAGAACAACTCATGAAAGTTCTTAAGGAGCATAAGAAGGCCATTGGTTGGACGATTGCTGATATCAAGGGAATAAGTCCGTCGACATGCATGCATCGTATCTTACTTGACGAAGGAGCGAAACCCACCCGTCAACCGCAAAGAAGACTAAATCCACCTATGATGGATGTAGTGAAAAAAGAAATTCAAAAGCTTCTTAAAGTTGGCATGATTTACCCTATTTCGGATAGCAGTTGGGTTAGCCCAGTTCAAGTAGTTCCTAAAAAGACGGGCATAACTGTGGTCAAAAATCAGAATGATGAGTTAATTTCCACCCGTTTTCAAAATGGGTGGCGGGTGTGTATAGATTATAGAAAATTAAATGCTGTAACCCGAAAGAACCACTTTCCTTTACCTTTTATTGATCAAATGCTTGAACGACTAGCTGGTCATTCTTATTATTGTTTTCTTGATGGTTATTCAGGTTATTTTCAAATTGCAATTGCTCCGGAGGATCAAGAAAAGACGACATTCACATGCCCATTTGGAACTTTTGCCTATCGTCGTATGCCGTTTGGACTTTGCAACGCCCCTGCTACTTTCCAAAGGTGTATGGTTAGTATATTTTCCGATTATATTGAGCATATCATGGAAGTTTTTATGGACGATTTTACAGTTCATGGGGACTATTTTGATAATTGTTTACACAACCTTACACTTGTCCTTCAAAGATGCATAGACACTAACCTTGTACTAAATTCTGAAAAATGTCATTTCATGGTTGAACAAGGTATAGTTTTGGGTCATGTTGTTTCATCTAAGGGAATTGAAGTAGATAAAGCAAAAATTGATATTATTCAGTCTCTACCTTATCCCACTAGTGTGCGGGAAGTGCGTTCTTTTCTTGGACATGCAGGTTTTTACCGGAGATTCATAAAAGATTTTTCCAAGATAGCATCACCCCTATGCAAATTACTACAAAAGGATGTGGATTTCAATTTTGACAAGGAGTGTAAGACAGCGTTTGATAAGTTGAAGGAATTATTGACCACTACTCCAGTTATTCAACCTCCGAATTGGGACATACCTTTCGAGATTATGTGCGACGCAAGTGATTATGCAGTAGGAGCTGTTTTGGGTCAAAAAGTTGGGAAAGCATCTCATGCAATTTATTATGCTTCGAGGACCTTGAACGATGCGCAGAGAAATTATTCGACCACTGAAAAAGAACTCTTAGCTGTTGTTTTTGCTTTAGAAAAATTTCGATCTTATTTGCTTGGTACTAAAGTTATTGTTTATTATGATCATGCAGCTCTTCGTTATTTGATGACAAAGAAAGAGGCAAAACCAAGGTTGATAAGATGGATACTTCTCTTGAGTGAATTCGATTTGGAGATCAAGGACAAAAAAGGGACAGAAAATAGTTTTGCAGATCACTTGAGTCGTTTAGCGAATGTGCAAGATGAGCTTCCTCTACAAGAGATGTTTCCTGATGAACAATTGTTCTCTGCATATAAGAAATCACCTTGGTATGCAAATATTGTCAATTATTTGGTTACTAACATCTTGCCTTCTAATTTGTCTAAAGCTCAAAGGGATAAAATAAAAAGTGACGCAAAGTACTACGTGTGGGATGATCCCTACTTATGGAAACATTGTGCGGACCAAGTAATTAGAAGGTGCGTCCCTGAAACTGAAATTGATCCTATTCTCACTTTTTGTCATTAATATGCGTGTGGAGGTCACTTTGGATCTAAGAGGACAGCAAGAAAAGTGCTTGACTGTGATTTTTATTGGCCATCTCTATTCCAAGATTCATATTTGTTCTGCAAGTCGTGTTGCAATTGTCAAAAGACAGGTAATATATCCCAACGAAATGCAATGTTGCAAACCCCCATACTATTTTGTGAAATCTTTGATGTTTGGGGTATTGATTTTATGGGACCGTTTCCTGTGTCGTTTGGTAATGTTTATATTTTACTTGCTGTCGATTATGTTTCAAAATGGGTGGAAGCCAAGGCCACAAGGACTAACGATTCTAAAGTGGTTGCAGATTTTCTCCGTACTAACATATTTTGCAGATTTGGAGTTCCTAGAGCTCTAATAAGTGATCGAGGCACTCATTTTTGCAATCGAACTGTGGAAGCTTTGTTGAAAAAATACCATGTCACTCATAAGGTGTCGACTGCATACCATCCGCAAACTAATGGGCAAGCAGAAGTGTCGAATAGAGAGATCAAGTCCATTCTCGAAAAGACAGTAAATCCAAGCAGAAAAGATTGGAGTTTACGATTGGATGATGCTTTATGGGCGTATAGGACGGCTTATAAAACGCCTATTGGTATGTCACCATACAGATTAGTATTTGGGAAACCATGTCACTTACCTGTGGAGCTAGAACACAAAGCTTATTGGGCTATTAAGACTTTTAATATGAAGATGAGTGAAAGTGGAGAGCATAAGAAGTTGCAAATACAAGAGTTGGAGGAAATTCGCAATGATGCTTATGAAAGTGTAAGAATTTACAAGGAGAAAACAAAGACTTTTCATGACAACATGATTTCTAGGAAAGAATTCAAGATTGGCGAACAAGTCCTTTTATACCAATCTCAAATTCGGCTGTTTCCAGGTAAGTTACGTTCTCGTTGGATTAGGCCTTTTGTTGTTACTAATATTTTTCCTTATGGGGCAGTTGAAATTCAAAGTTTAGAAAATGCAAAAGTACTCAAAGTGAATGGCCATAGACTCAAGCATTTTCATGAGAATTTTCAAAAAGAAGACGCGCCTAATTTGGACCTTGAGGAGCCAATTTCTACCACTTGAAAAGGGAAGCCCGCTGTCAAGCCAATGACGATAAACAAAGGCGCTGCTTGGGAGGCAACCCAAGAACTCAGATTTGTATTTCTTTTCCTTTTTCTTTGCATTTTATTTTACATTGGGGACAATGTAAATTCTAAGTGTGGGGGAAGGGATTTAGGATATTTATTTATTTATTTATTTATTTTTAGGGAATTTTAAAATTTAGTTTTATTTATTTGTTTATTTATTTATTTTATTTTTTTTAAAAAAAAAATTTGTTTTATTTTTAGAAAATTTTGAAATTTTGAAAATTTGAATTTTGTGGGTAAATTCACTGCAAACCCTCACGAGACAAAACTCGTCCACTTGGGGTAACCTTGGGGTTTAAAGGCTTGTTGCACATGCTAAGTGTAACCATGTTTCCTACGAAAATGGGGTAGTTTTTTTATTTTTTATTTTTTACTTTTTTATTTTATTTTTAGGATGTGTCGCTTGAGCAATGAGTTAATTAGATTTTAATTTTTAGCCAATGATAAAATTTTGATTTTTATTTAATAACTCTTGAAAAAATGATAAATTTTTGCTTAGTCTGAATTTTGACTTTTTATTGATTATTACTATGTTTAAGATCTTTTAATATTTTTATGCACTTATATCCAATTGTTTGAGCTAGTTTTAATGAAGAGAAAGTTTAAATAGTTAAATGCTTATGAAAGATATTTTTTAACTCTATATCTTATTTGATCATTATTTGAAGTGAAATATAAGGCAAAATATAATTTGGAGGAGATGATTTAGGTAATTTTTTCTAGGATTATTATTGAAGAAAAAATCTTATGGTGGGTTGAGATGGAGCGTAAAACGCACTCACTCATAAACACATGAAAAAGCGAGATGGAGCGTAAAACGCACTCGTTGGCGAGATGGAGCATAAAATGCACTCACCGTGAAAAAAAAAAAAAAAAAGAGAAAAAAAATTTGATTGAAAAAAAAAAAAAATTTGATATCTATAATCCTAGTGTGCTTCATTGATTAAAAACCTTTTGATTTTCTGATTTATATTTGTCTATATTAGCTGAAAGTGATGTGAGAAATAAATATATTGAGTATTGTTATCTGTCTTTTATAAGGTAATTAATAACCTAAACTTATCTAAATTTTGATTAGTTTGATACATTTGGATTCACACACACACAAAAGGTCATGAGTAAAGTAAAATTAATAAATATGTTGAAATTCTAGATTTTGCATGATTTTAAAATTTTCATTGAGTTATTATTTAAAAAAATCTTTGAGGCTGATGTTGAAATTTATATTGATCTGTTGCTCGAGTAAGTTGTTTGATTATTAGTTTTATTTTTATAATTTTTATTTGTTTTGCCCGAGGACGAGCAAAAAGCTAAGTGTGGGGGTATTTGATAGGGCTAAATTATATGATATTTTTATTCCCTAATACTTAGTTTTTATATTTATTGTGTGCTTAAATGTTTAATTATCTAGTTTATTTTGATTTTAATAGGTTTTATAGGATTTTAGTTAATTTATGTTAATTTAGGTAATTTTATAGTATTTTTATATTTATTTTTATTTATGTGTTTTTATTTATTTTTAGTGTTTTAGGTGTTTTATTTATTATTATGTGTTTTTAGGATTTTTAGTATTTTTATATTATTTTTATTTATTTTTAATTATTTTATATTTTATTTTGTAGGAAAAATAAGCTTTTGGGGGCATTTCTGTAATTTCAGCAAAACCGGAGGGCAAATCTGCAAATTCCGCAAAAATCTGAGGCAAAATGGTAATTAACCAGCACCGGTGGCATTTCTGTAATTTCCGGAAAAAGATACGACCGCGCAATGCGCGGGGATGGACTGCCGATCATCGAAACGACGCCGTTTCATCACAGCGTACGCGCAATGCGCGCGGTCGCGAAACAGTAGCAGGAACCGGAAGAAAAACGGCGTCGTTTTGAGGCCAATACCGCGCAATGCGCGCGGGCTGATGACGCGGTCGGTTACTGTAGCGAAGGATGCGTTTGTTTGGCGCGTTAATTCTTCCAAATCAGATTATTTCGCGAATTTGCTACTTTTTGATTCCAAATTGGATTTTAATTCCAACTAGGGTTAGAATAATAATTATTTTTTTTTCTTTTATTTTTATTTGTATTTTAAATCCTATTAGGGTTTGGAAAGATTAATTCCAACTAGGTTTAGGAGGATTTTGGAGCCTATAAATAGAGGGCTTGACACACATTGTAATACACAACTTCTCTTAGAATAAAAATTCTCTCTTCTATTCTTTAGTGTTCTCTATTATTATGAGTAGCTAAATTCTTTTTCTTGGTTTAAGTGATTGAAGCCATCAAGATTTATACACTGTGAGATCTAATATATTTTAATTATTCAATTTATATTTTGATTATTGAATATTTTTCTATGCTTAATTTTATGATTGATTTGTTTAATTGCTAGGAGACCTACTAGTTTATTATTCATATTAATCTACTGCTATTTGTGAAGCAACTAAGTTTAATAATTATTTTGCAGATCAAAAGATTATTTTATCTTAGGAAGAATATTCATCTAAATTAAATGCAAACAAGTGGCTTGTGTTGTTTAGTTCAACGATCTCTCTAATTCTTTATGCTGCTATTAAATTAAATCTTTAGCAAGTGCCGGAGGTTGTTTATTAGTAAGGGTATTTAGACCAAGTGGCTCTACTTATCTAAAATTAAGAAGAGAGGAGAAAAATTATTCCACCTGCGAGTAGTTCTTTCTACGGTGAATCTTCAAAATATTAATTGATTTATTTTTGCATCAGTGATCAGTTATAAATTCTTGATGGTGGATATTAACTTAAACCAAGGTTTTTTTCTCATCATTTATTTCATTAAATTACTTGCATAATTATTTTAGTTAATTTTATTTAAATTATTTCTTTAATTACAAAACCCCCCCTATTTTTATTTGCAAAAACATAAAATTAAATTAATCATTCTCTGTGGGATCGACTCTTGCTTACACTACTACATATTTATTTTTCAAAAGTAAGATTTTATTTTTGGGTGCTTGCGACATCACACCAGAGGTCCAAATAAATTTAAGAATTTAGTCTCATGAAAAGTCTAAGTTGTAAGACCCCGAATTTTATGAAATATAAAATTTAATTTTTCTTCATATATATTTTTTTTTTCATGAAACAGTAAGTGGTTAAATTGTCGAAATTAAAAGTTAAGGATGTTATGTGCAAATTTTATTTTGTCGGACAATTTTCGCTTTGTCGGGGAATATTCGTTTTGTCAGGGAATATTCGAGCCGTACGACGGCGCCGAAATAACAAATTATTGGTGGACCCCACAACGGAATATTTGTCGGATATAGAAAACGACAGAAGTAACCTTTTTAAATAAAAATAGTCAACGGTGTTAACTGTTAAAATACCGGTAATAAAAGAATAGTAGCATACGGTAATTTATGGTATTTTTCTGTAGCACACGGTATTGCACAGTGTCTCATATTATTGGTCTGATAATTGACACCGTAACTGTTGCGCATCATTTCATCAATAATTATCACTGCATAATATTTTATGTTATCAATTCAATAATTGTTGCTACACAGTATTTTGCATTATTGTTACTACACGACATGTTGCATTATTAAACCAATAATTGCCACAGTAACAAATGCATAGTAATTCATATTATTGATCTGATAATCGACACAGTAGTCGTTGCATTATTTTGAATTATCGTTATCACTGTGGTAGAATTATTTTAGTTGTCATATTACTAATTGGTATTTTTGCTTTATTAAAGAAAAAAAAATATTATTATTTTTCAAAAATTACTATTCACTACCGGAGTTTACTATTCATTCCCGGAAAAGGTACTATTCACTGACGGAAGTTACTGTTCATCTCGGGAAAGTCACTGTTCATCTGCCGACAGAAGTTACTGTTCATTACTGTTCACTTTTTGAAAATTTTAAAATTACTGTGCAAAGTTACTGTGCAAGTATTGAAAATTTTTAAAACGTTTGCGCAGCCTCGGCTGAAAATTTTTTCAGCCACCTACCACGCATAGTAACTTCTTTTCTCCTATAAATAGCTTGTTCAGCTGAATAGAAAAATCACACCTAAAACATAGAATTTTTCTATAAGAATTTTATGAGTTTTCTCTGAGAATAGTGAGGTTATTTTGAGAGTTTGAAAGCCAAAAGGAGTGCAGAAATTTTTCAAGTAAGTCTTTTATTAAAAAGTAGTAATTTCATAAATTCCTATTTTTCACGGTATTCACAAATCTTCCCTTAGAAGACTCTTCTTTGAGAAGATTCATTTTTAAAAGCTTTCTTTAGAAGATTTATTTTGTAATATTATTTTAAAAACTATTTTAAAGTAGTTATATTATACTACAAAAATTATGTTAAATATATATAATTTTGATAGTTCATATTATACGAGTTATCATACACTTTGAAATTTATATGTGGTAATTACTAATTTTATTATAAATATATAGGTTGATCAATCTCATTTTTATCAATATCCAGTCACCAGATAAGGTAAGAAATGTCATTTTTTTTTTACACTCTTGAACTTGCTACGGTAAGGGATATTATTTTCTTTCATACTCCTAAATCGAAACTTATTATGGAATTATTGCTTCTATAATTCCTGAAAATATTATATGTTCCATAATAGTTGAACTTCGTTATTTCAACTGAACCTTCCTATTTTCTAAACCTTTCTATTGAACTGTAACCGTTATTCTGAGCTATGGATCTTGAATATCATTTTTAAATTTCACTCCACATCATGTTGACAATTTGGACATTATTTGAATCTGCACAAAGTAAACTTCCGATACTTATTGTTTATCCTGTTTCTTCTGTTCATCAATCGTATCACTGTTATTTGTACTAATCATCAAGAATCAAGCTGTTGTGAATATCTGTGGCCGGGGGCACAGATGTGATATATTTGTTGAACAGATGATAGGTTAAAGGCGATATAATAGGTTAAAGGCGATACATCTGTTCGGTGTCTTTTATGGCACGTGGTGAAAGTTCTCTTTGGCCCGTAGTGCATAGATGAACTGTTGTTTGGTATGATTATGACCAAAGGCTGAATCTGGTTTAATCATGACCGCTGGTACTATCTGTGGCCGGGGGCACAGATGCGATATATTTGTTGAACAGATGTTAGGTTAAAGGCGATATAATAGGTTAAAGGCGATACATCTGTTCGGTATCTTTTATGGCATATATTGAAAGTTCTCTTTGGTCCGTAGTGCATAGATGAACTGTTGATTTGCATGATTATGACCAGGAACTGTGAATTTATATTATCATGACTAATGGTATTTCAGGTGATAAAAGTTGATGATGTTTTTACTAAAAAGAGAAGCGAGTGGACATTATAGTCTACATTATTCTTCTAATAGATTGCTCATTCCGCTGCTATTATTAATCTGAACATTGTTTAAGAATTTAACTGCAGTTTCTGATATAAACCTTGTAGTCTGTTGTATTCTATCAGGAACTCAACTGTTGAAGGCTAATGATAATTTATTCGTCATTATCTTAGTCATGATATTTCTTACTGGGCTATTTGAGCTCACCCTTTTGTTCCATTATTTTTCAACAGGAGATGAGAACGTAGCTGGGTCTAGCCGGGGGATGGAGTGAGGGTCCGAGGAATAGCTATCCTAGTCTTCACGTGTTGTAAAATAGTGTGGCAATAATAGTGAAGACTTAATTGTGTATTATTATACACTGTATTGTTGTACGTTGTGCTTTGTTGTAATAATTTTGTTGTAGTCTTTTGACGACTCAAGTTTGGGCTGTGTGGGCCTAGATTTGGGGGCGTCACATAAGTAATTTAATTACTACTAGTGGACTAGCCTAAAAGGATTATATGCGTTAGCCCAATATGATAATACTTGCATGAATGTGGGTAATTAAATAATAAGCCCAAGTGTTATGTTAAATGATAGTCCAAGAGGTAACTAATATAAGTCTAATAAAATTATATTGGCATATATTATATGTAATGGTGTGGAAGTCCAATTGAATTAATTGCTTAACCCAAGTTAGTAGAGATGTGTGAGTTGTGTTAGGTACCCCAAATAATTTAAATGAAGAGTTCAATGAAAAGTAAACTATGTAGCACACACACTTAAAAGTCAAATGTTGGTCAATGTGTTGGGAGAATATTTTTCAAGTATTGGTGAATGTAGAGAATTAACTAATGTAGGGTTAATTGAATAACCCTAGTTGGTAAGTAAGAGAGGGGATTAACCAAACATTGGTTATTCCTAGGTGAATGAATGTGATGATGATAATTAACTATGGATGAGTTAATTGAGTAACCCTATGTGGTAAATAAATTAAAGTTTTAACTATGCAAGAGTTAGTTGCTAGCAAAATGTGTAGATATATATATATATACATATATATATATATGATGGATGAAAATTAACTAATGTGAGGTTGGTAGTATCACATTGGGTTAGTTGTTAGAAGAGAGTAACCTTACATGGGTTAATCGGTGAAAGAATATTATAGATACAATTATGTATGTACATAATTTACCAAGATAGAATTGGTAAGTAACTATGTGTTGCGTGTTGTAGAGAATTAGTCATACCTTGGTTAATTGTTAGTAGAAATTGCAAGTATTGTATATATATGTATATATAATAAGAAGTAAAGGAAAAATGATGGAGTGTTGACCAAACATGGGACCCCACTTGGGGATTGAGTGTATTCCATTTAAAATAGTCATTCACTTTGTCAATTCCCTTAATTCATTCTAGGATGTAATTTAAATAAAAGGTTATTAGTGAATATGTAAAGATATACATATTGTAAGTATATGAATTGGTAGAGAGTTAACCAATGTTGGTTAAATAAATTAACCATGAGAAATAAGATGAGCTTTAACTAAGGTTGAAAATTTAAGTGACCAATGTTAAGTATAATACTTTAACCCTAGGTCTTATGGAGAGTTAGAGAATTAACCATATGTGGGTTAAGTGTTGGTGATATGTTGTTTGTAATCTAATCAAGTTGATTGGTGACATTTTAAAGGTCAAATGATAGTCAAATATGAGAAAAATACAAGTATTGTGCATGTATAGGTGAATATATATACATATATTGGTGTATATATATATATTGATGCTTATATAATTATATATGACATAAAAAAATAAAGTCAAATTAGTAAAAATAAATGTTATTCCCGAATTTTGAGGGGGCCCCACATGAGGATGTTGAGTGTTGCTTCCTATTGCTTCATTTTCATTCCAAAAGTTGTTTATAAACAACCTTGATTGAAGTTATTCATTCTTGTCATTCACATTGTCCATCCAAGCTATAGTAAGTATGAGTTTAAGACTTAAGTGTCTAAGTGTTGGGAGATTAGGAGCCTAAGTATGAGGGCCCAAAGGTTTCTATAAATAGAGAAGAAAGAAGAACCTAGCAATAGTTTTAGTCATTTGTTTTTTATTCATCAAGTATAGAGAGAGAGAAGCTTGAGAGCTATTAAGGGGAGTTTGAGAGAAACTCTAAGGAAAGAAGCCATTTTTTATGGAAGAAGAAGGAAAGGAAGGAGTTCTAACCATCATCTAACAAGATATAGCAAGAAGAAGATCTTCTTTTAAAGGTTTAAAAGTTTTCTTAACCTAGATCTTTTTATTTAATATTGTTAAATGTTTGAACTAAAGAGGTTATATATGATGTATGATATGTGTATGATGTATATAGAGTCATAAAATATGATGGTCTAGCAAATAATGCTTGTAGCATCATGTTTGAACCAATCGAATCAATGATTTATGAAGCTAATTTTCATTCTGTCATTGTAAGCGATTTCAAGCCTACTTCCGTTTGGAATTTAGATTTGTGATCTAAAGAGAAGTTGTAGAGGGAGAAATTCTGATGAGAATGGACTCAAGAATCACCCCAAAATATTTTAAAATGAAAAAATTATGGTAATTTGAGTGAAGAAGGGTCGAGCAGTCCCCAAATTAGGGTTTCAGATTTTTTGTACTACCGCCGCAGCGGTCAAACACACTGCCAGAAATAGGCTTTAGCTATCCGGGTCGGGGTTTTGTGAAAAATTAAGTTGAAATAAGTGTAAAATGAATGTGTTTGAATACTAAATCAATATATATATAGAATCTATTAGTGACTTAATGGTAGCTAAATATTTAAAAATAAAGACTAAAGTTAACCCAATTAAAAAGTTAATTATTAGTATTGTTTGAAGAGTATTAAAATATTATTAAATGGTGAATAATATTAGTATGAGATTAAAAGGTTGTTAAATGATTAATAACATTTGTTAAATGATTAAAATATTATTACATGGTTAATAATATTAATATGTGATTAAAATATTATTAAATTGTTAATAATATTAATAAGAGATTAAAATATTATTAAATGATAAATAATATTAGTAAGCGATTAAAATATTATCAAATGGTTAATAATATTAATAAAATATTATTAAATGATGAATAATATTAGTAAGAGATTAAAATATTATTAAATGGTTAATAATATTAATAAGAGATTAAAATATTATTAAATGGTGAATAATATTAGTAAGCGATTAAAATATTATTAAATGGTTAATAATATTAATAAGAGATTAAAAAATTATTAAATGGTGAATAATATTAGTAAGCGATTAAAATATTATTAAATGGTTAATAATATTAATAAGAGATTAAAATATTATTAGATGATTAATAATATTAATAAGAGATTAAAATATTATTAAATGGTTAATAATATTAATAAGTTATTCAAATATTATTAAATGATTAATAATATTTGAATATAGTTGTATATTATCAAAGGTAGATAATATTTTAAGGTATTTGGTATATTATTAAATGTCCAAATCATTAAGTTTTATGAAAGAAGAAATTTTAATTGAATTGAACCAATGTAAATAGTCAATTTGTAACTAATTTAGACAACTTATTAAAAGTGGGTCGTACAATGACGTGTAGTGAAGGCGTAAATTGGTTAAGCGTACCCGACATGTCCGAATTATATTTTGGGCTAGGGATTTTGTCCGAAACTTAAGGGTTCATTTGTCGGACATCTTAAGAGTTAATAATATGAAATTAGAGTTTTATATAAAGACTAAGTAATAATCATTATAACTAATGATAATGTCAATTTCATATATAAATTATAGGTTGAACGAAAGATGCAAAATAAACGTAAATGGTAGAAGCGAATCAAACAAGTTTTTCAGAACTTGCTCCTATGTGTATTGTTATGCAACAATGCTATATTAAAATTATTGATATGAAGATATATTGATGATATTTTGTGATATGTGAAAAGCATGAAATATGATTATATGTGAAGTATGTACAAAATATGAAGCATGGCTTGATAGATGCTAGTTGTGTATTATATGCGATGCATAAGAAGTATGAAATATTCATAAAATGAAAAGCATGAAAATCATGATGTTCGTATAAAATGTAAAGTATGTTTAATATGTGAAGCATGCAATGTGATATGTGTAATTGTTAGACTTGCTGAGCCGTTATGCTCACTCTTGCTATAAAATAAACACTTTCAGATAAGTGTAAGATATCCGAAGATTTTATTAAAGATCAAGAATTAGGAATTCGTTACTTTTACCTAAAGTTTAAGTGATTGTTGTAGTTCCGTATTGGACAGGTAAAATATTTGTGTAATTAAAGAAATGATTAATATGTATTGTAAGTGTTTAAATACTCAAATTGATTGTAATAGAATGAACTCGTATCAGGTATGATATTGGGACATGCTGAAATTTGTAAAGATTGCGATTTTGGAATAGAAAAAGGTGTTGTAAAATTTTAAATAAATGATTATTTAGCAATATAATATTGTTGTAAGTCATGAACGATAAGAAAAAGATTGTACAGTGATGAACCAGATCTGAGGTTCAAATGACCCAAATTTGGGGGCATCACATTTACCATAAGATATTTTAATAGTTAAAAGTGATAGTACCATTGACCATTTTTGTCTAAAAGGTTACTGATGTCGTTTTTTATTTCCGACAATATTTCGTTGTGGGGTCCACCAATCTTTGGTTATTTCGGCGCTGTTGTATAAATCGAATAATCTCCGACAAAACGAATATTCTCCGACAAGATAAAATTTGCACAAAATATTTTTTTTTAACTTTAACTTTTATCTATTTATCCATTTAGCGTTTCAGAAGAAAATATATAAAGAAAAATTAAATTTGTATTTCATAAAAATCGGGGTCTTACAAATACTTTTTTTTATTGATAATAATATAATATATTTAAATATAATAATATAATTTTGTTTTCATATTATTATTATTAAACTAGGAATGTAATATCCCAGATATTTACAAAAATTGTAAATAAGATTTGAAATAATCAATTAAAGGTTATATTTTAAAACCTAGAGTTTGAGAAGTGAGATGTGAAGAATTCGGGTGAACATTTTTTTTTAACATAATTTATTTGTTAGAAATTAAATGTGGGAATATTGTAATGATGCATATAGAGAATTTATTAAAGAAATAAATTTATTTGAGAAATGAAGACGGTTATAAGGATATATATACATAGTTATATATTCCTAGAGTTGTGTTTGTTAGCCAAACAATAAGATGAGTAAATTAATACCCAATAAAACTAATAAATTAATTAATTTAAATATGAAGTAAGAAGAAAAGTCATGAAATATAATTAATTATGTTAATTATATTAGTTATGAGTTAAAGTTATATAAAAACTAGAAAGTTGGTCTAGAACGATAATATTAAAAAGTTAATTGATTAAGTAATTAACTTAATTATTAAGTTGTGGTATAGAGTTCAAGTAATTTAATTACTACTAGTGGACTAGCGCAAAAGGATTATAGATGTTAGCCCAATATGAGAATATTGGTATGAAGTGGGTAATTAAATAATAAGCCCAAATGTTATGTTGATTAATAGTCCAATAGGTAATTAATATAAGTCCAATTAATTAATGTTGACAAGTATTGTATATAATTGGGTGGTAGTCCAATTAAATAAATTATCTAGCCCAAGTTATGGAAGATGTGTGAATTGTGTTGGGTAGCCCAAGTAATTAAATAAGAAAGCCCAATGCAAAATAGTCCATATAGCCCAAACACATTAAAAGTCAAATGATGGTCAATGGTTGGGAGAAGCATTTCAAGTATTGATAAAGTGTAGAGAATTAACTAGTGTAGGGTTAATTGAATAAACCTAGTTGGTAGACAAGAGAGAGCATTAACCAATCATTGGTTAATTGCTAGGTAAATAAAGGTGGTTTTGAGAATTAACTATGAATGAGTTAATTAAGTAACCCAATGTGGTAGAATTAATTATAGCAAATCTAATTGGATTATATTATAAGTCCAATTGAGTTATTAAACTAGGTTAAATTAATTAACCTAGTAGTCCATATAATTTAATTTGAACATTGATTTATGTAATAATTAACCAAGCCCAATACTTGTTTTAATTAAATGTAACATAAGGTATTTAATATTAGCCCAATACTAACGAGTCATCAAGATTGAAGCGTAGGTGCTTTCGTAGTAAAACCTTGGGGTAGATTAATTCATTTACTTGTGTAAATGTATATGAAGAGTTTATGTTTTGTTGTGCTATAGATTCGCAAACTTAAAATGTTAAGAGAACATTTACATATTATTTTTAATAACATTATCAGACGTTGTCCTTTATGTATAAGGATAATAGGATGGTGTGATTGAGTCATTATGCATATGATCTCAAAGTGGTAATAGGATTTTAAAGATTTCGATTCTGGAATAGAAAGAGATAATGTAAAATTGTAAATAAATGATTATTTAGCAATTATAATATTGTTGTAATTCATAAACAATAAAGAAAAGTAGTACTAATGTTGAACCGGATCCGAGGTTACAAGAACCCGGATTTGGGGTCGTCACAAAGAATAAGTATAAGTATACAATATTCAAACACTACATCTATTTTAATCATTAAACAATAAGGCATACATTAAAATCTGTACAATACTTTACTTTTTAATTTATATGTCAAATATAAAATTATGATTACAATAGAATTATAAACAATAAAATAAAATGACAATACTACTAAATTAATACCTCACCGACAATGACGAAACCAGGATCATTTTTTATTGTGGTCAAAATTATTACTCAGTTATAATTAATTTAGAGGGGATTCGGAGACAGCGCCCTCGAACATTTTTTTTGGGATACTTTTGTACTTTTTATCACATATATATAAAATATATATTATATTACAATGATAGTATAATAACTAATAACATATGATATATATATACCATATTCATCCATAATAGACTTTTTAATCATATTTGTTTATAATTAATTAATTTAAAAAATAATTTAAATTAAATTATTATTCAGTTTAAAACTATTATTGATAGAGATATATATATAGAGGGGGATAAAAATCATATGAAGTTAAAATTTAATTAAAAAAATTATAAAATTTTAATTTTACCATGTATAATAGAAAATTTAGTGTTAAAATAGTAATGAACTTTTTAATATTTTGGTACAGTTTAAAGATAGGGTTGAAAAAAGATATCTATATAATAAAATAGAGCGGCTCAAATCTCAAGATTTTAACATACAATGGTCTTAAATTAATTTAGGCTTCAACATCTAACAGTCTAAAATCATTTAAGGCTTCAACATCTAACGGTCATTAATCTATCACTCATTTTCCCCCCAAATTCAACATTTTTTTTTCAAAAATTAAACCACTCACATTTACCTCCAAAATTAAATTTACCACTACACTATAATAATAATAATAATAATAATAATAATAATAATAATAATAATAATAATAATAATAATAATAATAATAATAATAATACAAATAATACAAATAATAATTAATATAATACAAGTAATAATAATAATAACAACACCAATAATAATAATACTGTAATGACCACGAATTTCATTAGTCATTGTAAATATACTTAATAAATATTTAGCAATGAATTTAAACTTTTCGCATTAATTAATTGTGCATTAGATAATTAAATAAATGTACTTATGTGCTTGTATATTTATTTAAAGAATTAAAGTAATGTGTATAATTAATTAAAGCAAATCTAATTGGATTATATTTTAAATCCAAATGAGTTAATAAACTAGGTTAAAGATATTAACCTAGTAGCCCATGTAATTAATTTAATTACTAGCCCATGTAATTAATTAAACAAGCCCAATGCTTGATTTAATTAAATGTAACCTAGAATAATTAATGTAGCCCAATGTAACAATTAAATTGAGCCCAAACCATTTGATTAAATGAGCCCAATAGAATTTATTTTCAAGTCCAAAGTGAAGCCCAAATAGAAGTCAAAACTATGGTCAAACATTATATATATAAGTGTATATATATTAGAGTATATATGTATATATAATTTATAAAAAAAATAAAGCAAAATTGGTCATTTATTGAGGGAGTTGCCGGCAAAAGAGAGAAGGGTCACATGGGGTGGCTTGTAGCTTGTCACTTGCTTATAACTTACTCCATCAATAACTTGTAAGTTATCTTGATGGATGTCAATCCAAGAGTCAATCACTCCAATAGTAAACCTAGCTTATCTCTTAATTTGACCAATGCTAGCATATTAAGAAGTTAATGAAGGTTTAGTAAAGACCTATAAATATAGTGCTCTACCAAAGTGTTATGTTGGTTGGCTATTTTGATAGTTTATTCTAGAGAGAAAAGTGAGAGAATTCTAGAGAAAAATAGAGAGAAACTAGTGAGCTATTGAGAGTTTGAGAAGGAATACACAAGGAGTGTTCATCTAGTTGCCAAGGTGGAGTCACTAGCTAAGTACATTGCCAAGAGAAGGAGAGCATTCAAATCAAAAAGGTTTAAAAGTGCTCTATACCCTTATCTCTTTATTTCTATGGTTAAAATGTAGTTTTAACCGATCAAAACTTATTTTGATGGTCTAGAAGTATTTAACTATGTAATATATGTATATTCATAGTTTGATGTGTTTAAATAATGTTTTGGTATGTGTGGATTGCATAAACATGTAAGAAATGTTCATAACGAACTTTACCGGTAAAGCCCTAAATAAGCATGTTATGTTTAACATTGTAGTTTGAAATGTACAAATCGGAAATTGGATTTTTATGGCTAGAAAACTAGATCTATGAGTTTTAAAGAAAACCCAACTTGAACCTCTCAAAAATATGAAAAAATGAAGAAGTTATGGCTTTTACCGCAAAACATGTCATTTTAAAACCCTAATGCACAATAGTCCACTTGGAGCCCATTTTTCGTGATCTTTACATATCCAAAAATGTGTTTCAATGATGGAATATTGTAGTTCAAGAAGATACGAATCCAACAAGACCAATTTGAGGTCATTTGGATTTATAGATTTCATTTTATTCAAGTTTTAATCAAAAGAGCAAAAGTTGAAAAATCTGAAAAATGGCATTTTGGCAGTTTCTGCCACTCAAGGGCCGGGGCCCTCTTCCCTTTGTTATTTAGAGGGCCGGGGCCCTAGTTACTGTTCACCGACAGAATTTTTTTTAATTTCGGGTCGGGTCGGTTTGTTTTTAACGGGTCGGTTTAAATCAATTATAACTAAAATGGGTAAAAATATTTTAACATTAATATAATTAATTTGGGACCCAATAAAAATAAAATATATAATTATTTATTATGTGGATATTAAATAAAAATTTAGAGTCATGAAGGTAATTAATTACTATTTAATTAATATTAAATAATAATTAAAATGAAAAGAGATAGTAACTAATTATTTATTTAGTAATAAATAAAGGGTAATATAAGTAATAAAATATTATTAAATAGTTAATAATACTAGATAATAAATAAAATATTATTAAATAATTAATAATATTAGATAAGTAATAAAATATTATTAAATGATTAATAATATTAGATAATGAATAAAATATTATTACATAGTTAATAATATTATATACTTAATAAAATATTATTAAATGATTAATAATATTAGAAACTTAATAAAATATTATTAAATAATTAATAATATTAGATACTTAATAAAATATTATTAAATGAGTTAATAATATTAGATAATTAATAAAATATTATTAAATGTTTAATAATGTTAGATACTTAATAAAATATTATTAAATGATTAATAATATTAGATACTTAATAAAATATTATTAAATAGTTAATAATATTAGATAATGAATAAAATATTATTAAATGATTAATAATATTAGTTAATCCTAGAAGATTTATAAGGTATTATTAAATGATGAATAATACTACAATGCTAATAAAATATTATTAAATTGTTAATAATATTAGAAAATTGTTTGAACTATATTAAATAGTTAATATAGGTTCTTTGTGTTTGAAATATTATCAAGTAGTGATAATATTTCCTAAGTGTTTAATTACCCATAATTAATCAATTATGTGGTTCGTAAGGTTTATAAAGGTCATTATACTTACAAGTATATGATACTAATTTAAGATCAAATTGATTTAATTGTTAGGTCCGTTCAAGGATTGTTAGATTAATTTGGTTAGCAGTAAACGACGCACGAGGCAAGTTTTCTAACTTTAACTTGTAATTCTTATTGCAAGTCTTCTACCCTTAACTTGTACTTATTGTTGCAATTATTATTCAACCATATTTACATTTCAATTATTGTTGAGCAAGTATTCTACACTCGTAGATATTTGACAGATCTTTAAGTGAATTAATTATCAAAAATTACTTCACATCGCTATTGATTATTGTATTCGCACATAGTGCTTTGCAAACTGTTTAAGAACGTCTAAGCTAATTGTTTCGGCTAGACAAATGCATGTTAAATTCATTTAGTTGAATATTATAAAAGCTTATCCAAACCATTGGCTGGTGCGGATTCTTACAGTAAGACTGAGATAGAACAACCCTAGTTAAAGGGGATTTTTAATTGTCGGAGACCCGACAGCGCGCAAGAAAACTAAATGTGATGCATATACATAGGACATGAGAGGACTGATCCCCTCAAGTGTCCCGTTATTTTTAACAAGGAGTCAGACATTGTATGTCTGTTCTACCTTAGTAGCAGTTCATGGTCATTAAAGACCACTCAGCAGTAAAGAGTCAATTCCTTCTTTTATTGAACATTGATTCTTGTTATCTTTCACAATTGCTATTGTTGAAACCTTGAAGTTATTTCCCTTCATCATGATATATCGTATGATTGTTGTTTATAAACTTGCTGAGCCATTTAGTTGCTCATTCTTGCTATATCATGACTATATTTCAGCCATTCCCGAAAGCTCTAAATCGGACAAAGGCAAGGGGAAAGCGAATGTTTAGTTTTAGTAATTGCATGCTAGTTTATATTACTGTTATGTAATTATTGTTGTAAATCTTTTGTATTTCCCTTAAGATATGTAATGTTAAGATTAAGGTAATAGACCTTGGGAAGTGTAACCTTTTGTATTATTCCGCGAAGTTTGAATACAATTTATGTATTTCATTATTGTTTAGTATTGTACAGTGAGAACCAAACCCGAGGTTAAAGAACCCGGATTTGGGGTCGTCACAGGTTGGTATCAGAGCTGTAGGTTAGAAACGCTAGGATTTGCGAAACCTAGGTTATAACCTTAGTACTAAACTCTTATCGAGTGCGTTAGGAGATGAATCGGGGAGATTCATCATGATGTGTATTTTTGGAGATGGATTGAGAAAATCCATCGAGCCGAGATGTACATGATAAAATATCATTTCATTTCATCAATGAATATATTTTATTGCTGTACTAACATGTGTTATTTATGTTATTGTAGGATGGCAGAGATAGGACAGACGAGCACTGCTGTAGAGGAGGTGATTTTTACTGATATCCACATGGATACAGTACAACCACGGGTGGCTGCACCTGTCGAGGAGCCAGAGACGGATCCCGAAGAGGGAGATAGAGAGGACGCTGTCTGGGGCGGAGTCATGGGGCAGTACAGTGAGGAGGAGGCTGATACTGATGATGATGATGAGGAGGATGAGGAGCCAGCGGAGTATGTTGATGGCATGGGCACTGTCGCCAGTGACATCATCGATACTCTCACTACGGCTAACGACGAGCTAGAGGAGAGGGTTCAGCACCTTGAGGAGCAGAACCAGGTTCACCAGCAGACAGAGCAGCAGTATAGAGATACAGCTTATATGTTCTCTGGCGAGAACATAGAGCTGAAGGCGAGGATGGCCGAGATGGAGGCCAAATTGGTAGCCGCTGAGCTAAAGATTCAGCAGACGCAGGCAGAGAGGGAGGCCATGAGGGGCCAGATGCAGCAGGCAGTCGAGGATAGACTAGATATGGAGATCCAGCGTGATGCAGCTCACGGGCAGATGATGGAGCTGGAGGAGGAGGTTAGGGAGAAGAAGGTGAGGATAGATAGACTCAGTTACGTCTATCGCTCATCAGTTGGTAGGATCCAGAGTAGGGTGCACTATTACCCTGCCGAGGAGGGCCAGACCTTGCACACCATCAGTAGGGGTGTGGTCAGGGCTATTGGAGATGAGGAGTACGACGATGCGGTTCGTCGAGGGATGCGCCGTTAGTTGTATTTTCTTTATTTATTATGTATGTACATAGATGCAGTAGAAACCCAACTTTTGTTTTGATAGAGGGTTAGTATGTTGTAAATCCCAACTCTACGAAGTTGTAGGATATGTTAGATCCCGTCTTTTGTTTTAACTATCGGGGTTAGCAGCGTTTATAGCAGTATGCTTATGATGTAAAAGTGCTACGCACTGTGTTTTGGCATATGAATATAAATGCATTTCCGTTTATGTTTATATGTGTCAAGATGATTATTGGTGCTTTAGTTTAAAATACTTAAGCTACAAAACGAAAGTAAAAAGATTGAAACAACTTTAATTAATTAAATTTTCTTTATACAGAAAATGCCGCCACAGAGAAGAAATCAACGACTACCCCCACCACCACCCGAAGAGTCAGTGAACGCCGGAGGGGTACCGCCAAACCCTGTCCAAGAGTTCGTAGAAATGCTAATGGGAGCATTTCGCGGACGCAACACAGAGGCTACTGGAGCAACAAACCCTACCGCTCCACTAGCAACCTTTAAAGACTTCAAACTGATAGGACCACCCGAGTTCAAAGGGACCACAGATCCTATAGAAGCACAAACCTGGATAGAGGAGATGGAAAAAGTCTTCGAGGTTGCACGAGTTAGGGAGGAGCAAATGACCTCATTTGCTACCTTCATGATGAAAGGAGAGGCCAGCCACTGGTGGAAGGCCAATAAGAGTAGAGCAGGGGAGGGAACGATCGCGTGGGCGCGATTCAAAGAGGTATTCTTGGAAAACTACTTTCCAGAGAGTACAAAGGCTAGGATGGAAATTAAATTCCTAGAGCTTAAGCAGGGGAACTTGTCCGTATCAGAATACGCCGCCAAGTTCAATGAATTGGCAAGATTTGCTTCACACCAGGTGGACACCGAGGCAAGACGCGCCAGACGATTCGAACAGGGGCTGAAACCATGGGTTTACAGTCGGGTAGCTGTTCTCCAGATCACAAATTTTGCAACACTGCTGGAGAAAGCTATCATAGCTGAGGGTGGAAATGAAGCTTTGAATAAGCACAATCAAGAACGGAACAAGAAGAGAAGCGATGGGGGAAACAGAGAAGGTAGCAGCGGGGGCAGCAACTCGAACAAACGCAAGTGGAATAACAACAGCAGTTCGGGGACACCCCAGGGCAGTGAGTCAAAGAAAGCAAGCAAATGCAGTCAATGCGGGAAGAATCACTCAGGGGAGTGCATGAAGGGAAGGAATGTCTGTTACAACTGTGGGCAAGAGGGGCACATCGCTCCTAATTGTCCCACACCAAAAAGAAAGGGAGGTTGTTTCGCCTGCGGGGCCATGGACCATCAATTTAAAGATTGTCCGAAGAAGAAGAACACCGGAGGGAGTTCGGGCTATAGGGGAAGCAACAGCAACAACAACAACAACGCCAAACTGACCATTGGAGGGCCGGTGCCACAGAACAAACCAACGGCACGGACTTTCAACATGACGGTGCAGGACGCCGTCGAATCAAAAGACGTGGTGTCAGGTATTATTTCGATCAATGATATAAATGCTTACGTATTATTTGATTCGGGTGCTACCTGTTCATTTGTGTCTGATGAATTCGCTAGACGGTTAGAATTGCCTAGAGAAAAACTAGAGAACCCAATGAACATAGAAGTTGCAAATAAAGAAGTGATTCCTGTAGAGTATGTATATAGAAACTGTTGTGCTGAAATCAGGGGTCAGAAGCTGAGTGTAAATTTAATTCCAATACGTTTGGGGGAGTTCGACGTTATACTTGGAATGGATTGGTTGTTTAACCATGGAGCTATAATTGATTGTCAAAAGAAGTGTATACACCTTAAGACACCGAATAGGTCTAAGGTCGTATTTTATGGCAGCAAGTCGTCTAGACAATCAGCATGTCTGACGATGATGCAGGCCAAGAAATTATTGAAGAAAGGTTGCGTAGGGTATTTGGCTCACATAGTGGACACACGGATAGTGAATCCCGAGATGGAGCAAATACCAGTAGTGAGGGAGTTCATGGACGTGTTTCCAGATGTACTGCCAGGTTTACCGCCAGATAGGGAGATAGAGTTTGTAATTGATTTGGTACCGGGAACAGCACCAATATCAAAGGCACCATATAGGATGGCTCCGGTAGAAATGAAGGAGTTAATGATCCAACTACAGGAGTTGTTGGATAATAAGTACATTCAGCCAAGTGTTTCCCCATGGGGAGCACCTGTGTTGTTTGTAAAGAAGAAGGATGGATCGATGAGGCTATGTATGGATTACAGAGAGCTGAATAAGGTGACAATTAAGAACAAGTACCCGTTGCCACGAATTGACGATCTTTTCGATCAATTAAAAGGGGCGAAGTACTTTTCAAAGATTGACTTGAGGACTGGTTATCATCAGTTGAAAGTCAGGAAGGAGGATGTGCCCAAGACGGCATTCAGAACTCGATATGGGCATTATGAGTTTCTGGTAATGTCGTTTGGACTGACGAATGCGCCAGCCGCATTTATGGACATGATGAACAGAATATTCAAGCAGTACTTGGATAAATTTGTTGTTGTGTTCATTGACGATATTTTGGTTTATTCCAAGACGAAGGAGGAGCATGATGAACACCTAAGAGTGGTGTTGGAGATTTTACGGAAGGAGCAGTTGTATGCTAAGTTTTCAAAGTGTGAATTCTGGTTGGAGAGAGTTCAATTTTTGGGTCATGTCATTGACAAGGAGGGAGTTTCAGTAGATCCAGCAAAGGTGGAAGTGGTAATGAATTGGGAACAACCAAGGACGCCGACGGAGGTAAGAAGTTTCTTGGGGTTAGCAGGTTACTATCGGAGATTCATTCAAGATTTTTCGAAGATAGCAACACCGCTGACAAATTTAACAAGGAAGACGGTAAAATATGTATGGACGGAGAAGTGTGAGGAAAGTTTTCAGGAGCTAAAGAAAAGACTTAGTGAAGCACCTGTATTGACTTTACCGGACGATACAGGAGGTTTTACGGTCTACAGCGATGCATCGCACAAGGGACTTGGCTGTGTGCTTATGCAAAATGGCAAGGTCGTTGCGTATGCGTCCAGACAGTTGAAGGACTACGAGAAGGGATACCCTACCCACGACTTGGAGCTGGCAGCGGTAGTGTTTGCCCTTAAGATTTGGAGACATTATTTATATGGAGAGAAATGTGAGATATTCACAGACCACAAGAGTCTGAAGTATATCTTCACACAGAAGGAGTTAAATATGAGGCAACGGAGATGGTTAGAATTGATCAAGGACTATGATTGTGAAATTCTGTATCATCCCGGCAAGGCCAACGTAGTAGCAGATGCTCTAAGTAGAAAGAGCAGGGAGAAATTGTTCATCTTGACAGATCAGGAACAATTGGTTCAAGAGATGGCTCGAATGGAGTTGGAGGTGAGAAATCCAAATGAGTCAATGGAAGTAGAAGCAAGCCCAACCTTATTAGATAGGGTGAAAGAGGCTCAAGACAAAGATGAAGAATGTGTCAGAATAAGGATGAGAATGACCGAAGGGGAAGAGGTCAAATTCAAGGAGGATAGCATGGGATTGCTAAGGTTTGAAAATCGTGTTTGGGTACCGCTAGTGCCTGAATTACGAGAGGAGATTTTGCAAGAGGCCCACAGTACGAGATACTCGATACATCCGGGGAGTACGAAGATGTATCAAGATCTACGTCAGCATTTTTGGTGGCCGAATTTAAAAAGGGAGGTCGCAGAATGTGTCAGCCGATGCTTAACTTGTCAAAGGGTAAAGGCCGAACATCAGAGACCAAGTGGATTACTACAGCCGTTAGAGATTCCAGAGTGGAAATGGGAGCATATCACAATGGATTTTGTGGTAGGACTTCCAGCAACACAGAAGGGATTTGACGCAATATGGGTGATTGTGGATCGACTAACAAAGTCAGCTCACTTTTTACCAATCAAGATTAAGTTCAGTTTGGATCAGTTGGTCAAACTGTACATCAAGGAGATAGTTTCGAGACATGGGGTGCCGGTATCGATTGTGTCAGACAGAGATCCGCGCTTCACGTCAAAATTTTGGAGAAGTCTTCAGGAGAGATTGGGGACACAGTTGAGAATGAGTACAGCATATCATCCGCAGACCGATGGGCAAAGTGAAAGAACAATACAGACATTGGAGGATATGCTCAGGGCTTGTGTGATGGATTTCAAGGGCAGTTGGGAAAGCCATCTGCCACTAGTTGAGTTTGCATACAACAACAGTTATCATGCAAGCATAGGCATGCCGCCTTACGAAGCATTGTACGGAAGAAAGTGCAGAACATCTCTATGCTGGGATGAGGTAGGAGAACGCCGACTGTTGGGACCGGAATTGGTCCAACAGACGGTAGAGATTATCAAGGTAATAAGAGTTCGGCTAGTAGCAGCTCAGGACCGTCAGAAGAAATACGCCGATTTACATCGACAAAAGCGAGACTTCGAAGTTGGGAGTTTTGTGTTCATGAAGGTATCTCCCTGGAAGGGGAAGATCCGATTTGGAAAGAAGGGGAAGCTGAGTCCGAGGTTCATAGGACCGTTCGAGATATTAAAGAGAGTGGGTGAAGTGGCGTACGAGGTAGCTTTACCTCCTGAACTGGAGCATATTCACAATGTGTTTCACGTATCAGTGTTGCGACCATACAAGCCAGACCACAAACATGTCATATCCTATGAGCCAATACAAGTCGAGAAAGACTTATCGTACGAGGAAATTCCTGTCCAGATACTAGATAGGAAAGAGCAGAAATTACGGAATAAGATTATACATTCTGTCAAAGTCCTATGGAGGAACCACAACGCTGAGGAAGCTACGTGGGAGCTTGAAGAAAAGATGAGGGCTAACTATCCGCATCTGTTTGAGTAGTTTAAATTTGTAATTCCGGGGACGGAATTCTTATAAGGGGGGGAGAATGTAATCACCACGAATTTCATTAGTCATTGTAAATATACTTAATAAATATTTAGCAATGAATTTAAACTTTTCGCATTAATTAATTGTGCATTAGATAATTAAATAAATGTACTTATGTGCTTGTATATTTATTTAAAGAATTAAAGTAATGTGTATAATTAATTAAAGCAAATCTAATTGGATTATATTTTAAATCCAAATGAGTTAATAAACTAGGTTAAAGATATTAACCTAGTAGCCCATGTAATTAATTTAATTACTAGCCCATGTAATTAATTAAACAAGCCCAATGCTTGATTTAATTAAATGTAACCTAGAATAATTAATGTAGCCCAATGTAACAATTAAATTGAGCCCAAACCATTTGATTAAATGAGCCCAATAGAATTTATTTTCAAGTCCAAAGTGAAGCCCAAATAGAAGTCAAAACTATGGTCAAACATTATATATATAAGTGTATATATATTGGAGTATATATGTATATATAATTTATAAAAAAAATAAAGCAAAATTGGTCATTTATTGAGGGAGTTGCCGGCAAAAGAGAGAAGGGTCACATGGGGTGGCTTGTAGCTTGTCACTTGCTTATAACTTACTCCATCAATAACTTGTAAGTTATCTTGATGGATGTCAATCCAAGAGTCAATCACTCCAATAGTAAACCTAGCTTATCTCTTAATTTGACCAATGCTAGCATATTAAGAAGTTAATGAAGGTTTAGTAAAGACCTATAAATATAGTGCTCTACCAAAGTGTTATGTTGGTTGGCTATTTTGATAGTTTATTCTAGAGAGAAAAGTGAGAGAATTCTAGAGAAAAATAGAGAGAAACTAGTGAGCTATTGAGAGTTTGAGAAGGAATACACAAGGAGTGTTCATCTAGTTGCCAAGGTGGAGTCACTAGCTAAGTACATTGCCAAGAGAAGGAGAGCATTCAAATCAAAAAGGTTTAAAAGTGCTCTATACCCTTATCTCTTTATTTCTATGGTTAAAATGTAGTTTTAACCGATCAAAACTTATTTTGATGGTCTAGAAGTATTTAACTATGTAATATATGTATATTCATAGTTTGATGTGTTTAAATAATGTTTTGGTATGTGTGGATTGCATAAACATGTAAGAAATGTTCATAACGAACTTTACCGGTAAAGCCCTAAATAAGCATGTTATGTTTAACATTGTAGTTTGAAATGTACAAATCGGAAATTGGATTTTTATGGCTAGAAAACTAGATCTATGAGTTTTAAAGAAAACCCAACTTGAACCTCTCAAAAATATGAAAAAATGAAGAAGTTATGGCTTTTACCGCAAAACATGTCATTTTAAAACCCTAATGCACAATAGTCCACTTGGAGCCCATTTTTCGTGATCTTTACATATCCAAAAATGTGTTTCAATGATGGAATATTGTAGTTCAAGAAGATACGAATCCAACAAGACCAATTTGAGGTCATTTGGATTTATAGATTTCATTTTATTCAAGTTTTAATCAAAAGAGCAAAAGTTGAAAAATCTGAAAAATGGCATTTTGGCAGTTTCTGCCACTCAAGGGCCGGGGCCCTCTTCCCTTTGTTATTTAGAGGGCCGGGGCCCTAGTTACTGTTCACCGACAGAATTTTTTTTAATTTCGGGTCGGGTCGGTTTGTTTTTAACGGGTCGGTTTAAATCAATTATAACTAAAATGGGTAAAAATATTTTAACATTAATATAATTAATTTGGGACCCAATAAAAATAAAATATATAATTATTTATTATGTGGATATTAAATAAAAATTTAGAGTCATGAAGGTAATTAATTACTATTTAATTAATATTAAATAATAATTAAAATGAAAAGAGATAGTAACTAATTATTTATTTAGTAATAAATAAAGGGTAATATAAGTAATAAAATATTATTAAATAGTTAATAATACTAGATAATAAATAAAATATTATTAAATAATTAATAATATTAGATAAGTAATAAAATATTATTAAATGATTAATAATATTAGATAATGAATAAAATATTATTACATAGTTAATAATATTATATACTTAATAAAATATTATTAAATGATTAATAATATTAGAAACTTAATAAAATATTATTAAATAATTAATAATATTAGATACTTAATAAAATATTATTAAATGAGTTAATAATATTAGATAATTAATAAAATATTATTAAATGTTTAATAATGTTAGATACTTAATAAAATATTATTAAATGATTAATAATATTAGATACTTAATAAAATATTATTAAATAGTTAATAATATTAGATAATGAATAAAATATTATTAAATGATTAATAATATTAGTTAATCCTAGAAGATTTATAAGGTATTATTAAATGATGAATAATACTACAATGCTAATAAAATATTATTAAATTGTTAATAATATTAGAAAATTGTTTGAACTATATTAAATAGTTAATATAGGTTCTTTGTGTTTGAAATATTATCAAGTAGTGATAATATTTCCTAAGTGTTTAATTACCCATAATTAATCAATTATGTGGTTCGTAAGGTTTATAAAGGTCATTATACTTACAAGTATATGATACTAATTTAAGATCAAATTGATTTAATTGTTAGGTCCGTTCAAGGATTGTTAGATTAATTTGGTTAGCAGTAAACGACGCACGAGGCAAGTTTTCTAACTTTAACTTGTAATTCTTATTGCAAGTCTTCTACCCTTAACTTGTACTTATTGTTGCAATTATTATTCAACCATATTTACATTTCAATTATTGTTGAGCAAGTATTCTACACTCGTAGATATTTGACAGATCTTTAAGTGAATTAATTATCAAAAATTACTTCACATCGCTATTGATTATTGTATTCGCACATAGTGCTTTGCAAACTGTTTAAGAACGTCTAAGCTAATTGTTTCGGCTAGACAAATGCATGTTAAATTCATTTAGTTGAATATTATAAAAGCTTATCCAAACCATTGGCTGGTGCGGATTCTTACAGTAAGACTGAGATAGAACAACCCTAGTTAAAGGGGATTTTTAATTGTCGGAGACCCGACAGCGCGCAAGAAAACTAAATGTGATGCATATACATAGGACATGAGAGGACTGATCCCCTCAAGTGTCCCGTTATTTTTAACAAGGAGTCAGACATTGTATGTCTGTTCTACCTTAGTAGCAGTTCATGGTCATTAAAGACCACTCAGCAGTAAAGAGTCAATTCCTTCTTTTATTGAACATTGATTCTTGTTATCTTTCACAATTGCTATTGTTGAAACCTTGAAGTTATTTCCCTTCATCATGATATATCGTATGATTGTTGTTTATAAACTTGCTGAGCCATTTAGTTGCTCATTCTTGCTATATCATGACTATATTTCAGCCATTCCCGAAAGCTCTAAATCGGACAAAGGCAAGGGGAAAGCGAATGTTTAGTTTTAGTAATTGCATGCTAGTTTATATTACTGTTATGTAATTATTGTTGTAAATCTTTTGTATTTCCCTTAAGATATGTAATGTTAAGATTAAGGTAATAGACCTTGGGAAGTGTAACCTTTTGTATTATTCCGCGAAGTTTGAATACAATTTATGTATTTCATTATTGTTTAGTATTGTACAGTGAGAACCAAACCCGAGGTTAAAGAACCCGGATTTGGGGTCGTCACAAATACTAATAATAATAACAATAATAATTATAATAATAGTAACAATACTAACAATAATAATTAAAATAATTGTAATAATAAAAAAAATAGTAATAGTAATAGTAATAATAATAATAATAATAATAATAATAATAATAATAATAATAATAATAATAATAATAATAATAATAATAATAACAGCAACAATAATAATAATAATAATAATAATAATAAAAATAAAAATAAAAAATAGTAATAGTAATAGTAATAGTAATAATAATAATAATAATAATAATAATAATAATAATAATAATAATTGTGACACCCCCAAATCCGGGTCCCTTGAACCTCGGGTTCGGTGCTCACTATTCAACACTTGTCAAACATTCATAAAATACATCTTCAATATCTCGCGGAAAACATACATAATTTCATTACAAAACGTACCTTCAATCTCAGGTTTCACTAACCTTAATACATCATCATTACCTTATAATACAAAAGGTTTACACAAATAGTACGAACTAACTACGTCTACTCGTTCATCTGTCATTTGCCGTGGTACTCCTTAGATAACTCGGCTTAACTGAAAATAGTTCATGATATAGCAAGGGTGAACAATTACTTTGCTCAGCAAGTTTAAATAAACAATAAAAGGTATATCATGAATGAAAAAGATTTAGCTCTGGAAACTTCAACAATATATAATAATTGTGAAGACATCCAACTTTGAATAATATAATTCAATTGATATAACATACTACTTCTGTGACGCCCCCAAATCTGAGCCCACACAGCCCAAACTTGAGTCGTCAAAAGACTACAACAAAATTATTACAATGAAATACAACGTACAACAATACAGTGGATAATACAACACAACTAAGTCTTCATTATTATTGCCACACTATTTTATAACACGTGAAGACTATGATAGCTATCCCCGCACTCTCACTCCATTCCCCGGCTACACCCCGTTACGTTCTCATCTCCTGTTGAAAAACAATGGAACGAAAAGAAAGGGTGAGCTCAAATAGCCCAGTAAGAAATATCATGACTAAGATAATGACGAATAAATTATCATTAGCCTTCAACAGTTGAGTTCTTGATAGAATACAATAGACTACAAGGTTTATATCAAAAACTGTAGTTAAATTCTTAAACAACGTTCAGATCACTAATAGCAGCGGAATGAGCAATCTATTAGAAGAATAATGCAGACTATAATGTCCACTCGCTTCTCTTTTTTGTAAAAATATCATCAACTTTTATCATCTGAAATACCATTAGTCATGATAATAAAAATTCACAGTTCCTGATCATAATCATGCAGATCAACAGTTCATATTTGCACTACGGGCCAAAGACATTTAATATAACACCAACGGTCATGATTATACCAGATTCAGCCTTTGGTAATAATCATACCAATCAACAGTTCATCTTTGCACTACGGGCCAAAGATATTCAATAAAGTACCAACGGTCATGATTATACCAGATTCAGCCTTTGGTCATAATCATACCAACCAACAGTTCATCTTTGCACTACGGGCCAAAGAGAACATTCACCACGTGCCATAAAAGACACCGAACAGATGTATCGCTTTTAACCTAGTATATCGCCTTTAACCTATCATCTGTTCAACAATTATATCACATCTGTGCCCCCGGCCACAGATATTCACAACAGCTTGATTCTTGATGATTAATACAAATAACAGTGATACAAATGATGAACAGAAGAACAGGATAAACAATAAGTATCAGAAGTTTACTTTGTGCAGATTCAAATAATGTCCAAATTGCCAACATGATGTGGAGTGAAATTTAAAAATGATATTCAAGATCCACAGTTCAGAATAACGGTTACATTTCAATAGAAAGGTTCACGTAAATAGGAAGGTTCAGTTGAAATAATGAAGTTCAACTGTTATGGAACATATAATATTTTCAGGAATTATAGAAGCAATAGTTCCATAATAAGTTTCGATTTAGGAGTATGAAAGAAAATAATATCCCTTACCGTAGCAGGTTTGATTAACAAAAGGTGAGGGAAATTAATATCCCTTACCATAGTAAGTTTGAATAATGGAAGATGAAAAAGATGGTATCCCTTATGAGTATAAAGGAAAATGATATCACTTACGAATATGGAATAAAAGTGTCATGTGATAATTCGTGTAGACAAATTATTTCCACACGAGACAAATAAAAAGGGTTATTCACCAACAGGCGATAATCCGCACCGTAAGGTTATTCCCATCAATTTGAATACGAATAGTTATTCACCAAACAGGCGATAATCCGCGCCGTAAGGTTATTCCCATCAATTTGAATACGAAGAGTTATTCACCAAACAGACGATAATCCGCACCGTAAGGTTATTCTCAAAGATTAATAAGGAATGAATACAAAAGGTTATTCACCAACAGGCGGTAAACCGCGCCGTAAGGTTATTCCCACAATTTAATACATGGAAGTAAATGGCACAAGAAAGAAACGATATTATTTTCGAGAATCAAAGAATGATAATCCATTCAAGTAAGAAAGAAAATAATATCCATTTATGATGATGAAAAGAATGATACCCCTTACCTTAACACGTGACTGGATATTGATTTAAATGAGGTTGATCAACCTATATTTTTATAATAAAATTAGTAATTTCCACATATAAATTTCAAAGTGTATGATAACTCGTATAATATGAATTATCAAAATTATATATATTTAACATAATTTTTGTAGTATAATATAAGTACTTTTAAATAGTTTTAAAAATAATATTCCAAAATAAATCTTCCAAAGAAAACTTTTAAAAATGAATCTTCTTAAAGAAGAGTCTTCTAAAGGAAGATTTGTGAATACCGTGAAAAATAGGAATTTATAAAATTACTACTCTTTAATAAAAGACTTACTTGAAAAATTCCTGCACTCCTTTTGGCTTTCAAACTCTCAAAATAACCTTACTATTCTCAGAGAAAACTCATAAAATTCTTATAGAAAAATTTTATGTTTTAGGTGTGATTTTTCTATTCAGCTGAACAAGCTATTTATAGGACAAAATAAGGCACTATGCGTGGTAGGTGAACAGAAAAAAAATTCAGCAGAGGCTGCTGCGCAGCCTCCACCAACCCATTCCCAGCAAACACATTTCTCACATTTCGTGTGGGCCCCACAGTGGGTCCCACATGTTTCTTACTATTCACTTACTATTCACGTTACTATTCACGTCACTATTCACGTTACTATTTCAAATAGTAAAATTAATTATTTTATTTTTTTATTTATTTATTTATTCTTCCTGTGAGTCCAACATATAAAATAATGTTACCATAATAATGTAAGAAACACGTTACATATTTTTATTAATTTAATAATATAAATTACAGTATATTTGCTACTGTGACAATTATTAGATTCAATAATTTTAAACTACAGTGCACCAACAATTATTGACTCGATGATATGAAATACAGTGTAATGACAATTATTGAATCAATAATGCAAAATACTGTGTAGCAACAATAATTGAATTGATAATATAAAATATTATGCAGTGACAATTATTGATGAAATGATGCGTAACAGTTACGGTGTCAATAATATGAGACACTGTGCAATACCGTGTGCTACTGTAGAATACCGTGTGCCACAATAAAATACCATAAATTACCGTATGCTACTATTCTTTTATCACCGGTATTTTAACAGTTAACACCGTTGACTATTTTTATTTAAAAAGGTTACTTCTGTCGTTTTCTATATCCGACAATTATTCCGTTGTGGGCTCCACCAATAATTAGTTATTTCGGCGCCGTCGTACGGCCCGAATATTCCCCGACAAAACGAATATTCCCCGACAAAAAGAATATTGTCCGACAAAATAAAATTTACACATAACATCCTTAACTTTCAATTTTGTCAATTTAACCATTTACTGTTTCAGGAAAAATATATATGAAGAAAAATTAAATTTTGTATTTCATAAATTCGGGGTCTTACAACTTCATCATGCTGAAAGGGTCACAAGACCATGAACACACGTTTTGAGTATTTACAATACCCTGTAGACAGAAGACTGTCAGTTCGTTTTGAATATTAACCATCATTTCGATTGACATATCCGGTGATGGGTACTCTAGGTGATCAGCCTATCATACATTTATAGAGTGCACAATATAACCATCTAGTTCGTTTTGATCGGGAATATTCCATCCGACCGTAAGCTTATCTGCTTATAATGCTCTGTTCATTTCAGCTTATCCCATCAGATTCCGCACCACAACAATATGGTTTGGACTAACTTCAATAATATTCAGATTTATGAATTTAAATCGTACATGGTCTAGCCGAAACAATTGGCATAGAACCCTCGCTTAGAACAGTTCATAACAAGAACAGTCATAATATCACATGCAATATCTAGCTGAAACAAATAACATAGATATTTCTCTTTAAACAGTTCATAACGTGAACAGTCATGCAAATGCACCTAAGTGCGATTGTCAATAATAATATAAATATGAAATAATTCCTAATAATTATTTCATCATGCATTTTGAAATAAATTTCAGATTCTACATAAATAACTTGCCAAATAAATACAAGTTAAGGTTCAGAGAAACTTGCCTGTTCCGCTGACTACTGCTATTCAACTTAAAAATACTTCATTTGGGTGACCTAATATTCAACAACATTGATCCTCCAATTAGCATAACAAATATAGGTTTATTTAACATTAATAACCTTACCTTATATGTCTTAAATCATCTATCACTTAATCGTAACCTTAAAACTTTTAATAATATTATCAATC
Organism: Hedera helix; assembly: GCA_947179155.2. NCBI lineage: Eukaryota > Viridiplantae > Streptophyta > Magnoliopsida > Apiales > Araliaceae > Hedera > Hedera helix. The sequence continues at coordinate 47,259,762 of OX359271.1, read as the reverse complement.
CCTTGATAATATTTTAAATCACATAACTATCACTTTATTGCTTTATAGTATTATCACCTTTGATATTATATAAATACCACAGATAATATTATTAATCGTATAATAATATTTTAACCATTTACTATCTCAATAATAAATCATCTAGTTCCTCAATATTATTAACCATCTAATAATCATCTTAATCTCTTTATTATCTCAAACACTTATTAACATTATTAATACATAAATAATGTTTTACACTATCCCTAATGATATTATTTATCAAACAACATCTTAATCATTTGTAAATATTATTAACCATTTAATAATATTTTAACCTCTTAATAATATTATTAATCATTTAATAATATCATTATCCTTAGTTAATATTATTAATCATTTAATAATATTTCGATAATATATTAACATTATTAATAATTTCTTACTCTTCACATGATATTATTTATTAAATAATATCTCCAATAACTTATAAATATTATTATTCATTTAATAATATTTTATACTCAAAATAATATCATTTAATAATGTCTTCTTCTCTCATTAATATTATTAACCATTTAATAATATTTTATTCTCATACTAATATTATTAACCATTTAATAATATTTTACTCATTTATTAATATTATTAATCATTTAATAATATTCTACTAACTTACTAATATTATTAATCATTTAATAATATTCTATTAACTTACTAATATTATTAACCATTTAATAATATTTTAATCATTCGTTAATATTATTAACTATTTAATAATATTTTATTAACTCATTAATATTATTAATCATTTAATAATATTCTACTCATTCTCTAATATTATTAGTCATTTAATAATATTTTATTCCCTTTATAATATTATTAATCATTTAATAATATTCTACTCATTATCTAATATTATTAATTATTTAAAAATATTTTCTTCATATTCTAATATTATTAACCATTTAATAATATTTTAATCATTCATTAATATTATTAATCATTTTAATAATATTTTACTCATAATCTAATATTATTAACCATTTAATAACATTTTAATCCTTTATTAATATTATTAATCATTTAATAATATTTTATTAACTTACTAATATTATTAATCATTTAATAATATTTTAATCCTTTATTAATAATATTAAACATTTAATAATATTTTATTTATTTAATATTATTAACTCTTTAATAATATTTTATTCACTTTATAATATTATTATACATTTAATAATATTTTAATGATTTTTTAATATTATTATATTAATAATAATATTTTATTAATTTAATTATATTATTAAACCTTTAATAATATTTAACTCTTTTTATCTATTAAATCACTTATATTTAATTTAAAAATATATTTATTAAGTCCAAAAATAATAAAATTATTTGTGGAACATTTTTCATTTTCTGACCCGAACCAGACCCGACCCGACCCGACCCGGTTCGGATTTCTTACTTTTCTGAAAATAGTGGACGGCGCCCCGGCTGTAAGACCCCGAATTTATGAAATACAAAATTTAATTTTTCTTCATATATATTTTTCCTAAAACAGTAAATGGTTAAATTGACAAAATTGAAAGTTAAGGATGTTATGTGTAAATTTTATTTTGTCGGACAATATTCTTTTTGTCGGGGAATATTCGTTTTGTCGGGGAATATTCGGGCCGTACGACGGCGCCGAAATAACAAATTATTTGTGGACCCACAACGGAATATTTGTCGGATATAGAAAACGACAGAAGTAACCTTTTTAAATAAAAATAGTCAACGGTGTTAACTGTTAAAATACCGGTGATAAAAGAATAGTAGCATACGGTAATTTATGGTATTTTCTGTAGCACACGGTACTCTACAGTAGCACGCGGTATTGCACAGTGTCTCATACTATTGTTCTGATAATTGACACCGTAACTGTTGCGCATCATTTCATCAATAATTGTCACTGCATAATATTTTATGTTATCAATTCAATAATTGTTGTTACACAGTATTTTGCATTATTGATTTAATAATTGTCATTACACTGTATTTTATATCATTGAGTCAATAATTGTTGCTGCACTGTTTTTAAAATTATTGAACCTAATAATTGTCACAGTTGCAAATATACTGTAATTTATATTATTAAATTAATAATAATCTGTAACGTGTTTATTACATTATTGTTGTAGCATTATTTTATTTTATATGTTGGACCCACAGGAAAAATAAAAAAATTTTATTTTTCAAAAGTTACTATTCACTCCCGGAATTTACTATTCATTCCCGGAAAAGTTACTATTCACTGACGGAAGTTACTGTTCATCTCGGGAAAGTTACTGTTCATCTGCCGACAAAAGTTACTGTTCACTTTTTGAAAATGTTAAAGTTACTGTGCAAAGTTACTGTGCAAGTATTGAAAATTTTTAAAAACGTTTGCGCAGCCTCTGCTGAATTTTTTTTTAGTTCACCTACCACGCATAGTAACCTCTTTTCTCCTATAAATAGCTTGTTCAGCTGAATAGAAAAATCACACCTAAAACATAAAATTTTTCTATAAGAATTTTATGAGTTTTCTCTGAGAATAGTAAGGCTATTTTGAGTGTTTGAAAGCCAAAAGGAGTGCAGGAATTTTTCAAGTAAGTCTTTTATTAAATAGTAGTAATTTTATAAATTCCTATTTTTCACGGTATTCACAAATCTTCCTTTAGAAGACTCTTCTTTGAGAAGATTCATTTTTAAAAGCTTTCTTTGGAAGATTTATTTTGGAATATTATTTTTAAAACTATTTTAAAGTTGGTATTTTATACTACAAAAATTATGTTAAATATATATAATTTTGATAGTTCATAATATATGAGTTATCATACACTTTGAAGTTTACATGTTGTAATTACTAATTTTATTATAAATATATAGGTTGATCAATCTCATTTAAATCAATATCCAGTCACGTGTTAAGGTAAGAAATGTCATTTTTTTTACACTCTTGAACTTGCTACGGTAAGGGATATTATTTTCTTTCATACTCCTGAATCGAAACTTATTATGGAACTATTGCTTCTATAATTCCTGAAAATATTATATGTTCCATAATAGTTGAACTTCATTATTTCAACTGAACCTTCCTATTTTCTGAATCTTTCTATTGAACTGTAACCGTTATTCTGAACTGAGAATCTTGAATAACATTTTTAAATTTCACTCCACATCATGTTGACAATTTGGACATTATTTGAATCTGCACAAAGTAAACTTCCGATACTTATTGTTTATCCTGTTTCTTCTGTTCATCAATTGTATCACTATTATTTGTACTAATCATCAAGAATCAAGCTGTTGTGAATATCTGTGGCCGGGGGCACAGATGTGATATATTTGTTGAACAGATGATAGGTTAAAGGCGATATATTAGGTTAAAGGCGATACATCTGTTCGGTGTCTTTTATGGCACGTGGTGAAAGTTCTCTTTGGCCCGTAGTGCATAGATGAACTGTTATTTGGTATGATTATGACCAAAGGCTGAATCTGGTATAATCATGACCGTTGTTGTTATATTGAAAGTTCTCTTTGGCCCATAGTGCATAGATGAACTGTTGTTTGGTATGATTATGACCAAAGGCTGAATCTGGTATAATCATGACCGCTGGTGCTATATTGAATGTTCTCTTTGGCCCGTAATGCATAGATGAACTGTTGATTTGCATGATTATGACCAGGAACTGTGAATTTGTATTATCTTGACTAATGGTATTTCAGATGATAAAAGTTGATGATGTTTTTACGAAAAAGAGAAGCGCGTGGACATTATAGTCTACATTATTCTTCTAATAGATTGCTCATTCCGCCGCTATTATTGATCTGAACATTGTTCAAGAATTTAACTGCAGTTTTTGATATACACCTTGTATTCTGTTGTATTCTATCAAGAACTCACCTGTTGAAGGCTAATGATAATTTATTCGTCATTATCTTAGTCATGATATTTCTTACTGGGCTATTTGAGCTCACCCTTTTGTTCCATTATTTTTCAACAGGATATGAGAACGTAGCTGGGTCTAGCCGAGGAATGGAGTGGGAGTCCGAGGGATATATATTATAGTCTTCACGTGTTGTAAAATAGTGTGGCAATAATAGTGAAGACTTAGTTGTGTATTATTATACACGGTATTGTTGTACGTTGTGCTTTGTTGTAATAATTTTGTTGTAGTCTTTTGACGACTCAAGTTTGGGCTGTGTGGGCCTAGATTTGGGGGCGTCACAGTTGGTATCAGAGCTTAGGGATAAGGTCTTTAATGGAGATCTGGGGTTAGAACTAGGAGGGGAGATACGGATAGAATCAGTCACTAGTGTGTCCCACCTAAATTAGATTTTGTTATCTAACGAATCGATTTGAATGTAGGAACAGGAAGTGATGAGTCAGTTTGTTTGAACTAACAATTATTTTGTGACCACAGTTTAGTATGGCATCTGGAAATCAGGAGGATAACTTTGAAATGCCCGGTACGTCAATTTCGGGGACGAAATTTCATAAGGAGGGGAGGTTGTAAGACCCCGAATTTATGAAATACAAAATTTATTTTTTCTTCATATATATTTTTCCTAAAACAGTAAATGGTTAAATTGACAAAATTGAAAGTTAAGGATGTTATGTGTAAATTTTATTTTGTCGGACAATATTCTTTTTGTCGGGGAATATTCGGGCCGTACGACGGCGCCGAAATAACAAATTATTTGTGGACCCACAACGGAATATTTGTCGGATATAGAAAACGACAGAAGTAACCTTTTTAAATAAAAATAGTCAACGGTGTTAACTGTTAAAATACCGGTGATAAAAGAATAGTAGCATACGGTAATTTATGGTATTTTCTGTAGCACACGGTACTCTACAGTAGCACGCGGTATTGCACAGTGTCTCATACTATTGTTCTGATAATTGACACCGTAACTGTTGTGCATCATTTCATCAATAATTGTCACTGCATAATATTTTATGTTATCAATTCAATAATTGTTGTTACACAGTATTTTGCATTATTGATTTAATAATTGTCATTACACTGTATTTTATATCATTGAGTCAATAATTGTTGCTGCACTGTTTTTAAAATTATTGAACCTAATAATTGTCACAGTTGCAAATATACTGTAATTTATATTATTAAATTAATAATAATCTGTAACGTGTTTATTACATTATTGTTGTAGCATTATTTCATTTTATATGTTGGACCCACAGGAAAAATAAAAAAATTTTATTTTTCAAAAGTTACTATTCACTCCCGGAATTTACTATTCATTCCCGGAAAAGTTACTATTCACTGACGGAAGTTACTGTTCATCTCGGGAAAGTTACTGTTCATCTGCCGACAAAAGTTACTGTTCACTTTTTGAAAATGTTAAAGTTACTGTGCAAGTATTGAAAATTTTTAAAAACGTTTGCGCAGCCTCTGCTGAATTTTTTTTTAGTTCACCTACCACGCATAGTAACCTCTTTTCTCCTATAAATAGCTTGTTCAGCTGAATAGAAAAATCACACCTAAAACATAAAATTTTTCTATAAGAATTTTATGAGTTTTCTCTGAGAATAGTAAGGCTATTTTGAGTGTTTGAAAGCCAAAAGGAGTGCAGGAATTTTTCAAGTAAGTCTTTTATTAAATAGTAGTAATTTTATAAATTCCTATTTTTCACGGTATTCACAAATCTTCCTTTAGAAGACTCTTCTTTGAGAAGATTCATTTTTAAAAGCTTTCTTTGGAAGATTTATTTTGGAATATTATTTTTAAAACTATTTTAAAGTTGGTATTTTATACTACAAAAATTATGTTAAATATATATAATTTTGATAGTTCATAATATATGAGTTATCATACACTTTGAAGTTTACATGTTGTAATTACTAATTTTATTATAAATATATAGGTTGATCAATCTCATTTAAATCAATATCCAGTCACGTGTTAAGGTAAGAAATGTCATTTTTTTTACACTCTTGAACTTGCTACAGTAAGGGATATTATTTTCTTTCATACTCCTGAATCGAAACTTATTATGGAACTATTGCTTCTATAATTCCTGAAAATATTATATGTTCCATAATAGTTGAACTTCATTATTTCAACTGAACCTTCCTATTTTCTGAATCTTTCTATTGAACTGTAACCGTTATTCTGAACTGAGAATCTTGAATAACATTTTTAAATTTCACTCCACATCATGTTGACAATTTGGACATTATTTGAATCTGCACAAAGTAAACTTCCGATACTTATTGTTTATCCTGTTTCTTCTGTTCATCAATTGTATCACTATTATTTGTACTAATCATAAAGAATCAAGCTGTTGTGAATATCTGTGGCCGGGGGCACAGATGTGATATATTTGTTGAACAGATGATAGGTTAAAGGCGATATATTAGGTTAAAGGCGATACATCTGTTCGGTGTCTTTTATGGCACGTGGTGAAAGTTCTCTTTGGCCCGTAGTGCATAGATGAACTGTTATTTGGTATGATTATGACCAAAGGCTGAATCTGGTATAATCATGACCGTTGTTGTTATATTGAAAGTTCTCTTTGGCCCATAGTGCATAGATGAACTGTTGTTTGGTATGATTATGACCAAAGGCTGAATCTGGTATAATCATGACCGCTGGTGCTATATTGAATGTTCTCTTTGGCCCGTAATGCATAGATGAACTGTTGATTTGCATGATTATGACCAGGAACTGTGAATTTGTATTATCTTGACTAATGGTATTTCAGATGATAAAAGTTGATGATGTTTTTACGAAAAAGAGAAGCGCGTGGACATTATAGTCTACATTATTCTTCTAATAGATTGCTCATTCCGCCGCTATTATTGATCTGAACATTGTTCAAGAATTTAACTGCAGTTTTTGATATACACCTTGTATTCTGTTGTATTCTATCAAGAACTCACCTGTTGAAGGCTAATGATAATTTATTCGTCATTATCTTAGTCATGATATTTCTTACTGGGCTATTTGAGCTCACCCTTTTGTTCCATTATTTTTCAACAGGATATGAGAACGTAGCTGGGTCTAGCCGAGGAATGGAGTGGGAGTCCGAGGGATATATATTATAGTCTTCACGTGTTGTAAAATAGTGTGGCAATAATAGTGAAGACTTAGTTGTGTATTATTATACACGGTATTGTTGTACGTTGTGCTTTGTTGTAATAATTTTGTTGTAGTCTTTTGACGACTCAAGTTTGGGCTGTGTGGGCCTAGATTTGGGGGCGTCACACCGGCGTTGTGTTTACACTGAAACATCGCGTCCCGGCGCTGTCTGGCAGAATCATTTTTCAATTTTTGATTTCTTGACAGTTTTGACTACTTTGATTCAAACATTGATTAAATGAAATCTACACATCCAAATGACACCAAATCAGTGTTGATGTGTTCCTAAATTCTTGTTCTACAATATTCCATTGTTCGATTGTCTTTTTGAAAACGTTTTACATGAAAATTACGGATCGAACCTTCTAGAGTTTAAAAATGACATCATTTGCGGTAAAAGCTATAACTTCTTCGTTATTCAATATTTTTGAAAACTTCAAGTTGGATTTTCTCTAAAACTCATAAATCTAACTTTCTAGCCATAGAAATTAATTTTCCAACTTGTATATTTCAAACTACAACCTTAAATAGCACATAGCTACCTAGAGTTTTACCAGTAAATTTTCATATAGACATTTCTTCCAATTTTATGCCTTTCACACATACCAAAACATGATTTAAGCATATCAAATCATGTATCTACCAATTTATCATAGCTTAAGACTTCTAGACCATCAAAACCACTTTTGATCGGTTAAAAATATATTTTGACCATATAAAACATATATAGTCTACAAAAATGAAATAAAGATGAGATAGAACACTTTTGAACCTTATGTTCTTCTACTCTTGGCTAGAGACTTTGTTGGTGACTCCTTCTTGATAAGTCTCTAGCAATCTCCTTGGTGAAAAACCAACTCTCAAGAGCTTTCTCTATTTTCTCTAGAATGCTCTCTCTATTCTCTCTTGACGTTCTTACAAAATGACTAACAAACCTAGCAAATGGATGGAGCATTTGGGATGCTGTCGTAGACATCCAAAAATAAAATCTTACTTTGAAAAATATTAATATAGTAGTGAAAGTAAGAGTCGAACCCACAGAGAGTGAATTGTTTTAATAAATCTAATGTTTTCAAACATATCTAATTAAATGGGGGATTTGAAATTATTAATTAACTAATTAAAATTCAAACAAACAAATAAAACTAAATAATAAGTAATAAATATGAGAAAAATAAATTAAAACAAATTTTAGTTCCTTAGTTCAATATCCCCTTCTTTTAATCAACAAATTAATCAAGTTATTATTATCTTTTCCTTCAATTGAAATTAATAATCCTAGATAACCGACAATCGCCAAGCTACCCGAAATCCTCCTTAAATTATAAATCTAATTCAGTAATCGCTCACAAAAGACCCTAACTGTCATACAACCTAGAACTATCAGTCTAGATTTAATATAACAGTTGCATTAAAAATTAGAGAATTAGATTATTCCAAGCAACAATCTCAACATCGCGGACCATTTAACTTGCCATCTTGATAACCATAATAATATTCAAAATTTTGTCCACAAACAAATATTATTAATTGCTACTTATGATCAGATAAAATATCGTTTGTTTAATATCAAATCTTAATCTAGCATATGACAAAAACTTAATTAATTCAACTGGCCAAATCAAATTAATCAAATAAATATCATCTAATCAATTAAAACAGATCATCAAGAATAAATCTCATGTATGAAGGAATATATAATAAAACTCAATTAAAACATTAATTAAAAATAAGGTTCAACATCCCTTTAGAACTGAAAAAAATAAAATTAACTAAACATAATAAAAATAATACCCACTAGTTGAAAAACTCTCTCCAAGAAATTAGGAGAAGGATCTCCCAAAAGCTTACTTTCAATAATGAGATGTTGGCCCTCTATTTATGGGCCTCTAACTTGTCCAAATCCTAGTAGGATTTACAATTAAAAATAAAAGAAAAAGAAAAATAATTATTATCCTAAACCTAGTTGGAATAAAAATTCAATTTGGAATCAAAAAGTAGCAAAAATCTCGAAAAATCCCGTTTCCAGTATTAATGCGCAACCAAACAAGGCCTTACACGCGGCAGTTGACTGGTCAACGCGGTTTTCGCGTCCGCTGACGTCACCGACACGCCCGCGCTGTAAGACCCCGAATTTATGAAATACAAAATTTAATTTTTCTTCATATATATTTTTCCTGAAACAGTAAATGGTTAAATTGACAAAATTGAAAGTTAAGGATGTTATGTGCAAATTTTATTTTGTCGGACAATATTCTTTTTGTCGGGGAATATTCGTTTTGTCGGGGAATATTCGAGCCGTACGACGGCGCCGAAATAACTAATTATTGGTGGACCCCACAACGGAATATTTGTCGGATATAGAAAACGACAGAAGTAACCTTTTTAAATAAAAATAGTCAACGGTGTTAACTGTTAAAATACCGGTGATAAAAGAATAGTAGCATACGGTAATTTATAGTATTTTTCTGTAGCACACGGTATTGCACAGTGTCTCATATTATTGGTCTGATAATTGACACCGTAACTGTTGCGCATCATTTCATCAATAATTGTCACTGCATAATATTTTATATTATCAATTCAATTATTGTTGTTACACAGTATTTTGCATTATTGATTCAATAATTGTCATTACACTATATTTCATATCATTGACTCAATAATTGTTGCTGCACTGTTTTTAAAATTATTGAATATAATAATTGTCACAGTAGCAAATATACTGTAATTTATATTATTAAATTAATAATAATCTGTAACGTGTTTATTACATTATTGTTGAATTATTGTTGTAGCATTATTTTATATGTTGGACCCACAGGAAGAATAAATAAATAAAAAAAAAAATAAAAAAAAATTAATAATTTTACTATTTGAAATAGTAACGTGAATAGTAACATGTGGGCCCCTGTAGGACCCACTTGAAAAAAATTTGCACAAAAATGTGCAGGAAGGAAAAGCAGCCAGCGGCTGCGTGCTGAAAATGTTCAGCACTGGCGTGCAGCACGCCAGTGCTCACCTACCACGCATAGTGAAAATTTTCTCCTATAAATAGCTTGCTCAACTGAATAGAAAAATCACACCTAAAACATAAAATTTTTCTATAAGAATTTTATGAGTTTTCTCTGAGAATAGTAAGGCTATTTTGAGAGTTTGAAAGCCAAAAGGAGTGCAGAAAATTTTCAAGTAAGTCTTTTATTAAATAGTAGTAATTTTATAAATTCCTATTTTTCACGGTATTCACAAATCTCCTTTAGAATACTCTTTTTTGAGAAGATTCATTTTTAAAAGCTTTCTTTGGAAGATTTATTTTGAAATATTATTTTAAAAACTATTTTAAAGTTGTTATATTATACTACAAAAATTATGTTAAATATATATAATTTTGATAATTCATATTATACGAGTTATCATACACTTTGAAATTTATATGTGGAAATTACTAATTTTATTATAAAAATATAGGTTGATCAACCTCATTTAAATCAATATCCAGTCACGTGTTAAGGTAAGGAATTTCATTTTCTTTCATACTCTTAAACTTACTACGGTAAGGAATACCATTCATTTCAAACTCTTAAATTTACTGTGGTAAGGAATATTATCTTCTTTCATATTCTAACTTACTACGGTAAGGGGTATCACTCTTTTCATCATCATAAATGGATATTATTTCCTTTCTTACTTGAAGGGATTATCATTCTTTGATTCTCGAAAATAATATCGTTTCTTTCTTGTGCCATTTATTTCCATGTATTAAATTGTGGGAATAACCTTACGGCGCGGTTTACCGCCTGTTGGTGAATAACCTTTTGTATTCATTCCTTATTAATCTTTGAGAATAACCTTACGGTGCGGATTATCGCCTGTTTGGTGAATAACTCTTCGTGTTCAAATTCTATTAAATTGTGGGAATAACCTTACGGTGCAGATTACGCCTGTTTGGTGAATAACTATTCGTATTCAAATTGATGGGAATAACCTTACGGTGCGGATTATCGCCTGTTGGTGAATAACCCTTTTTATTTGTCTCGTGTGGAAATAATTTGTCTACACGAATTATCACATGACACTTTTATTCCATATTCGTAAGTGATATCATTTTCCTTTATACTCATAAGGGATACCATCTTTTTCATCTTCCATTATTCAAACTTACTATGGTAAGGGATATTAATTCCCTTCACCTTTTGTTAATCAAACCTGCTACGGTAAGGGATATTATTTTCTTCCATACACCTAAATCGAAACTTATTATGGAACTATTGCTTCTATAATTCCTGAAAATATTATATGTTCCATAATAGTTGAATTTCATTAGTTCAACTGAACCTTCCTATTTTCTGAACATTTCTATTGAACTGTAATCGTTATTCTGAACTGTGGATCTTGAATATCATTTTTTAATTTCACTCCACATCATGTTGGCAATTTGGACATTATTTGAATCTGCACAAAGTAAACTTCCGATACTTATTGTTTATCCTGTTCTTCTGTTCATCATTTGTATCACTGTTATTTGTATTAATCATCAAGAATCAAGCTGTTGTGAATATCTGTGGCCGGGGGCACAGATGTGATATAATTGTTGAACAGATGATAGGTTAAAAGCGATATACTAGGTTAAAGGCGATACATCTGTTCGGTGTCTTTTATGACACGTGGTGAATGTTCTCTTTGGCCCGTAGTGCAAAGATGAACTGTTGGTTGGTATGATTATGACCAAAGGCTGAATCTGGTATAATCATGACCGTTGGTGTTATATTGAATGTCTTTGGCCCGTAGTGCAAAGACGAACTGTTGATCTGCATGATTATGACCAGGAACTGTGAAGTTGTATTATCTTGACTAATGGTATTTCAGATGATAAAAGTTGATGATATTTTTACTAAAAAGAGAAGCGAGTGGACATTATAGTCTGCATTATTCTTCTAATAGATTGCTCATTCCGCTGCTATTATTGATCTGAACGTTGTTTAAGAATTTAACTGCAGTTTTTGATATAAACCTTGTAGTCTATTGTATTCTATCAAGAACTCAACTGTTGAAGGCTAATGATAATTTATTCGTCATTATCTTAGTCATGATATTTCTTACTGGGCTATTTGAGCTCACCCTTTCGTTTGTTCCATTATTTTTCAACAGGAGATGAAAACGTAACGGGGTCTAGCCGGGGGATGGAGTGAGAGTCCGAGGAATAGCTATCCTAGTCTTCACGTGTTGTAAAATAGTGTGGCAATAATAGTGAAGACTTAGTTGTGTATTATTATACACTGTATTGTTGTACGTTGTGCTTTGTTGTAATAATTTTGTTGTAGTCTTTTGACGACTCAAGTTTGGGCTGTGTAGGCCTAGATTTGGGGGCGTCACACGCGCATTGCGCGGTCTCCTGTATAATACGACGTCGTTTCTATTCTGCCTACATCCGCGCATTGCGCGACCACTGCTCACCGGCTCTACGCACGCTAAAACGGCGTCGTTTCTGCTCCGGTCTTCTAAAGTCTTCCGTGCATGGCGCGGACGTCTGTGTTCCGGCTAATTACCATTATGCCCATCCGCGTCTTTTCTTCTTATTTACATTTTTGCCATCCGTGTTGGTTTAATTACCAAAATTGCCATTGAACTTTTGCGGATTTTCCAGATTTGCTCCCAAGCTTTATTTTTTCTACAAAATAAAATATAAAAATAAATAAAAATAATATAAAAATACTGAAAATCCTAAAAACACATAATAATAAATAAAAGACCTAAAATAAATAAAAACACATAAATAAAAAGAAATATAAAAACACTATAAAATTACCTAAATTAACTAAAATCCTATAAAACCTATTAAAACCAAAATATGCTAAATAATTAAACATTTAAGCACACAATAAATATAAAAACTAAGTATTAGGGAATAAAAATATCGTATAATTTAGTCTTATCAGCATTCTATTTATAGAACGTCCCTAGACTTGCTTAACATCTACTAATCAATCAATGCTAGTCAATTAGGAATTTAATCTTGCTTACTATGCATCGAATGACTACTTGATAGACCTTTTGATTGACCCTTTGATTGACTAGGGTGGTTGGGGGTTACTTGCACCAATTTACACTCCAAAATCATCCAACAAGCTAGTTTTATATCTATGTGGGCCCCAAAATTCGGGATTGACAATTTATTTATCCAATTTGACTTTATTTTTAAGTCCTATATAATTATATAAGTATCCATATATATATACACCAATATATATATACATATTCACTTATACAAACTTATTGGGCTCCACTTTGGATCTTAGAATTAAATTCTATTGGGCTCATTCAATTAATTTGTTTGAGCTCAATTTATATCACACATTGGGCTAGCATTTACATAACTATGCTACCTTTAATTAAAATAAGCATTGAGCTTATTTAATAATTCACATGGACTAGTAATTAAATTAATTACATGGGCTACTAGATAAACTTAATTGACCTAGTTTAATAACTCATTTGGATTTAAAATATAATCCAATTAGATTTGCTATTTATAAGTCCATTGGACTTCTTAATTAAGATAACTTACATAATACTATTACTTACAAATTTTTGAGTTTGTTTTAATAAAACCCTAACACATTTTAATACAAGTACTTTGACTTGATTAAATTAATTCATTCACTAACCCTTATCATCAAATTGGATTTATAATATACTTAACCATACACCAATAATTATTCCCACATTGGGTTATCTTAAATGATTCACTTACTTCTTATTTCACATTGGTCATACAAGTAATTAACTTGCTCGATAAAAATCTTCTTAATTGCCATATAATGTCAATATTCATGCTTTATGATTTTATCACACAAGCTTCTCTTGAAATCTTTTTCCTTCTTTAGTTAATTAATTTAATTAACTAATTAAACACCTCTCATCATACAACTTATCACATACACACATATTTCATACCTCATATTTTCTTATGTATATAATTAAAAAAATAAAAAATTTGAGTTCGTAATTTTCTCGGTCATTACAATAATAATAATAATTGTAATACTAATAATAATACTACAACTACTACAACAACAACTACTACTACTACTACTAATAATAATAATAATAACAATAATAATAATAACAACAATAATAAGTATAATAATAGTAATAGTAATAATAATAATAATAATAATAATAATAATAATAATAATAATAATAATAATAATAATAATAATAACAACAACAACAACAACAACAATAATAATTATAATAATATTAATAATAATAACAATAATAATTAAAACAGTAGTAGTAGTAGTAGTAGTAGTAGTAGTAGTAATAATAATAATAATAATAATAATAGCAACAATAATAATAATAATAATAATAATAATAATAATAATAATAATAATAATAATAATAGTTATAATAATAATTATAATAATAATAATAATAATTAATAGTAATTGTAATAATAATAATAATTGTAATACTAATAAAAATAATAAAAATAAAATAAAATAATAATAATAATAATAATAATAATAATAATATAATAAGAATAAGAATAAGAATAAGAATAACAATAACAATAACAATAACAATAACAATAACAATAGTAATAGTAATAGTAATAGTAATAGTAATAGTAATAGTAGTAGTAGTAGTAGTAATAATAATAATAATAATAATAATAATAATAATCATAATAGTGATATTAATAATAATAATAATAATAATAATAATAACAACAACAATAATAAGTATAATAATAGTAGTAGTAATAATAATAATATTATTATTACTACTACTACTACTACTGTTGTAATTATTATTGTTATTATTATTACTATTATTATAATTATTATTGTTGTTGTTGTTGTTGTTATTATTATTATTATTATTTATTATTATTATTATTACTATTATTATAATTATTATTGTTATTATTATTATTATTATTGTTATTATTATTATTATTATTATTATTATTATTACTACTACTACTACTACTATTACTATTACTATTTCTATTTTTTTTTATTATTGCAATTATTTTAATTATTATTGTTATTATTATTACTATTATTATAATTATTATTGTTATTATTATTAGTATTATTATTATTGGTGTTATTATTATTATTATTATTATTATTATTATTATTATTATTATTATAGTGTAGTGGTAAATTTAATTTTGGAGGTAAATATGAGTGGTTAAATTTTTGAAAAAAATATGTTGAATTTGTGGGAAAAATGAGTGATAGATTAATGATCGTTGGATGTTGAAGCCTTAAATGATTTTAGACTGTTGAATATTGAAACCTAAATTAATTTAAGACTGTTAAATATTAAAATCTTAAGATTTAAATCGCTTTATTTTATTATATAAATATCCTGTCTTCATGCACATGTTATCCCTAATACGTAAATAAAGCAGCATCCAACACCGCCCCCATAATTTTCCAATACGACGCTAATTGTCTGTCATCCACAGTTTAAAAGACTTTGCGCACTCATCAATCATATGACTCTCCAGAATCAGCGAATACTTGGCAAGTGTTTGGCAAAAAATAAATAAATGCACGTCTCTATCTAAAAAAGCATTAAAAAATAAATAAAACATACCCTCATCAACAATGATTATTCTTATTCCATATATATCATCTAACATTATTCTTATTCGCGTGCTTCAAAGGAATAGAAGAGATTGGAAATTCCAAATACTTGGAGCAAGGAATTAAGCAAAAGCTCATCAACAATGGCCGCAGAGAAACCAGTAATGGTGTTTGGAATCGACGATAGTGAGCACAGCTATTACGCTCTGGAATGGACTCTCGCTCATTTCTTTACCCCAAACACTGCTGCTTTCAAGCTCTTTATTATTCACGCTAAACCTGCCCCGGCTACTGCCATCGGTCTTGCTGGTCCCGGTAATGATTATATGTATATATATATATATATATATATATATATATATATATATATATGTATGTATGTATGTGTGTGTGTATTCTAAGTTTTATATACTTTCGGTTGGTAAAATTACTAGTGGTGATTGAAAGTTTCGTTAATTGTAGGTCTCATCGATGTCTTGCCGTCAATTGATAGTGATTTGAAGAAGATTGCTGCTAGGGTAATTGAAAAGGCCAGGGAGATTTGTGCTGCTAAATCTGTAAGTTTAATTTAATTGATTTTTGCTCTTTTTTTGAATTATGGAGTTGAATTGTTAGGAAATGGCGATGCCTTTGAATCTGCTAGAGATATTTAATTAAATATATATGGAGTGCTATGTCTTTACAATTTTAAGTGTGATTCAAAATTAGTTTGATACTTGCCACTCCAAAAACTAGAATTCTATTTGACTTCGTAAAGTTTTTATTATCAAAATTAAAAACTAAAGTTTGTTATTTGTGAAACATTTTTTATATGAATGAAATTTCCCTTTTATTTTGTCAATGATGAGAATTAAAATATTTTTGCACACTAGTGATTTTTCATATGATTACTGAAAAATAAATGCTTTTTACAATTAGCAAATACATTACACACACACACACACACACACACACACATATATATATATATAAGGTAGTGATTCATAACAAATGGTTGTTATGAATACTAGTTCAACAAATGTATTTTAGACCATCCATTATGAGATCTAACAGACGAAAATGATGGACTTATATTGCCTGTCGCCACTCTTAGTAGCAACAATTAATTTTTTTCTAGCGGCTCGTGTAAATACCATCATTGCCCCACATACAATTGGCCATTTCTAGCCGCTAGCGTTATTAGCGGCAATAGCATAAATGAATTTGGCCATTTTATGTTCCCAGTATTCTATCAATTCATGTAATTTATTAATTAAATTAATATTCGTTATAAATTTATTATATCAATTAAATTCATTTAGTATTATAAAATCTCTCAATTTAGTAAAAATGAGCATTATTTTATTAATTGAATTATAACAATTAAATTCAAATACACTTAAATTACATTACAGTTCTAAAATCCGGTATCTCATCAGCCTCCCGAAAAGCTCACTTCAATTCTATCACCGAATTCTTTCGCCATTTGGGGGATTGACTTGTTGGAACCACTCCCACAATGAAAAGGGTAGTTGAAGTTCGTAATTGTGACAATTGATTACCTAACTAAATGGGTCGAAACTAAACCTCTTGCACGAATAACCGAAGAGATTTGTTTTCAGTTCTTCAAAGAGCACGTCGTCTACCTTTGGTATCCCCATGGTTGATTTCGGATAATGGTCTATAATTTTTCGGACGCAATTCAAAGGATTCTTAAAGGAGTTGGATAAGGAACAATTTTGTTAATAGGCTGGTTCAATTTGGATTGCATAATGTATATCAGCCACCTGGTCTACTCTGGCGACAATATATTCTGATTTCTGAGTTTTATCTTTGGTGATGTGCATCACCGTATTCATGCAGTTGATAAAATGTTAGCATTACATTTCCTTTTATTTTATTCTGTATAATTGAAGATATTTTCCTAAAATTGGAGCGAGTGCTTTTATATTTGTTATCTCAATGTCTAGGATATCAGAGCGTTATAACCAAATCTTTTTGAATATATAAATGAGATTTGTGGTTATTTATATGTAAAATCCCTAACGCGTGCATGCCTTTGAGGCTGAAGGGTGGAATCCTCTGGCACATTTTCACTACCAAGCATCTTTCCTGAGTATTCCAGTTCTATGCAGGTGAATGATGTAATACTCGAAGTCGTGGAAGGCGATGCCAGGAATATTCTCTGTGAGGCTGTAGAGCAACACCATGCCACTATGTTGGTTCTTGGTAATCACGGTTATGGCGCTATAAAAAGGTATAGCCTATATTAATTTATATAATAAAATATGAACTTAGGTTAAAACGTTGGAGAAGAAGTTAATGATGACGCTTATGTTCAAGGTCAATAACACTATAATATACTCTCTACCTTATGGTGTTGAACTGTTGATGCCTTTACCCTCCTTGAAAAGATATACACCATTGAATGCAGGCTCGTCACTTACGAAGGCATTCAAAAATTCCCTTCATCCCAAAACTAGTGCCCTTATAACATTTTAATTCACGATTAGATTTTCTGACATACTCTTGAAAATTACTTCTTTACAAATTTTCTTTTATTATACTAACGCAATACTAAATGCTCTTGCAGGGCTGTGCTAGGAAGTGTAAGTGATTATTGTGCTCATCATGCTCATTGCACGGTGACAATTGTCAAGAGGCCTAAGATCAAACACTAAGCAACCTATCATTTGGTTCAGAATAAATGAAAAAATATTGTGGTTGAATTTCCTGTTACTGTCTTTGGTTTCGAAGAATTGACTGGAAATATACAAGTGTTATTGTTCCATTGTATCATTACATTAAACAGGAGTATTACTCAAGTGGCCTTCAACTAGTTTGGTTTTCGCAATGTTATTGCCTTTATTAGTTATCTAAAATTGTGTGTGCAACTTTTTGCTGTATATCTTATTCTTTCGAATTTTACTACACGTAATGATTCATATAATAATTTATATAATAATTTTTTTATAAAATAATGAGTTTTATATTTTAATTGCCCTACGGGGCTCACAATTTTATAAAGAATCATTATATGAATCATTGTATGGATCATTACGTATAGCAAAACTAGATTCTTTTCAAGAAGGTGTCAAATATGTATCAGGAGAGTTGGAAGAAAGATTACAAATTACATAATTTAAGGGAGTTAATTTGTGAAAATCAGCTGACTCGGACCATATTAGACTTAAAAATAGGTAAATTCTCTAGTCTATCTGAATGCATTTTAAAAATAATTTCAGTGCAATTGTTACCTTATAGTTAATTTGATCCTTATTAGCCCCATACTTTTTAAAGATATTATTGACTTTTTAAATTTAATAATCAATATAAATTATCTCATTCATAATTAAAACGATAAATTTTACATTTATGGTGAGAAAATTTCAATGCTCACCAATGTCGTTGGAAGGAGGATAAACAAATTTACTCAAATGTGAGAAAATAGCTCATACACTATTAGTGAGAATCGATCATGAGTTTGGTGCCTCAATATTGACCATTAGGTTAAGTCACTATTTTACTCTCCCGGTTAAAAAAAAAAGGTCCATTTTGTCAAAAAAGATAAATAAAAAGTAACTCCACAAAAGAGTCTATGTTTTTTTTAATTATAATATATAAATTGACACAATATATTTAAGTTTTTAAATGCCAATTTTAAATATTTTAATGTTAATTTTAAATATTTTTAAATTTAAAATTGACATGAATTCATTTAATCTATGTTAATATAATTATGAATATCATAAAGTATATAAAAATTACCATTAATTATAAGATTTATTATTTTTAAAATTTTAAAAAATTATAATAATTTAAAATTTACAATTAATTTTAAAAATAATAATATTAATCTTGTATCTTAAAACGAAAAGGATGCAACCCCATTTTGCTCTGGAGTTCTTTTAACTGAGAAGTGCCTGGTGATACCTTCATCCTGACAAAACTGTAGGAATGCCTTGTCCTTGTATTCCATGCCATTATCTGATCTGAAATACTTTAGTTTCTTTCCAGTCTGGTTTTCTACTTTAGCTTTCCACTGCTTAAAGATTCTGAAAACCTCGGACTTCTGCTTCATAAAATATACCCACACCTTTCTGGAGTAGTCATCTATGAAGCTGACAAAATAATGGGCTCCACCCATTGACGTATCTTTGATCGGGCCCCAAACATCTGAATGTACATAATCAAGTACATTCTTACTAGTATGTGCTCCTGCCTTGAAGCTAACCCTTCGTTGTTTGCCGTACAAACAATACTTGCAAAATTCCAAACTGCATGTTTTGACACCTTTCAGCAACTGCCTTTTGTGAAGTTCTTTCATCTCTATATACTAAAACAAATCTAGATATAGGAGTAAATATTTATCGCTGGGGCCTAGGGGTTAGCGCACGTGTGTTTACACTCTTGGCCGGTAATCAGACAACCCCGTTAATTGTTTTGTTATAGGTTGTTCGCATCCTCGTTCTATAATTTTTCCTGTATTACCTGCTCATAATCAAGTTTGTTCTACAATAGAATTATTGCATTCATACCGTTTGCTAAAATGCCTAACTGACATATTTGCCAATTCTCAATATCGAACACCTAATTCTAGACGTATCTTTGTTAATCTCTTTCATAGAAGAATTCGAAATAAGTTTCATAGAAGAATTCGAAATATGTTGAGCCTGCACGATATATTTATAGGAGGAAAATATGACGCAAACTTAAATCATCTTTGTGCAATGTTCTCAACTGGGTCAAGCTTGACAGAGCTGCCAAGGAGGCTTAAAAAGTCCGAGTGGAAGCCTATGCTCACGAGTGTAAATAAGCTTAAGCGCAAAGCTAGATTGGAAAAGCAAGAGAGGCTAATGGTCCGTGAGGTTACCTTAAGTGCTCCTGAAAATGGGTTATTGGTAAAAGGATTAGTGCCTGTTGCTCATCAGGTTTTGGCTGCCAGAGCTGAATTACTGGTTTGCGCTTCAAGGGTTGTTGGGCACATTCCTATGTACTCGTGCAGGTATTGATACTTACCACACAATCTACTTGGAACGTTATGCATCCAAAAATAAAAAGAGGAAAGGAATTAATATATACATTCTACTGTGAAAGATATAAGATTTTGTCTTTTAGAGCTCACATTATATGAACTAGAACTCTTTATTTTGTTGGTTTTTTATTGATAGTCGATAGAGGAGTAGTATCGATACTTTTTCAACTATAATTTGTATTTGTCGTAAAATTTTGTACTGCCAAAGCACATTATTCCATGATATTTGACAAAACAAGCTAGAAGTAGCAGTGTAGACCATGCTACCTCCCCACTAGACAATCTCTAGGAACTATGAATTGGCATTTGAATCTCATTTATGGTTGATTTCTGTGGATTAATTTTTTTGGCAATTCTATCTCGTGTAATGATCTAACTCTTTGTGCAGCTTGTGTGGAGAAGTGCATGTAGGTGATCCACCTCATCAGATTAAAACGTGCAATGTTATTGGTAGCCCAGCGAGCAAGGAGCATGTTTGGGAGAAAGGGGGCCTTGAAAATGTTTTGCCTGTTGTGGAATCCTTTCATCTGTATGATAGGATAGGGAGAGCTGTATCACACAATGAGCGGCTCCTAGTTGAGAGGATACCAGCAATTATAGAGTTGTGTATTCAAGCTGGTGTGGACATCCTCGAGTACCCAACAAGGAGAAGAAAGTTCCCTGTCTATCGTGTTGCTGGTAGGATGCTAGATTTTGAGAAGAGGTTTCCAAATGATGTTGCATCTGTAAAACACATAAATGAATACGGATTTTGGGAGAGCAAAAAGAAGTTAATTCAAGATGAGAAATCATTGGAATTGTTCGATGATGAATTACAAGGTCTGTTTTTGTAACTTTCATTATATTAAAAGCAACACTACGTAATGCAACCTGTTGCACCATTGGATGTGGCAGAGCTTTACACATTAGGTTGCCATTTACTAATTTAGAGTTTTAAGACATTTTTGTTGTTAAGTTTAACATCCCATTAATTTTCAGCAGTCTCAATTTGGAAGTATATTTTGATAATATGAAAGGAATCCCTTTTTTTTGTTGGACATATTTTCCAGTTCATTATATCTCTGTTTTTTCAAAGAAAGTACTTTTCGCTTAGTTTTAATTGCATCATCCTATTCCTAAGACAGCGATACACACGTGCAGCTTTCGCGGTGCGTGGGATGGAAGCATGGGAAAAAATGCAGTCAGGCGCCATCAAACTCATGCAGAAGTATGCCGTGCAGACATGTGGGTACTGTTTAGAGGTCCAAGTGGGGTCTAAGGGTCATAGAGTACGACAGTGCCAAGCATTCAAGCATCAGATGAGGGATGGACAACATGCTTGGCAGGAGGCAACAATTGATGATCTGATTCCTCCTGTGTATGTGTGGCATGTACATCATCCACAGGGTGGCGGTGTGACACCCCCAAATTCAGGTACCAATACCTCGAATTTGGTGCTCACGATCAAATACATACATCACCTCTTAAACAACATATATTACTAAATGCGGAATAAATAAACATAAGTTGTTCATTACAAAAGGCTTATTACGGTCCCAAGGTCTCAACCTTAATAAAATTACATCATGACGATCCTATTAATATAAACAGGGTTCCATGATTTACAAAACAGGAATAGAAATATTTAAACTATTCTTAAAGCTTGCCCTTGCCTTTGTCCTTCTTGGAGTGCTCAGGCCTAACTGCAATTAGTTCATGATATATATAGCAAGAGTGAGCAACTAATATGCTCAGCAAATTTAAAATAATACAGAGATATCATGAATAACTGCGAATAAAGAGAAAGCTCAACAATTTATAGAAGTTAATGAAATGACTGATAAGATAATCAAAATCCAAACGAATGAATGAAAGATGATTATTTACTGCTGAGTGGTCCAACCGACCCTGAACGTTTTCAAGGAAACAACCTTCCGATTATCCTTTTATAAATCAGACTGTACTCGAGGGGATCAGCCTCTTGTACAACATGTATATGCATAACATTAAACCCTGACCATGTCGAACTATGACACTTATAATTCCCCATTTTAGGGTTTGTTCTCTCAGTACAAGACTTCCCCACCAATCAACTGGTTTGGAATAGCTTTTAAAAACATTTACTTTATATGTCTACCCGAAACAAATGGCGTAGACCAATTCTTGAACAGTTCATGAAATAAAGAACTTTAAATAATTTACATGTTCAATGATAGAACATAGATTTCAAATACATCAACGTGCGAATGTCAATACTTGCAGTTACATGGAATAATTAACAATAATCAAACCATTAACATGCTCAAAAATAATAGCTCGAGTTTGAGTTAGGAAACTTGCCTCTGTCGTAGTCTACAGCTTACACGACTTAAATTACAGTCCTTGAAAGACCTAATATTAAATAGGTTTATCTATCAATTAGTAACACATATAGGATTTCATATATCACTATTAAACAGTATGCCACATAAGCACATAATTCCCTATTTAGCAACACGTAGCTTATACGACAATATTATCACACTCGGATAATATCTTAATTATTAAACAATATTATACTACATTCAATAATATTTAATTCGCTTACCAATGTTATTAATTGTTTAACAACATCCCAATTGATTATTAATATTATTAATCTTTTAATAATATTTAATCCCCTACTATTATTATTAACTATTTAATAATAAGTTAATAAATTAGTATTATTATTAATAATTTTATAACAAATTAATCATTCACCATTATTATAAATTATTTAATAATCATTTAATTGTTTGCTATTATTATTAATCATTTAATAATAATTTAGCTAATACCATTATCTAATAGTATTTTAAACACTTAGTAATTTATAAAAATCTAAACAATTTTAAAGCAAATTGTTTAACATTATTATTATTTCCTTAATCTCTTTGCTTTATTTATTTAATATTAATTAAATAAATAATTAAGTTTGATTAACCTTTATTTCTCTTTAATTATTATATAAAATTATTTACATAATAATTAATTAAGTAATTATCACCATTTATTATTTAATATAAAGTAAATAATAAATAATTGTTTTATTAACTTCATCTCCCTTTTATTATTGTTTAAATAATAATTAACTAATTTATTCTTATTCCTTATTTAATTATTAATTAAATAATGAATAATTATTTTATTAACTTTATATCCTCCTTTATTTATTATTTAATAATAAATAATTAGTTATTATTTTTATTTGCTTTAATTATTATTCAATATAAATTAAATAATAATTAAGCATATTAATGGCCTTTATTTCCTTTATTTCTTATTTAATATAAAATAATAAATAATTATTTAACTTGGGTCCTAAATTAATTATATCAATTTTTTACTATTTTGACCCATTTTGGTTATATCACGTCCGACCCGACCCGTTTCAAAAGGCTTGACCCGACCCGGATAATAAATATCATTTTCAAAAATCTGGCATGAAAGCCCCGGCTTTCAAATTTGCACTGATTTGAAAGCCCCGGCTTTCAAAGCAGAAACACCCTTTGGGCGAATTTTTCAGATTTTCCAATTTTTGTCCATTTGATTCCAACTTTCATAAAATCTTCAATATAAGTCCAAATGATCTCAAATTGGTATCGATGGATTCGTATCTTCTTAAACTACAATATTCCATCATAGGATCAAATTTTTGAAAAAAGTTTGGTTATGAAAAATAGCTACAAAGTGGATGGTTGCGCATTAGGGCTTGACAATGAACCACTTTGGTTTCAAAAAGCATAACTCACTCATTTTAAAACCTTTTGATATGATTCCAACTAGGTTTTATTCTTAACTTACATACCTAGCATATGAAGAAATAAATCACACATACAACTTGTAGGTTTCAAAATATAAAGCCCCGAACCACACGTTCGATTAAGGTTCCGTCGGTAAAAATTATTTTCATGCTTTTTGAGAAACCTTTTTATCATCTAAGCATTTAAACATATATATTAAACCACCAAACCATATATTAACACATCTAGCATGGTTTTAAACATCTAGAGCTTTGAAATTAGTTTTGAACCATCAAAATGGATTTTTGACCATCAAAACCACTTCAAGCACTTAGAACACAAAGGTGAAAAATAAAACAAGGGTTTGAAAACTTTTAAACCTTCTAATAGCTTTTCTTCTCCTTGCTAAAAACTTCACCAAGCTTGGATGATCTATCTTGCTAACTAGATGATCTCTCCTTGAAGAGCTAGGGTTTATCGCTTTTTAAGCTTCTCCTTCTCTCAATCTTTCTCCCTTTCTTTCTATTTTTTTCTCTCTAGCAACTTGGAGCAATATAACTAAGGAAATGAGAATATGCTGAAAATGAGAGAGAGATAGAGAGTAATGTGGTGTTAGTAGATGTTGTATACTTACATGTTATGTAAGTATACACATCAATAGCCATCATAGCTTTCTTACACAAGCCCCCCTATTTTCCTTGCTTCTACCCACACCTTGAGCCTCTAAAAACTGAACAAAATCAGCCCCCAAATCCCTTATAAAACTGCTGGAAATTTGAGGGCAAAAGGGTCCAAGTTTTGCTTTATTTTTCCTTTTCTTTTAATGCCTAAATGTGTTAGAAAAATATATATATAATGATACATATATATACAATCACCAACACCAACATTTGGGCTATAATTGAATCATTTCCTTGGGCCTTGGTCACACTCCAATTGGACTCAAATAATTTAAATGTTTGGGCTTTGCATTAAATAATCCAATGGTTTAGGTATTTGGCTTGATTGGATCATTAATTAAATTACTTGATACTTAATAAAATATATCATTAATAACACATAATCCAATTAGATTTGCTAGACAATTAATATAATTGGATTGTTGATTAGGGTTTCAATTTAATTTCCACATTAATTTATATTAGGCTTTTATTTAAATAAATACCAATATTAGCCCTAATATTAATTATGTCACAAATAGACTTTGAATTCATCCTACCATCCATATTATCCCAAAACTAGGGTTTGGATTGAAATTAGAGTTTACAACTCATAAACAATATTACAGAATTTTCGGATCCTTACATTCTCCCCCCCTTATAAGAATTCCGTCCCCGGAATTACAAACATAAGGTTACTCAAATAGGTTAGGATAATTCCTCATCATCTTTTCTTCTAGTTCCCACGTAGCTTCCTCAACTGCGTGGTTTCTCCAAAGAACCTTGACTGAATAAATGATCTTATTTCTTAAGGTCTGTTCCTTCCTATCTAGTATCTGGACTGGAATTTTCTCGTAAGATAAATCCTTCTCAACTTGAATCGGCTCATATGAGATGACATGCTTGTAGTCCGATTTATATGGCCGCAATACAGACACGTGAAACACATTATGGATATGCTCCAGTTCAGGAGGTAAAGCTACCTCGTATGCTACCTCACCAACTCGCTTTAAAATTTCAAATGGTCCGATAAATCTAGGGCTCAATTTTCCCTTCTTACCGAACCTGATTTTCCCTTTCCATGGAGATATCTTCAGAAAAACAAAACTTCCAACCTCGAAGTCTCTCTTCCGACGATGTAAATCCGCGTACTTCTTTTGCCGATCCTGAGCTGCAACCAGACGAGCTCTTATTACCTTGATCACATCTACGGTCTGTTGTACCAATTCGGGTCCCAACAGTCTCCGTTCCCCAACTTCATCCCAACATAGGGGCGTTCTACACTTTCTCCCATACAGTGCTTCATAAGGCAGCATGCCAATACTTGCATGATAACTATTATTGTATGAAAACTCCACTAATGGTAGCTGATCATCCCAGTTACCTTTAAAGTCCATCACACATGCTCTCAGCATATCCTCCAACGTCTGAATTGTTCGCTCGCTCTGCCCATCGGTCTGGGGATGATACGCGGTACTCAACTTTAATTTCGTCCCCATCCTTTCCTGTAGGCTCTTCCAGAATTTTGACGTGAAGCGCGGATCTCTATCAGATACTATGGATACCGGTACTCCATGTCGCGACACAATTTCTTTAACATATAGTTTTGCCAGCTGCCCCAGATTATACCTGATTCTGATTGGTAGAAAATGTGCAGACTTGGTCAAACGATCCACGATCACCCAGATCGCATCGTACCCCTTCTGAGTTGCAGGGAGTCCCACCACAAAATCCATCGTGATATGCTCCCATTTCCACTCCGGAATCTCCAACGGTTGCAACAAACCACCCGGTTTTTGATGTTCCGCTTTAACCCTCTGGCAAGTTAAACATCGGCTGACACACTCTGCCACTTCCCTCTTCATGTTAGGCCACCACAAATGTTGTCGTAGATCTTGATACATCTTGGTACTACCCGGATGTATTGAGTATCTTGTGCTGTGGGCCTCCTGTAGAATTTCTTCTCTCAATTCTGGAATAAACGGTACCCAGACTCTTCCTTCGAATCGGATTAACCCGGTGCCATCCACTGAATATTTTAATTCTTCACCTTCGGATAGTCGTTTCTTAATGTCAATGCATTCCTCATCACCCTCTTGAGCCTCTTTTATCTTGTCCAACAAAGTTGGGCTCGCCTCTATTGCAAACAGTTTCTCGCCTGCCTCCTTTGGATACTTAAGTTCTAACTCCAATCTTTCCATATCCTTGATTAATTCCTCCTGCGTTGTTAACATCGACAACTTTTCCCGGCCCTTTCTGCTTAGAGCATCAGCTACAACATTAGCTTTGCCGGGATGGTACAAAATCTCACAATCGTAGTCCTTGATCAATTCCAACCATCTCCTCTGCCTCATATTTAGCTCCCTTTGAGTGAAGATATACTTCAGACTTTTGTGGTCTGTGTATATCTCGCACTTCTCCCCATAAAGATAATGCCTCCAGATCTTCAGAGCAAACACTACTGCTGCTAGTTCTAAATCATGAGTTGGATATCCCTTCTCATAATCCTTTAACTGGCGTGACGGGTACGCGATGACTTTGCCATGCTACATCAATACACAACCAAGTCCCTTGAGTGACGCATCACTATAAACCACGAATCCCCCTGTGTCATCGGGTAATGATAACACAGGTGCTTCACTAAGCCTCTTTTTCAATTCCCTGAAGCTTTCTTCACACTTCTCCGTCCATACAAACTTTACTGTTTTCCTTGTCAGATTGGTCAACGGCGCGCTAGCTTTGAAAAGTCCTTGATGAATCTCCGATAGTATCCTGCTAATCCCAAGAAACTTCTGATTTCTGTTGGAGTCTTTGGCTGTTCCCAGTTGATAACGGACTCCACCTTTGCAGGATCCACTGAAACGCCCTTCTTGTCGATGACGTGACCCAAAAATTGTACCCTTTGCAACCAAAACTCGCACTTGGAGAACTTGGCATATAGTCGTTCCCTCTGTAATGTCTTAAGTACTATCCTCAAATGTTCAGTGTGTTCTTCCTCCGTCTTTGAATATACCAGTATATCATCAATAAATACCACCACAAACTTATCCAAGTATTGCTTGAATACTCTGTTCATCATGTCCATAAATGCTGCTGGCGCGTTCGTCAGTCCAAAAGACATCACTAAGAACTCAAAGTGACCGTATCGAGTCCTGAAGGCTGTCTTTGGTATATCCCCCGGTCTCACCTTCAGTTGATGATACCCGGTCCTCAAGTCAATTTTTGAAAAGTACTTAGCCCCCTTAAGCTGATCGAATAGATCATCGATCCTGGGCAACGGGTACTTATTCTTAATCGTGACCTTGTTTAACTCCCTATAGTCGACACAAAGCCTCAACGATCCATCTTTCTTCTTCACAAACAGCACTGGCGCTCCCCACGGAGATACACTCGGCTGAATGTACTTCTTCTCTAACAACTCTTTCAACTGTATCATTAATTCCTTCAACTCTACCGGAGCCATCCTATATGGTGCTTTCGATATTGGGGCGGTCCCCGGTGCTAAATCGATTACAAATTCCACCTCTCTGTCAGGAGGTAAACCTGGCAGCTCATCCGGGAAAACGTCTGAGAATTCCCTTACCACAGGTATCTGTCCCATTTCTCCCCCTACTCTCCGAGTATCAACTACATGGGCCAAATAGCCTATGCAACCCTTCCTAAGCAACTTCTTTGCTTGCATCATCGTCAGACAACAAGATTGTCCTGACGATTTACTCCCAAAGAATACAACCTTAGACTTATTCGGAGTTTTCAGGTGTATACTTTTCTTTTAGCAGTCAATCACAGCTCCGTGTTTAAACAGCCAATCCATTCCCAAGATCACGTCAAACTCTCCTAGACGTATCGGAATTAAATTCACACTCAATTTATGTCCCTGTATCTCGGCATAACAATTCTTATATATGAAATCTACAGGGATCACTTCCTTATTTGCTACCTCTACATTCATTGGGTTCTCTAATCTTTCACAAGGAAATTTTAATCGGCTAGCAAATTCATCGGATACGAAAGAACAAGTAGCACCCGAATCAAATAATACATATGCATTAATATTATTGATCGGAATAATACCTGCCACCACTTCCTTTGACTCCATGGCATCCTGGACGGTCATGTTGAAAGTGCGCGCCACCGGCCTGTTCTGCTGTGACGGCCCTCCACTAGTTGGCTTGCTTTGGTTTCCCTGATTAGCGCTACCAGAATCACTCTTTCTTTTCGGGCAGTCCTTCTTTTGATGGTCAGCTGCACCACAATAGAAACAGTCCCCTCTTTTCACCTTTGGGCATTGTGGAGCAAAGTGCCCCGGCTGTCCACAGTTGAAGCATACTCATTTCCCACGCATACACTCCCCCGAGTGATTCTTCCCACACTTATTGCACTTGTTGCCTTGCTTAGTCTCGCTTGATGGCTTTCCCGAGCTTTGATTGTCGCTCTATTTCCGTTTGTGAGGATTGCTCCCTCCACTGCTAATCCCTTCTTTAGGTCCTTCGTGGCCTTTCTTCTTGTGATCTTGTTGATACTTGGTTACCGCTTCATTTCCTCCCTCAGCAATTAGGGCTTTCTCCAGCAACGCTGAGAATGTGTTGATTTGTAGCACAGCTACCTTTCCATAAACCCAAGACTTCAGCCCTTGTTCAAACCTCTGAGCTCTTCTGACTTCCGTGTCTACCTATTTCGGTGCAAATCTGGCCAGTTCGTTGAATCTTGTAGCATAGTCAGTCACTGTTATGCTCCCTTGTTTCAGTTCTAGGAATTTCACTTCCATTCTTGCTTGCATGCTTTCTGGGAAATAATTCTCGAAGAACAGCTCTTTGAAACGTACCCACGTAATTACTCCTGCTCCGGCTCTGTTCTTGTTTGCTTTCCACCAGTAATTCGCTTCACCCTTCAGCATGAAGGTGGCGAATGACGTTTGTTGTTCGTCGGCCACCCTTGCGACCTCGAACACTTTTTCCATCTCTTCTACCCAAGTCTGGGCTTCAATGGGGTCAGTAGTCCCGCGAAACTCCGGCGGTCCTATTAATTTGAAATCCTTGAAATTAGCCAAGTGAGACCCTGGCTGTTCTACTACTGGCGGTACTACTGGTGGTACCACAGGTGGCGGCATATTCTGCATATACCCTGCAATCATGGCAGCAAACGCCTGCATGGGGTCTGCTGGACCCCCGTCATTATTAACGGATTCCTCTACATGTGGAACTCTGGTTCTCCTTCTAGGCGGCATTGTCTGATAAAAACAAAACCTTATATTATAATTATGTGTCTTTACATTCCATGCCACATTTTATGCATGCATTTAACAGGTGAAACACAGTTTAATCAGAATCCCAAACAGGTATCAATAACTGCATTTATATTCATATACCACTGTTTTAAATACATCAAGTAACAACCTGTGGCATACTGCTATAAATGCTAATACTAACCATGGTTATCCCTTCAAGAACAGAAAGAGAGGATTAACCCAACCTACCCCTATGACAAACAAAAGTCGGGGTCTAATACTATCCCAAGTCTAAACAAAATAATGGGATTTACAACATACCACTGTCCCTACTATCAACAAAAAGTGGGAACTAAACTGCATCTATTTACAATCATAGTGCTAATGAAAACTATAATCCCCTGAAAATGGCATCCTCATGCTCCTGCCTGGCTATCATATCTGCTACACGGCGACTGATAGTGCGCCTGTGGAGATCCTCCTCCCTAGGATACCTTCGGATCCTATGCCTCATCCTCTGAAAGGCAGTGTCAAACACAAAGTTCAAACGATCAAACCTGACTGCACGAGTTTGAACCTCCCTCTCAAGTCTATCCACCATCATGGTAGCTCCATCCAATTCTTCCTCAACACGGATTCTCTCCGCAACCTCTAGGTTAAAGTTGGCCTTCAAGGCCTCATGTTCCACCTGAAGTTCTGCCAGACTCAGCTTCGTCTGATCACGCTCCTCCTTCAGTTCAGCTACCTCCCCGGACAACTGATAGGATACACCCTTATACTGATCTTCCATCTCCTGATGGATCTGATTCTGCTCCTCAAGATGATGGATTCTACCCTCGAGTTCGTCATTCCTAGTGGTCAGTTCTTCTATGATGTCACTAGCAGTCGTGCCCATGCCATCTGCATATTCAGCTGACTCCTCAGGTGACGTATTGCCATAATACTGCACCTCCTCATCTGACTCCTCGTCGGCAGTCTGTTGTTCCTCTGAGTCATCCTCACCTCGTGGCCTCATTACCCCACCCCTAACTGGTTCCGCCATATCAACCATGTGATCCTCCTCGGGATCCTCCTCAGGGTTAGACTCTACTAATGGTGATGCCGGTGCAACTGGTGCATAGTCCACCAACTGTTCTGTATCCACTGGTATATCAATGAATATCTCCTCATCTCGTGTTCCACTCGACTCGCCTACAACCATCCTACAACACATCATGAAAAACAACCATTAGTACAACCATAAAATATAATCATTGAAGAAATGAAATTATATTTCATTGGGTACTACTTGACTCGATGAATTCCCCAATTCATCAAATACCACATACGATAAATCTCCCCGATTTATCTCCTAAAACACTCAATACGAGTTTAATACTAAGGTTATAACCTAGGTTTCGCAATCCTAACGTTTATAACCTACAGCTCTGATACCAACCTGTGACACCCCCAAATTCAGGTACCAATACCTCGAATTTGGTGCTCACGATCAAATACATACATCACCTCTTAAACAACATATATTACTAAATGCGGAATAAATAAACATAAGTTGTTCATTACAAAAGGCTTACTACGGTCCCAAGGTCTCAACCTTAATAAAATTACATCATGACGATCCTATTAATATAAACAGGGTTCCATGATTTACAAAACAGGAATAGAAATATTTAAACTATTCTTAAAGTTTGCCCTTGCCTTTGTCCTTCTTGGAGTGCTCAGGCCTAACTGCAATTAGTTCATGATATATATAGCAAGAGTGAGCAACTAATATGCTCAGCAAATTTAAAATAATACAGAGATATCATGAATAACTGCGAATAAAGAGAAAGCTCAACAATTTATAGAAGTTAATGAAATGACTGATAAGATAATCAAAATCCAAACGAATGAATGAAAGATGATTATTTACTGCTGAGTGGTCCAACCGACCCTGAACGTTTTCAAGGAAACAACCTTCCGATTATCCTTTTATAAATCAGACTGTACTCGAGGGGATCAGCCTCTTGTACAACATGTATATGCATAACATTAAACCCTGACCATGTCGAACTATGACACTTATAATTCCCCATTTTAGGGTTTGTTCTCTCAGTACAAGACTTCCCCACCAATCAACTGGTTTGGAATAGCTTTTAAAAACATTTACTTTATATGTCTACCCGAAACAAATGGCGTAGACCAATTCTTGAACAGTTCATGAAATAAAGAACTTTAAATAATTTACATGTTCAATGATAGAACATAGATTTCAAATACATCAACGTGCGAATGTCAATACTTGCAGTTACATGGAATAATTAACAATAATCAAACCATTAACATGCTCAAAAATAATAGCTCGAGTTTGAGTTAGGAAACTTGCCTCTGTCGTAGTCTACAGCTTACACGACTTAAATTACAGTCCTTGAAAGACCTAATATTAAATAGGTTTATCTATCAATTAGTAACACATATAGGATTTCATATATCACTATTAAACAGTATGCCACATAAGCACATAATTCCCTATTTAGCAACACGTAGCTTATACGACAATATTATCACACTCGGATAATATCTTAATTATTAAACAATATTATACTACATTCAATAATATTTAATTCGCTTACCAATGTTATTAATTGTTTAACAACATCCCAATTGATTATTAATATTATTAATCTTTTAATAATATTTAATCCCCTACTATTATTATTAACTATTTAATAATAAGTTAATCAATTAGTATTATTATTAATAATTTTATAACAAATTAATCATTCACCATTATTATAAATTATTTAATAATCATTTAATTGTTTGCTATTATTATTAATCATTTAATAATAATTTAGCTAATACCATTATCTAATAGTATTTTAAACACTTAGTAATTTATAAAAATCTAAACAATTTTAAAGCAAATTGTTTAACATTATTATTATTTCCTTAATCTCTTTGCTTTATTTATTTAATATTAATTAAATAAATAATTAAGTTTGATTAACCTTTATTTCTCTTTAATTATTATATAAAATTATTTACATAATAATTAATTAAGTAATTATCACCATTTATTATTTAATATAAAGTAAATAATAAATAATTGTTTTATTAACTTCATCTCCCTTTTATTATTGTTTAAATAATAATTAACTAATTTATTCTTATTCCTTATTTAATTATTAATTAAATAATGAATAATTATTTTATTAACTTTATATCCTCCTTTATTTATTATTTAATAATAAATAATTAGTTATTATTTTTATTTGCTTTAATTATTATTCAATATAAATTAAATAATAATTAAGCATATTAATGGCCTTTATTTCCTTTATTTCTTATTTAATATAAAATAATAAATAATTATTTAACTTGGGTCCTAAATTAATTATATCAATTTTTTACTATTTTGACCCATTTTGGTTATATCACGTCCGACCCGACCCGTTTCAAAAGGCTTGACCCGACCCGGATAATAAATATCATTTTCAAAAATCTGGCATGAAAGCCCCGGCTTTCAAAGCAGAAACACCCTTTGGGCGAATTTTTCAGATTTTCCAATTTTTGTCCATTTGATTCCAACTTTCATAAAATCTTCAATATAAGTCCAAATGATCTCAAATTGGTATCGATGGATTCGTATCTTCTTAAACTACAATATTCCATCATAGGATCAAATTTTTGAAAAAAGTTTGGTTATGAAAAATAGCTACAAAGTGGATGGTTGCGCATTAGGGCTTGACAATGAACCACTTTGGTTTCAAAAAGCATAACTCACTCATTTTAAAACCTTTTGATATGATTCCAACTAGGTTTTATTCTTAACTTACATACCTAGCATATGAAGAAATAAATCACACATACAACTTGTAGGTTTCAAAATATAAAGCCCCGAACCACACGTTCGATTAAGGTTCCGTCGGTAAAAATTATTTTCATGCTTTTTGAGAAACCTTTTTATCATCTAAGCATTTAAACATATATATTAAACCACCAAACCATATATTAACACATCTAGCATGGTTTTAAACATCTAGAGCTTTGAAATTAGTTTTGAACCATCAAAATGGATTTTTGACCATCAAAACCACTTCAAGCACTTAGAACACAAAGGTGAAAAATAAAACAAGGGTTTGAAAACTTTTAAACCTTCTAATAGCTTTTCTTCTCCTTGCTAAAAACTTCACCAAGCTTGGATGATCTATCTTGCTAACTAGATGATCTCTCCTTGAAGAGCTAGGGTTTATCCCTTTTTAAGCTTCTCCTTCTCTCAATCTTTCTCCCTTTCTTTCTATTTTTTTCTCTCTAGCAACTTGGAGCAATATAACTAAGGAAATGAGAATATGCTGAAAATGAGAGAGAGATAGAGAGTAATGTGGTGTTAGTAGATGTTGTATACTTACATGTTATGTAAGTATACACATCAATAGCCATCATAGCTTTCTTACACAAGCCCCCCTATTTTCCTTGCTTCTACCCACACCTTGAGCCTCTAAAAACTGAACAAAATCAGCCCCCAAATCCCTTATAAAACTGCTGGAAATTTGAGGGCAAAAGGGTCCAAGTTTTGCTTTATTTTTCCTTTTCTTTTAATGCCTAAATGTGTTAGAAAAATATATATATAATGATACATATATATACAATCACCAACACCAACATTTGGGCTATAATTGAATCATTTCCTTGGGCCTTGGTCACACTCCAATTGGACTCAAATAATTTAAATGTTTGGGCTTTGCATTAAATAATCCAATGGTTTAGGTATTTGGCTTGATTGGATCATTAATTAAATTACTTGATACTTAATAAAATATATCATTAATAACACATAATCCAATTAGATTTGCTAGACAATTAATATAATTGGATTGTTGATTAGGGTTTCAATTTAATTTCCACATTAATTTATATTAGGCTTTTATTTAAATAAATACCAATATTAGCCCTAATATTAATTATGTCACAAATAGACTTTGAATTCATCCTACCATCCATATTATCCCAAAACTAGGGTTTGGATTGAAATTAGAGTTTACAACTCATAAACAATATTACAGAATTTTCGGATCCTTACAGGCGGGCCTCTCATAGATGGTTTGAAAAGGTATTATGGAAAATTGCCTGCTGTAGTAGAAATGTTTGCACAAGCTGGAGCATGCGTGGGAGAAAAGTATAATGATGTGATGAGAGATGTAGCAGTTCCTCGATTGGATGAAGAAAGACTAGTTGTATGAGACTAAATCACTAAGTTTTGTATCATGTTACTTGCTAGGATATGTGAAGAATTTAAGTGGCATGGGCTAATTAATGGCACTTAGTCTTCATTTGTGATATGGTTATCACATGCATACCAAGCAAGAAGAATGTAGATTCCAGGTATATAGCAAGTAACGAGGCTCTTGCAGTTCCTTTCAAGTAAACTGAAAATATTAGAAAACAATGCCTTCGTGTGTGATACAGTATAGGAATATAGGATGGACTGTGGATTTAAACTCTTAATTTGTTTCCATGAGTTTTTAGGCTCATAATGTCTGGTAACAAAACGTGCAGTTTCTTGAGTATAGACTGGGAGTAGAGGTATATATGACAGAGACGAGAAGACAATGAGAGATTGTATGAGATATCAACATTCACTCTCTGGCAAGCTAGAGCCAAAAATGCCCTTCTGGTGCTGCCTGGATGTACAAATTCGTGCCATCTCTTTAAGTCAAAGCCTTCTAGTAGTAGGGAGAAATCAACGGAAAGCATCAGGACTTGGTCGCCTTAAGTTTGATGTTGCTTTTAGTCCATTCATGTTTTAATTAATAAAGTTAAATTTAAATATTTTAAAGCAATGTCTGGAACAAGGTCATTTGTATTTTGTTTTATTAATATTATAATATTCCGTAGGTTTGTTGCGCAGACATTTGGTTGATGAAATTGCTTTTGACAGTTAATTAGTTAATGGAGTAGGTGGAGGGTTGGATTGGGTGGTCGTTCCAAGTTGACAGGATCTGTGATATGTTTATTGGTGTAGTGCAGATCACCCACTCAACTCAGCTACCTTTTCTTGGACATTCAAGAAAACAAGTGCCAAAACTTGGAACCCTGCCAAGCTGTTGGACATTTCACAGTGTCGTGACAGACTGGCTCTGCTCAGTAATACATTAATATTCCATTTGTTCTACAAAAAAGAGTCCCGGTACAAATTCACAACCCTTAAGTATATACATGTTTATCCTTTAATATAACAAATGTTTAATTTAGATTTGATGACATGACAATAAGATCGTGACGCGCATAAAAACATTGTGTCATAATATACCATGATCAACAAAGGGAGAATTCTTTGAGAAAGATGACTTTTTTGTGGACTAATATATATATATATATATATATATATATATATATATATATATATATATTTATATTTATATATGAGACTGATCCATTGTTAACGTTATAAATGTGTATCTATTTATTCTTATAACAGATCTCAGCCGTTTATTCTTGAATCTAATGGTTAAAAAACCTTATGTCCATAGTTTAATACTGCACATGATGTTAAATATCCAAAATAATCCTAACATTCAATTTGATAGAGATTGCCGACACTAGATATGGCTTAATAATATTAAACTAACTGCGGACACTGGATATGGCCTAATAGTATTAAACTGCGGATTGTCTAATTGTCTAAACTCATTCACATAGAGAGAGAGACTACGTGAGGTTAGTCTGTTTGTTTAATATTCAAAGTACCCATGAATACGCTGAATTGGTCCATCTTTCTCTGTCTCCTGTTTTCTCTGTCTCTTGCTTCAAACTTTCAATGACTCAATGTTGAGTTCAGAGAGACTGAAGCTTCGAAGTTGGGGCATATCATTAATAAAATCAATTGGGATTTTTGTCAACGAGGTAGCACCAGACATCTCAAGCACAGTCAAACTTTTGAGATCTGGACAAGTCACAGCCTCTAAGCACAAGAACATGGAGGTCAGGCAATTTCCTTGGACTACAGGAAATTAGCGAAGACTTCCCCACCAAAACGGTTGCCATCCAGCAGTACGGTTGAAAGATTCTTACCTTCCTTGTCCTTAAGAATTGTTCTAACAATACCATCTTTATGTGTAATTCTCCCGAAGCCTTTCCACCTACTATCGAACACAGTAGCCATTCCTAGAGCAACTGTTCCATGAAATACTAACTGGCTGCGACCATAGAAATTTAAGACAGGTGCATCCATGATTACATAACTAGCCTCTGGTTCCTTCAACATCTGGCAATCAATAAGCTCCATCACAACATGATGGTCAATCTCATAAGCCTTCTCCATAGAATCAGTACAATTTTCAAATGGCGTCATTTTATTAAAATCACCTGAATGAATAACGACAATCCGCATGCGGCCGGTGTCTCCTGCCATTTTGATGAAAAGAGAGAACAAGAAATGAACAGAGATTTTGTATCATGCTTCACTGAAACTCTTTGTCATGATGCTGGAGGTATCTATTTAGCTTCCGCACATAGTACTGGACCAAGGCCTCTCCGTTGTCTAAGCTGATTGGAACTCCAACCCCATAAATAAGCACTCCATTCATGCTAACAATTCCAGAGATCACTAGAGGTAAAGAAATCAACTTTTTCTCTCTCCCAAGGATGCCAAAGTCTATTAAGGTTTCTGATCTCACTCTGAATTAAAAGCAATAAGAATAACATCAATCATAAAAAACTACTCCATATAACAACAATCATAACCTTTTTTTCCGGTGGCCAGAAACTCCGGCCTCCGACGGGATTATCTGGTAAAGTTTCCTCAAATTAAAAAGAAAAAAAAAACTGTAATAAACAAGATATAAAATTTCACTAAACTTGAAGAAAACTCAAACGCAATCCAAAATTGAGACGTTACTTCAATAAAGAGTCGCGACAAAGTGAATCAAAACCCACAAAACCAAAACTATGGTACACCATAAATTTTCGCATCGAAATACTTCCGAATTTTGCGAAAGAGATGAGAGAGAAAAAAAATTGCGCCAGTTTAATCTTGAATACTAGATAGAGTTCGCAGGACGGTGAATAATTTATATTAAGCCATATCTAGCGTTCGTAATTTAATATTACGAACGAAATAATTTTATTTTTAACAAATGAGACAAATGTTGTGGCAATATGGAGCTGCCCTTTCTTGGTTGATGGGTGGCAATGTGATATAGAAATATTGAGAACTCTACATTTGACTTGACCTTTTCAAATCAACGCATATTAAACGTACTAGATTTAAATATAAAAATTTTAAAACGATCTGAAAGATGCGTGCGGAGTCAAATTGTTTTCTTATCTGGGGGAGGGGTACTACTGTACAGAATACAGGTAGGTAATAATTAACACAATAATAAAGTGACTAGTGTATAATTAATTGTACCACATACCTACCCTAGTCTAAACATTTCACCGATCTTTCTTCAAAGTCCCCAAGTACACTTGTAGCATGAGCGTGTGTAGACCTGGCAAGAAGGCTCGAGATCTGCGGGTCGGGTCTGATTGATCCAAAAAATTTTAATTTTGGACTTAAAAAATATAGTTCAAAAAAATTTGAGTCTTTTTTTGCCCCGTCCATGGGCTATTTTTTTTTTTAAATTACTTGACATTGTTGACAAAAAAAATAAAATTATTAATTATATATGCATATATATTGTTCACATCTAGAATTCTAGTGGATTGTCTTCTCCTAATTAATTGGTTTGGAATCTTTTACCTAAAGAGGAAAGGTAGTGGTGATAAAAAAAAAAAATTCTAATATATTTTTTCCAATTGCTTTGTTGCTCATCTCCTAACAGGTTGGTGGTCAACTTAATTTTTCAAGCTGACACCAATTACATAATTTTTATGTGTCTCATACATAAATATATTTTTCTGTGAAGGACAATGAAATCTAGACATGAATTAAGTGAAATATTTTCTTTTGTTCTTGGGTTAGGTATAAAAGATAGCTAGTGTGCCAAGAGTTTTGGTAGCATCAGACCATCAATATTGAATATCATGGCTAATATAGAGAGATAGGAGATTTTGATTTTTGAAGTAAGTTTGATTTTAATATAAAATTATTGATTATTGATTATTTTATTTATTAATAATATTATATGATTATATAGAAATTATGTGTCATAATTATAAATAATTAGTGTTAGTATTTATTTTAAATCATAATAAATATTTTTTTATAAGAAAAAAATTTCAAATGACCCGCGGGCCACTGGCCGAGCATTTCTCAGCCCGTAAAAAGTGGGGTCATTTTTGACCCGACCCGTCCAAAATCAGACCCGTTTGTCAAGTCCAAGTGTGTGCATAATTAAAAGGGCAGAAGGTCTCGAATGTTGACCACAATTCTGAGTCTTAAACAACATGATTGTTGACTTTTTATGTTTATGTAGATTTTCCTTTTGACAAGGAGGAAATGTTATATTGATTAGGTGATATATGTATTATGTGTGTAAATTATATAAAATAAAATAAAATTTTTTAAAAATAAATTAATTAATTAATATAAAAAATAAAATAATAATATAACTTAACTTATAAAGGCTAAAAAAACACAAAAGAAAGACCCATAAACACTTTATAATATAGATTGTACCTATTTATTGTGGGGATATTATTTTTTTTGTGATCCTTACAGCCATCAATCAAATATTTTAAAATTATATTCTATATACTTGTGTAAGATTTTAAAAAATATACTACAAAATAGATTTAATTCAAAGATTAATGAAATTTGTGCACATTTTTTTTATTGATCTCTATGTCCTTGATCAAACAATTTAACATTTGAAATAAATAAAAATTTAACATTATGAACATTAAACACAACACACACTACGTAGAAAAACTTGAGAGTTTTTTTAAATAATAAAAATCAATGAAATGTACGTAATTAGACATACACAGTAAGTCGAATTCGGTCAATTTGACCTTGGATTGGTAGGTTTTGACCGTTGACCAAGTCAAACTAGGCCTTGATTTTTGGGTCTACTGGCCTGGTTAGGCCAAACTTCTCAATAAAATTATGGATTGTTAAGGCCTACGGACCAGGGCGGACCAGACTTCACATGGCTCCTCTGATTCTTAATTCTTATTAAAAAAAATATACTTCCAGTAAACTATGTAAGAATAGAATAACAAATATTATATTATCAACCATCAACTTCAATATCATTAAAAAATAAATTCTTTTAGTATAGTATATGTATATTGAATGTATCTCACCCAAGCAGACTTTTAGTAAGTTGGTTTGGCCCTGCGG
This sequence comes from Hedera helix, assembly GCA_947179155.2. NCBI lineage: Eukaryota > Viridiplantae > Streptophyta > Magnoliopsida > Apiales > Araliaceae > Hedera > Hedera helix. Next base: position 47,219,125 of record OX359271.1, on the reverse strand, counting down.
GTCGGGCCAAAATGACTTTTTGGTCAGACCGAATTTTTACGTCTAAATAGTAACATGTTGAAGGCTTGTAGATTAGGTCGGACTTTGATCAGGCCTGGCTCAGCCCAACCTGCGATTCGTAGGTTTTTTTTGCATATCTATGCGCAGTTTATTTTTGACTCATAATTTTTGAAATTTAAACTTTATTTTAAAATTTTATTCGTTTAAATGTAATTTATAAATTTATAATTGTGAGTTATTTTGTCTAAACACATTACAGTAATTCTTTTAGCATTATTTCTTCTGGACCAAATAAAATGTCCCAAATCCACAAAAACTCGATGTACAAAATGAACGAACCTTAAGTAGAGCATCACTTCTTCTTCACCAAAATTTTATTATGATTATTTTAAAAGGATAAATATGAACTAAAAATAAAATTAATTTTTTAATATAATTTAACAGAAGTGCAAAGTCGAAATTACCCCGACTGTTCCTCTAATTTGATGATCATGTGATCGACGAGTATAATATTCGGAACCACGTAATTGGACAGGTAGGTTATATACATAGAGAGAGAGAGATACACAGAAATAATACTCCATCCGTCCCTAACTATAGATAATAGATAAGAATTAAGAGCACCGAGGAAGATTCATATTCGGTCCCTTTTCCTCTGCTCCTTTGTCTGAAATTTCCGATTCTATCTCTCTAAAAATTTCCAATCTGTTTGGCTTAAAAATTCGATTTTTCTCTCAAAGGTTTAGCTAGTTAATTGCATGGGGTGGGTTTTGATTTTATAAGATTAATTAATGGTGGGGTCTGTAGATGCTATGGATGATGGCAACGGCGAAAAATCGTCGTCTTTATCATCGGTTTCTTGCTCTATTTGCCTCGATTTGGTGGTGCCCGATAATGGTGAAAGATCCATAGCAAAGCTTCAATGCGGCCATGAATTCCATCTGGGTATTGTTTCCTTTTTCATTTTCTTGTTTGTGGATTGATCATATATGGTTAGCCTTTTAAAAAATGTGATCTTTTTTTTAACCCAATTGATTGCTTGTGCATACCACCATTCTTTTTCCCTTTCTTTGATCAGATATGCTTACGCATAAAATAGACGTGTATGTTTGTAACTATAATCATTAAGTTTTAGGAGTAGTATACTCTTTTATTAGATGATTGGGCAGTTAAAATCAATGTGGGTGTTTGATTTTTGTCTCCAATGGAAATTCTAGGTTTTTTCACTATGATAATGGACTTTGTCAGACTAATGCTGATGAGATTTTTGATCAACTCTTTTTTGGAGTTCCATGTATATATTTATCTGGTGGTACTATGGGATTTTGGATCAATGGAAATTTGGTTGTGTGGAATGGTTGCAAACAATTAATTGCAGTTAGTAAACAAAAATGTGGTTAGGGTAGTTAGAAGTGGCACATGATAGAAATGTAGTATTCGCCTATGCAGAGCTCGTGGGGTAAGCTTATGATGAGATAATGGACAGTAATAAGGGGTGTTATTAAGTCTGATCTAGCACCATACTGATTTTAGGTGGAATAAAGTGGTATAAAAATTTCCTTCACTAACTACGAAATCGGTTTAGACTAACAGAGGTGGCTGTCGTTATACTTCATGAGTATATGGTGGAGCCATTATTAGATAGAGATTGGTTGTTCAGTACACTTTTAATGTCTATGAGAGAGAAGATAATTGAATTTGAGTTTCCATATATATATATATATGGGTAAAATTTTCATTATAACTGTTAAGACAGAAAAGCTTGTGTCACTTGACTCAAAACCACAGGTGGGTTACTGTATCCTTTAGGACCACTGGTCGTCAACTGGAATTTTGGCTAAACAGCATGTGGAAATTTGCATTTCACTCTCAGTTTAATTTTGATCTGGTTGCATCTGTGGAGCGTCCACTTCAAAAATTGATTTCATGTTTTTCTTTCACATGGAAATAATCGAATGTCAATGCAATTAATTGTTTCCTTTTCTGTTGCACTATATATAGATTGCATTGGATCAGCATTCAATATGAAGGGAGCAATGCAATGCCCTAATTGCCGAAAGATTGAGGGAGGTAGATGGCTGTACGCAAATGGCTCTGCTCGGTCAGTGTCTGACTTTGGCATGGATGATTGGACTTTTCACGAGGACCCATTTGAGTTAAGTTATTCTGAAATGGTAAGTAATTTATCTTCCTCTTGTATTTGGTTGCGCTTCTAAGACGGATAAGGTTTTTCCTCTTGGGTTCCCATAGCTCAATTAATCAATTTTGATTGGATATACTACGCTAATTATTTCAATAAACAAAAAACATGAATGATAATAGAAACTTTAGGACTAAGGTTTCTACTGATTCGGCTAATCAGTAGGTGGTACATGCCCCACAGGAAATTTTTTCCTTCAGATAATTTAGATATAATTTCAGTAATTTTGATTATTGAGGTTACTGAGAGAAAGGGTACTATGGAAACCAAAGTCTCACAATAAATAACATTGGTTAGCAATTTAATTTTAAAAATGTTTTATGAAGAGTAGTTGCCTATGTTGTAGTAGGAAATTGTTGTAGATTAAACATTCCAATACAAATGTACAATGAGATATATGATAGATTTCTCTACCACATACCTTTTAAAGTTTTTTTATTTTGTTTTGTTTATTTTGAACTTCTTTTCAGCCATTCGGAGTTCACTGGTGCCCATTCAGTGGATTGACAAGAGTTCATTCATCGTTTGAGTAAGCCCGATAAGCTCTATATTAGTATTATGCTTTTCATTTTCGCCCTTTCCCTTCAAAGTATATCAGCCGTTTTATTTTATGGTACTGTGCTTATTTACATTCAGGTATCAGTAATTGTGCATTTGTTTCTAAAAAGAAAAACTTTTTCAATACTTCACTTCAGCTACACAATGCCCATATTGGGTAATCTGTTTATATGTGCTACGTTGCATTCTACTGTTTCCATATGTTTTAAACCCATAATAATGACTTTTTGTCTACTTTTTTGAATTTATTCTTATTTTTTGGGTCAAGATTATAGAAGTCCCATTCATCTTCAGCATCAGGTTTAACATGAAAGTATAATGTGCAAGAGACGATGGAAAAGAACAAAAGTAGGCCCATCAAACTTTTGGAAGTCATAGTTATTGCCTTACTTTATTGGAGACTTGTTAATATCTCACCATGTGTTTGATAAGATGCTTATGTTGATGACAATTGTCAACTAATGGTACCCCTTAAAGTTAACATGTTCTATTCAACTAACATGTTCATCTGCGCTTGACTATGTTCCTATACTTGCAGGGAGTTGCTTTTGTTTTAAGATAAATGGCTCCTGAGAGAATTGGTTCTCTGGTGTTATACTACTATATGATTATATTTTATGTTGGGGACTAAGAAACTGAGGATTTAAGTAGTGGCCATCAGGTTAAGTATTTGGCTGCTCCAAATTAGGTCAACCTAAAGTCACTTTTGATATTGTTTCTAATACCAATATAATCACTAGTATCAATATCATCATTGATGTTATGATTTCCCAGGTAGCTATCTCTAACAATTTGATGTTTCAAAATTTGTCAGGGAAGTGGAATCTCCATCAACCACTTGTAAGTTAATATTCTTTTTATTTTTTGTTCAAATTTTCAGTGTCGAAGTGGTCTAAAAGTAATCTCTCCTTTCAGATCACGATTTACAAGGAAACCATGCCATATTTGCTGAACATATAGCTGCATCGTCTTTGGCCCATTCCCATGTTGCACATGTTCGGCCTGTTCCCCACGCTTCATCTAGTTTAAATGAGAGTGTAGATGATCCGAACATTAGTCATCACAGAAATGGCCAACCTGGGCAGAATGAGATCTATAATCCTCATACCTTTCCCGCACTGAATGTTCAGTATCAAAGTTGGGGGGGTCATCATTCCCCTCCTTTCTCTGCAAACAGAAGCCATATCAATGGGAGTGATCAGGCTTCAGTTCCTCCTACAACACTCAGATCCACTAGGGTTGAAACTGATGCTATGACAAGATCTGGACCTTTTGCGCATCCAGTCCTCTACGGTCATGGGTAAAAGCTCTTTCTAAATGATTAGAAAATCCATTTTTGCATTTCTTCTTGAAGTTGCAAGAAACATATTTCCTTGTATATTCATTATTCAAGATTAATGACACATACGACTACATTGTTATTTTGTTCCACATTTAAACTCCGGTACTAAATATGCTGCCTCTTTTTTATCACAGGTCTGTTCCCAGAGGTGCGAGTTCATTTGTCTCCTCAATTGTTCATCCTGGCAGTAATACTCGGTCTCATGAAAGGATCCAGGTTTCTCATGCCAGCCATCATCCGCAACAACCAAGCAATCCTTTGTTGTCTTCCATCCTTCCCGGTGTCAGGAGGTTTAATGGTGGTCCAAGGGGCTTGCCCATTATAATGCCAGCTCTTCCTCAGTCTGATCGCCATGGAGGTTTCTATATATTTCCTCCTTTGGGCTCATCAGGCCAAAACCCACATGAAGCTGAAAATCCTTTGCAATGGGAAAGGGACCATCTATCTCGTTTCCCAGTTATCACGTTTGACAGGGACTCAGGTTGGGGATCATCTCAACATGCTTTTGGGGGCACAGATTTTAGCAATAGGTCTGGCAACTTTTGGCAGCGGCATTGGTCATAGAAGGCTTAGTCACTTGTGATGTTTTGTCAGCCAATTCGTAGTGCTTTTGATTCTTGCTTACATGTGCCCTATATATTCTCGATCTCACATTTTGACCATGGCCCCTAAAACAGGAAAACATTATCTTGCCAATCATGTGGTCTTCCTATGACATTGGCACCTTTATAAAGCACTCGTGGCTCCTATATGAGGCATGTTTTTGTTTGGGAAACATAATATTAAACCTCGGAAAAAAACATAGCTTTCTGCTTAGAGTTTCTGGTTTAAGATGGTGAATATTGTACTTTGTATTGGATGGAAGTTATGCATAATCTTGGTTGGATATCAACATGAAATTATTTGCCAATTAAGAATTTGTTTTCACAAGGGATAATGTTCAGAGTCTCAAATGTGTGGTTAAGCACATTTACAAGAATATTTTAATGATATTTTAGGGCTCGGTCAATTACAAGAGATTTGGTTAAGCAATATAATAAAAGCATGTAATTTTATACAATTTTTTTAGATAAAAAAATTGAGATCCCTCGTATTATTATAGCTGAAAACGGACTTGATAAGATTTTGTGGTGGGAGTATAAAATAGATTACATTACGCATAATGGAAATAGAAATGAGGTAATAGAATTCTAGAATTTATTCATTACTAAATAACAATAAAAGTTCTTAAATAATATACGTTTGTGATCCACACGAGTTCAAATCAATTTCTTACAAGCCACATTCGAACAAAATCTATTGAAGTAAGATATATTTGCTACCAACGTGCAGATAGCTTCGGATATCTTTTCAAATCCTTGTCATCTAAATCTACATAATATGAGCCGTATGCTGATTTATAGTGTAACTCGAGCATATCTAAGAAGGATAAGTCGAGGGGCATAAAATTGATACACTGTATCCATCTTAGCCATTAAAAAGTGAAATATGGTATAAATTTCAATATTATTATACCTCACTTTTTTTTAATGGTTGAGATGGATGTAGTGTTTGGATGTTGTGCGCTTGTACTTATTCATTTAAGAATGACCCTGTGAAATAGCCTCTTGTATTTGATCCATTCCTTTCATCATATCAACAGAAAATAGTAAAACAGAAATAGAGGACAAAAGAATCATGTCAGAAATATCAAAGTATATATTTGCTGTTACAGCCACCAACTTGGTTTATGAGAAGGAATACCTTAATTCATCCAGTAAACTGCCAATCCCTGAACATATTCCACCCTCGGTGTATCAATCAGTGTTCCATTCGATGTGTTCTTTGTCCTGCGTACCAAAACAACTATTGGATTATGATGTATCAGATCAGAAAATATGGTTACATAGGCATCTAACTAGACAAACACTTTGAGATGTACTGATTTCTGGGCATCTCCCCTTAAAGTCGGACTATCACAAAAGTTAAACCATTCCCATAAATATGCTTATTGTTACTCAGAAATATATAATGGATTATATTTAACAGAGTTTCGAGCAACAACCCTTTTAGAAGTTTTTATTTTTATTTTTTATCAACTCTTTTAGAAGTTTAATCTAAAAAAGAGATGGAGACTGGAGAGAGTTTAACGAGATGCCAAGTTGAATGCAAACTATTAACATCAACTTTCCCATCCTATTTCTTTGCTTTTTCTGTGCAAATAATCTCTTTAACATGAAGACTGATTGAAGACTTTTTTTAAGAAAGAAGTGGAAGCCAGATCTCTGCAGCTCAAAAACGCAAGTTAAACTTTCATAAAGTAGTGTCCTTAACGCATTTAAGATGGAGAAGCCAATTCTGGAATGAAGCTATTCACTCACCAAGAGTTGTTAAATTGCACGAATTCCCAGACTGACTTAAGCCATAGTTCTAGTTTAATGCTCATTTCAGGACAAGTTTATCCAAAGAACTTTATTTTTGACACAGGGAGAGAGAGACCATTTTTGTGGATGTAGATAGGAGGGTTCCGGTACTTGTTCTTGAGATAATCCAGAAGTTCTTTCTGATCGGCTGGATTTAGAGGGAACTAAATTGAACAAACTCTTTTAGTCATAAAATGAGGGAAAGCAAATACAAACTGGTTTTAAGAAGCTATATTTCAGTCCTGACCTGATCTGGTGGCATATCACTATGATTATCTGCAGTAGAAAATAAAGAAAGCTCTGTTATGACTAAAACTCTAATTATCCCCTAGAAAAATGAATAATTTGACCAAGTATAGCGACATGGATGGCTTCAGAATTACGATTAAAAAAAAATAATATATATATATATATATATATATATATATATATATATATATATATATATATATGTATCTGAGAACTAGTTTTTATATGCATTAGTATCTGTAAGAGTTAACATACATATTAACTTTACTTCCATAGCTGCCGCTAATTCCCTGACATCCATCTCGAGTACAACAGACATGTCCTTGACATGTAATGTGGTGTAATGGTTCAGTCCTACGAAATCAAATGAACCCTTCACTTGTCTGGACTCTAGTTTGCTGAACGTTGGAATTCTTGTGCCTGCATTCTTCTTCATTATTTCCGGATAATCACCATACACCAATGGACTGAGAAACCTGTAATATAAATTACAGATTAAAACATCTAGCCGTAGTTTTCACATATAAACAATACCTAACAACCAGAACAAAGAGTGAATTTTCAGGGTCACGTCTCACCAACCAATAATAAAGTCATCTCTTTGAGTTGCAATTACATCTTTCATTGCATTTGTATATGGAACAAACCAATAACAGAAAACATATAGTCCAATGAAACCTTGTTGTGCTGCCTGCATCACTTGTAACTCCTATTACTATATATATAGTATTTGTTAACTGCAATACTTTAATAAAGAAAACAAAATGGCTCATTTCATACCTGCAGATATTTTTCACCAAATTAAAACAAAATATTATGAGCAACAGTGTATGGCTCACTTGAGGAGCTACCTCTGGTGCAATTTATTCCAAAAGGGGAAGAACAGCGACTAGGTGTAAATATCCAAAATCATAACCAGCTAATACAAATACATTTGGTTCGTAGAAGGTAGTCCAGTGCAACACCCTGTCACCAAATTCTCTGAAGCACACATCCACATAAGCAACAAAATCTTTCCTGCATTTACATTCATACTGTATTCACATACATTGCATTCTATATGTTCTGTGCAAAACAATACATGTACCATTTAAAAGATGGAAATATAACAATAACAAGGGTTTAAAAGTGTTTACACTGCTTTCTTACTTAGCCATCCTCCATATTTGTCTTCAAGCGTTTGTGGTGTATCATAGTGAAATAATGGAACACGTGGTTGTATATCTGTGAAACAAAAAGACGATAACTTGCGGTTGACTGGTTGAGTGATCTTTCCCATATAAAAAACAGAAAAACACATTTCTTTGATATCTGTTATGTGCATAAAAAAGGTCCACACAATCAAACAGAATTAGCAGTAGTTAAGATGGAAAGTTGGGTGTAACCATGGTTGATAAGTTCATTAATGAGATTGTTGTAATACTGTAAGCCCTTTGGGTTGACAGCTCCTCTTCCATCTGAAAATACAGAATGACCAAAAAGCCTAAGAAAAATAAGAATAACTAGTTACCTGATTACTAGTATTAAGCAGTTAAACATTGCAGATGTACATACTGGGCAAAAGTCTTGATCATGAGATGGAGAACCTATATGCCTCTACGCTTGTGTCCACCATGAGTTTGACATCTTCCTGCAACAGAAAAATGCACATAACTCAGAATCTTAAGAAGGGAAAAAGATAGAAGCCCTCTTTTGGAGGATCATATTGACATTGTATTTGTGGTATCCATTGCATGCAACATCTTCAGTAGCTCCAAGCGCATATCCTGAAAGTTTTAATTGAAAATAAGTATAAACACATAACAACCAAACACTACATCCATCTATACCATTAAAATATGGGACATGACATTTCAATGTCATGCCTCACTTTTTAATGGTGTAGATGCAGTGGCGAAGCTACGTGGTAGAGAGTGGGGTCAATTGACCCCACTAGAAAAAAAAATTTGTTTTATAATATAGGATAAATTTTAAAATTTTTATGTATTATATATAAATTGACACCACTCAAATTTTATAATTTTTTTATTATATGGGGTCAAATTGAAAATTTATAACTTTCCCAATCAAATTTTAATCACATGACTCATATACCCTAAATATATGTATCTCTTTCTATAATATTTTAAAACTAAATAATAATCTAATTTATATTATTTTTCAAAATAATTAATTAATTAATTAATTATGAACAATTGTGATTAGAAAAATCTATTATGAGTTAATATAGTGTATATATACCATATATTATTAATTATTATATTGTCATTGTAATACAATATAAATTATATATGTATGTGTGATCCGAGAGTACAAAAGTATTAAAAAAAATTGGCTCGGGGGCGCTGCCCCCGAACCCCCGCCAAATTATTTATAACCTAGTAACAATTTTGACCCCACTGACAAAGATTTCTGGCTTCGCCTCTATGTAGATGGATGTAGTGTTCGCTGTAGTGTGTGTAGAATTGTCCTTCAATTGAACCGCCGGACATTCAACCTCACAATACAACAACAAACGAACATAGATTCATCTTAGCAATAGTCAATCTGTTACAATGATCACTGGGATTAGCGAAACATGAATATACATCATTTTATGGACTTGTTTCTGACATTCATTTTTGAGTGATCATTTTAACTTGTAACGTGAACCATTGAGGCACAAACTTGAACATTGTGTAAAAATATTTTTCAAGCAGTAATTAGTAGTATTAAATAACTTGTCATCCGAGGAGGTGAATCGAAAGATGAGCTATATTTATTAATGCATGATGAATTAGTTTAGATACTCTCCAAATAGAGAGATTACTCTGAGCGCATACAACGCTGCCCAAAGTTCAAAAGGGCTAATTCCTGTCGAACTCTCTAAAGTCTTAAGAAAACATGTTCTTTGATAAACATCCCGAACTTAGTAACTTGGGTACCAAGAAGACTAATAAGAGACAACAAGGACTCCCTTTTGACACTTGACAACAACTTACAATGAAATTTTGGCAATCTCGATCTCTCCTACCAATGAAATTTTGGCAATCTCTCTCCGACGAGTATAATTTATGAACTACTGAGATTTATGATGACATGCTGCCAAAGGCTGACCACTCCACAATAGTATATCTATTCTCCTCGACGGATAAGATATCCCGACATATTGGCCGTCCAACTAAATTGATAATTCACTTTACTTTCCTTCAATTCAAACCAGAAAGATTAACTTAGGGTCCAAAATAAATTTCAAAATTTGAGATGCGTGTCGAGATTATATAAATCCCGTCGCATTTGTTGATAATATTTGAGATTGTATTATTAATATTAATACTAAATTTTTTATTTATTTTAAAAATTAAACTTGAAATTATTATTTTTTTATTAAATATGTTTATGAGAATTAGTCTCTTTGTTATTACTAATAAGGATATAATAGTTTAAACTATAACTTTTATTTAATTTTTTAAATAATTCTAGACAAAATTAACATAAAATGATATTATTTTAAATTATTTCATGAATAATTTCATTCTAGATAAATACGTGACTATGACTATTTAATTCTAAGATTAATAGTCTTGAAATTATAATTTATAAGAATATAGTTTCGAGATTATAATTCATATAAAAAAACATGTTCTTAAGATCAGTATTGGTTACATTGATTTCTTGATATTATTGATTGGTTATGGTCTACAGACACATATTTTGAGTGCCCGTCTCGGATTTTAAAGGTTATTTTGTTAATTCATTAATTTTATTAATGGTGTTTAATTGGCATGTAAAAAATAGAGTTTGATACGAATTTTAATGTTATATTTCACTTTTTAATGGTTAAAATAGATACAATATTTGAATGTTGTGTATTTATATTTATTCGTGTTTTTCTTCCATTAAAATCTGAAAGATATAACTCTAGGGTCCAAAATAAATTTCTAAATTTGAGATGCATGTCTATGATTATATAAATCCCGCCAAGTTTGTTTAACGTTTGAGATATGATTATTAATATTAATAGGAGTATTAAGTTTTCTATTTGTTTTAAAAATTGAACTTGGAACTATTAGTTTTTGAATAACAAAAACACATTAGATTAAACAATAAGTTTTCATCAAATTCTTTAAATAATCTTAGACAAAATTAACATAAAATGGAGTTATTTTAAAATTGTTTTATGAATAATTTCAATTTAAACAAATATGTAATTATAACTATTTAATTCTAAGATTAGTAGTCTTAAAAATTATAATTCATGAGGATATAATATCGAGATTATAATTCTTATAAACAAATATGATCTTAAGATCATGATGATTGGTTATATCGATTTCTTGATATTATTGATTGGTTATGGTCGATGGAGACATATTTTGAGTGTTTGTCCCATATTTTAAAGGTAATTTTGTCAATTCATTAAGTTTATTAATGGTATTTTTATCATTTTATAATTTTACTAATCAAAATGACATCGTTTTCAGAAATATTTTTAAAAAAAGAAAGAAAAAACTTGTGAAAAACATTTTTCTTATCCTTATAAGCATTGACCCTAGTTCCACCATCATCAATGAAATTAGTATCTTGTTGCTCTCATTTGCTGCCCTTTGTATAGAGGATGTCTAAGGAAAACAAATGATATTGGCACATAAATAGAATTGCAACTTTAGGCCTCCTTCAACATACTAACCGAGCTTGTGAATGTTTAGAATTGCAAGCATTAGTAATATATACAATACAGTGAAAGAGGAGAAGATGAAATTTATTTCTCATATATAGATGACAAGTTTTGTATAATAGTTACATAGGAGGTTTGGTATTGTGCCAATGTTATATAATAAGCCCCATTCTAACAAATGCCAGACCATGGCCATGGAGAAACTTTTAGTAGGTAGGACAGGTGGGATTGTTAGGAGTCGGATATCAACTTTTTCTCAACTTCTTGAATAATCTTATAATCGCTGCTCATGTTTCTTCCCTTCAAGAAATTGGAGTACCAGTGTGCAGAGAGTTTAGGATATCTTTTCAAATCTTTATCGGCCAAATCCACATAATACAGCCCGAATGTTGATCCTTCCAGTACTTCAAATACATCTAAGAAAGACCAAGTGAAATACCCTTTTGCATTTGCTCCATTCCTTTTACCATTTTAGAATGGCCCAAAAAAGGATACATCAGATATATCAATATATATAGTTATATACCTATTATCACCCTTAATGGAGAAAAATGAATTTGAAGAAACACTTCAAACTTCATGGTGGCATACCTTAATGCATCCAGCACACTACCAATGAAGCCTTGTATACATTCCACCCTTAGTGTATCATTTAAGGAACCATTACTGCGTGTTGGTTGACCTGCCAAAATAAGTCATTCCAAGCTTCAAAAAGTAAGTACCTTTAAAACAATGCATTAGGAAATGTAGGCAACCTTTAGACATGCTTGTTTTATGGATCAGAACCTCTAATTTGACTGGTTTCGGTTCAAGACTTTTGTACACTATTTCTAAGCTTAACTTGTTGGAGATGGAAAAATAAAGAAAGATTCGATGAAGTCACCAGATTGAATAACAAAAATTATATGTTCTCTTTTTTAGATATTAACTCGTACACACTCAGCCAGTGGCAACCCCTATAGTCTAGATATTCTATGTACCCATCATGTCCAAACTGTGGCCTGATTGTTAGCATTAGCATCTGGACTAATACAAGCCATCTCATTCTGGGACAACTTTGGTAAGGAGAAGAAAAACCAATACGAGAAGCAGAGAAAGAGAAAAAGAGAAGGATACCATTTTCGTGAATGTATATAGGAGGATCACCGTAGACGTGCTTCAAAAATTCCAGAAGTTCTTTCAGACCCTAGGATTTTATAGGGAATGAGTCAAACAAACTGTTAATTAGCAAAATGAAAGGGAATAATGACAAAGAACATAATAACAATAAGAAACCAAGGTTCGGCCCTGACCTGATATGGCCACCTATCATCTTGATTAGCTGTAACTGAGAAATAAGGAATGTTGTATCAGCAGAATTAACTCCAAAGTAATGGTACGTTACTCTAACAAGTTGCAAAAACATATATTTAGTAATTCAAGACTATGAACATACATAACATATCTACTGCCATATCTGCCATTACATCCCTTCTATCCATATTAAGGGTACTGGATTTGTCCTTGATGTGCATTGTGGCATAATGGTTCACTCCAAGGAAGTCGATTGAACCTTTGAGCCACCTGGATTCAGCTTTTGTGAAAGCAGGAATTCTTGTGCCTGCATTCTTCTTCACTACATCAGGATAGTCACCAAACACCAAGGGATTCACAAACCTGAAATATATATATCACATAAACGAAACAACAATCAAGAATTGGTATTACGATATTCAAGTGACATATATACAAATTGACCAAGTATTTTAATAAATTCTGACTCACCAACCAACATAAAACTCATTGGCTCTCTGAGTTGCAATCACATCTTCCACTGCATTTGTGTAAGGAACAAACCAATAGGCTAAAACATTTAGTCCTATGAAACCATGCTGCGCAGCCTGCATCATGTGTTATAACTCAGATACATACACTTTGTAATCTTTCTCTTCTCATAATGTAGCAAGATTTGAGAATGATCAATGGAAAATTCATAAGCTGATCAGTAGAGATGAAGGTTCAACTTTTATGTTAAAGATGTGACCTTTATCAGTCTGAGCATGACTTACATTCCTTTACTCTAGTTTCTTCCAGTCTTGAGATAAAGATACATGTATTTGTTAATAAATTGTTATATATGAAAATGTCATATAATACCTTGTAATTCTTCTGGTAGAGTCTTGCAGCTGACGCATGTGCCAGCAACATATTATGCGCAGCAGTGTATGGTTCATATGATGAGTTACCTTTAGTACAATTTACTCCGAATGGTGAAGAGCAGCGACCTGGAGGCATCAATCCCATATCATAGCCAGCCATTGCCAACATGTTGGCCTCATTGAAGGTAGTCCAGTGCAAAACTCTGTCACCAAATTCTCTGAAGCATACATCAGCATACGCGGTGAAGTCTCTCCTGCACTTGTAGAAGGATAATTTCTTCAAATTCATCTTGCATATCATGCTATGAGTAAAATATATACTGTTATCATAATGTGTACAAGTAATAGAATATATGGAGATTAAAAACTCTACACTGCTTTTTTACTAAGCCATCCTCCATATTCATCCTCAAGCACTTGCGGTAGATCAAAATGAAATAATGTAACATGGGGTTGTATTCCTGCATGATCAGAAGAAAGAAATATTTCAGCCGAGAGATTGGGAAAGGAGGGGGAAGAAGCTCCTACTAAAGTTTAGTTTTGTTTATTAGCACTTTGGAAGTACATATTCTCACTTTTATGAGAAAAAGGATTCACTTTGATAATTTTCTGTAAGTGGAAAAAAACATATATAACCAAAATGCCAACCAAACAGTTATTAGCTGAAATTAATGATGCACAGATGGGTAACCATGGCTAATAAGTTCATTGATGACATTGTTGTAATACTGTAAGCCCTTTGGGTTGACAAGTCCTCTTCCATCTGACAATAGAAAGAACACAAAGTCTTAACAGAATTCTGCTAACATAGCTAGTGCAATATGGCTAACATGAGGAAATTAGGTGAACATACTAGGGATAAGCCTTGGCCATGAGATGGAAAACCTGTAGGCCTCCAAGCCTGTGTCCGCCATGAGTTGAATATCTTGCTGCGCGCCACAGAAAATGCACGTAAGTTTTAAAGGACCATACTCCAGAAAGATTAGGCATAATGACATTTGTATGCGTTCAAGTCTTTGTGTATAAACTGGACACATAGTTGTGTTTATAAAGATAGCCGAATTCATTCTGGACAATGATGATCAAGTAAGCTTCGCTACCATAAAGTTGACAAATTTTGTGATTCTCATTTGTCTGACATGAGGATATTGAAAAACAAGTGTATCACAATCAAAGATTTGATTAGACTCAAACACGAACAGAATGAAAACTGCAGTAAATTTTATAGCTCCCAGTTGAACAAGAAAAGGACAAGGAGAAAAGAAATAAGCACCCAGAATACACCTTGTACTTGTGATACCCATCGCATGCTATGTCTGCAGTGGCTCCACGCTCATGTCCTGAAACTATGAAGTTCATTGGAACGAAAAAATCGTACTTTCTCAACTAATTATCAATCGATAATGCAGACTCAATTCATGAAGTGTCAACTTAGTCACATAATGATTTTCAATAGGCAATGTTTTATAAAGATGGTATCCTTGTATGAAAATATATGTTTTTCTATTCATCTTTAAATGATTTATGTAAATAATTAACATACACTAAAACAATACTGAAGATTACATAAAGAAGTAAGTACGATAGGGATATGCAGAGCATGAAGAAATAAGAAAGGTCGATGTTGCTTCACAAAAAAATAAATATATGATTTTAACACCACTGGTTCAAAACTTCTGAACAAGAGTCACTAAGTAAGAATATCTTCTCCATTGAAAAAACATATATGTTGTACACGACTCCTAAGCAAAATTTAAATTGGGTAACACTTAGCAGCAGCATATACAGATGAACTATTATATGTAGTATTCTAGACAAACCTACTAATTCGAACTTTTTAGCATCCTAAGGTTAAATCATAAGCACAACGATCATATATTGTGCCTCAATTTTAGGCCAAAAAGACTAGAGAGATATTGTATCCAACTCCAGGGGAAGAAGTGATCCTGAGTCCCTTTTGATAACAATTAAGATTTAAGAAACAAAAACTGGAAAAAGCCTAGGAACAACATATCGTTACCAAAAGAGAACGGAAGACAAAAGCAGAAAAAAAAATATAAGAGTATGAATATTAGAGATACTTACCAGAATGAGAATAGGTGTCCCATATACTAGGAGTTTTTCCATCTTCAAATGCTGCTCCCTCAACCTTTTACATACACATATATAGTTAGCTCTTAAACAAGATTACCATAATCATAAACATAAAATAATAATATATTCAATGATTCATAACAGGAAAGAGATTATAATGCAAAACTTGGAGGAAATTGAAAGGAAGAAAAAAGATACATATATAGAGACCTGATAAGCTGAAGTGCCAGAGCCAAAGACAAAGTCAGCCGGAAAGTCATCTCTGCTAAACTTATGAAGGCTGCAAACCTTCAACGGCCCTAAATTGATTATTAACAGAAGAACAAATAATAGAGAAAGAGAGATACAACTCAGCTTCTGCGTCATCTTCTCTATCAGATGACCTAAAAACTGACTCTCAATGTTCCTACTCATTTGTATGAACCCCCGTTCTTTGATTTGCTTCCTTTATTTACATGAAGCCAAAAGCTAACTGCCAAAGGGTCACTTTTTGTGGGGCGACAAAAATTAAGAAGTGTTTAGCTAAAATTGGAAGAAAAATATATCATTTCCAATAGCTACATGGAAATATATGTTCTTTCTCCTTAATTTGTCTTCTGTTGCTGTTCTGTGGTTCCTATGTATGCTGTGAATGCCCTTTCTGGTGGTCTGTTTATGTTTATATGCCATTTGGTCATTTGGCTTTTGCACCCTTTCGCTCATCTTAATATGATATGAGAAAGAGATTAAAGTTTGTAATCAAAGTTTCTCGACTGGGAAAATAATTGACAACTCGAAAAAGGAAGTTTGTTCAACTCTTTCAAGAATTTGACACTGAGGACATTAATTTGAAAGACATTGTCTAACTGGAAGTTTTACCAATAACACAAAGTTTATATGAAACATGCACCACTGGGAATTCAATGTAATGCAGTATACATTATGTTTTTACCAAACCATCCTCCATATTCATCTTCAAGTGTTGACAGAAGATCAAATGGAACGAGCAGTTGTATTCCTGCATGAACACAGAGAAATTAATATTGGAGCAAACATGTATTTATTTATTTTCATTTAGAGGGGAGATATAGTTAAATGTATTTCTAGGTTAGCACTTTGGATATATTAACCTCTTAATTCTCTTATGAGGAAAGATTGGTAATTTTTGCTTTGATGAAAAATAAAAATCTTGAAATGCCAACCAAACTGTGCAAGCAAAAACTTATGATGCATCTTTGAGTATAGCAGTTAGAATAAATACCAAAAAAATGGAACGAGACCCTTAATTTTTGGACGGAGGGAATAATATATAACTTCTATAACAAATGAAACCATTTTTTTTTCCTTCTGAATTTCATCCACAAATTTAATTTATTTTATGTTGCACCATTGATATTAACTCTTACTGGCATGGTATGATATTGGTGATGCCATAGTATATATTTTGTCCACATACTATGGCAGGTACCTGTGATACTTTCATCTTTTGCCGGTTGTTTTGTTGATTGTCCTGCCTCTTAGCTGTGATACTTTTATACTGATATTTTCACTCTTTTTTTATATTTCCACACGATAGGACCCGCACTTTAGAGCTATAGCGATGGTTATAGATGTATAACAACGGAAAACATTGATATAGCTCTAAATATGGGTCATACCGTGTGAAAATATCAAAAAAGCGTGTAGAAATATCAATTCTCATATATATATAGATGGTCAGTATCAGACAGTTTTGTTCAAATTGGTAATCCAGAAAATAAATGTAGGAGAAAAATACACAACGTCATGTTCTTCACCTGGTTTATATAATTGTATTGTGGGAGTCGTGGTCGTCCCGATATCTTTCAGGACTGCATCTTGACTAGCACTATTTGTATGTTAGCATATTTTTCTAGGTTGGTTGGTTGGCCTTGCCGTCTTGGTTTTGGATCTTTTGGTCATAAATACATAAATATATATAAGTGAATATATGTGAAAAAATACTAAAGGTCTTTGGCCCGAGTGATACTCCTCAACTTATGATATCCATGAGTTTGAAGGATCAAATCTTGACAACAGTAAGGTGGATGCGTGTGTTTAAATATGAGTTTAATATAGCAAAAAATATATATATGAAAAAAAATTATTTAAAACTACTTAATAAAATGACATAATTTTATATAAAATTATAATTTTTTTAATAAAACCCAAAAATAAAAAAACTTAATATCAAGTGTTCGTGTGTGTCTTTCTTTTCTGCATCCCGCACTCCAATGGTGAAGGAGTTCTTCCAAAGTTGACATACCACATGATCCCAAAATTTATTTTTATTTTTTATTAAAAAAGTTAAATTTAAAAAAAAAACTTTCTTTCCAGCAATCATATGGGCTTAGTATGACATATGCTCTCCAATCAAATCATTGTTATTCTGAGGCAAAAGCTTTGTAGCATTCTTGGAAAAATATCTAATAACTTCACCATGATCCAACATTTTCAATCCCAGACCTGCAGAACCTCAAAATTAGCTCAAAAATAGGAGTATGGAACCTCCATTTTAATAAACGCACTAGATTGTTTGTTTAATACAAGCATTTTTATTAACTCACTCACAGAAGAAGCCAACAATGAATGA
Source organism: Hedera helix (assembly GCA_947179155.2). Classification (NCBI taxonomy): domain Eukaryota; kingdom Viridiplantae; phylum Streptophyta; class Magnoliopsida; order Apiales; family Araliaceae; genus Hedera; species Hedera helix. The sequence continues at coordinate 47,200,895 of OX359271.1, read as the reverse complement.
CAGAATCAATAGTTATAGAGCTAGGGAATATAACTTTGGCAGTTTTCATATAAGCCATATTAATACAAATAGGGAAACAAGAAAATTCAGCAGTGCAAGGGGAAACCTATTGAGAAAACTGAGATTGTGAAGACTCAGATATGTTTATACCAACTTCAATAACCTTAATGCTTCTTTCCCTTTAAAAAATTTGCATTACCAATGTGCAGAGAGCTTAGGATATCTTTTTAAATCCTTGTTGGCCAAATCTACATAGTACAGACCGTAACCTGACTGATAGCCGTCCAATAGCTCAAAGAGATCCAAGAAAAACCATGTGAAATATCCTCTTGTATTTGATACATTCCTGTTATAATTTCAAATTTAAAGAGAATAAAAATGAAACCACATCACTTACATCAGATGGAGCAAATCCAAGAATGTTTGCAAAAAATGAAAATGAGGACACTAGCGTGAAGTGCCTGCCCCAACTATTTGGCGGGCGGATTAATTGATGTTTTGGTTATCATATTAGGGGTAAATTTTCATTTTAGTTACTGATTTTTTTTATTACAAAAATATTACTATACTTAAAAAAATATTACAAACTAGTCATTACTTAACATTTCGTCCAAAATATTAACGGACTGACTGAATAGACTAACGCTTAACAGTTGTCATGTGAGATACTTGAATATGTGACAGATAGGACCATCTTATGTGGATGGTTAATTGATATTTTGATTATTGTATTAAAAGTCGATTTTCAATTTGGTTAGTGAATTTTTTGTTTTACTACAAAGACTACTATACCCAAATTTTTGGTATACACAAACCAATGCAATCTATGCCAAGAATAAACCTGGCATAATCCAAGTATTCAAACCTTTATTGCATGCAAAAAGAGAGACCCACAGGTTCCACAAACACGAGACTGAAGAAAATTGTTGTTCCTCGTTGTCCACGACCACGACTTCAACCACTTACTTGACTGTGCTAGTGGATATAAAATAGGGTATGTAGACACGGACTACCACCTAAATTTTTGGAGCATGGGTGCTTTGAAAACACCCCCAACCCCCAAAACTTACCACACGGATAAGGAAACACAAGATGACCAAAAATAATTTGATATAAAACTTGTGAATTGTGTAACTAATTCATCTCATGGAACCAGTTAGTTTCGCCATTGTTGTCATGATTGAACTAGCTGACAAATTGAAAAGCACGTCATAAATTGTTCATATTGTGATTTAACCATCAATCCATAATTAAATGAAGATAAAATTAGGGAATGGTTATTTCCACACTAGAGTCTCTTTCACATGACTCATGAGTGTGGCATCCACTTAATATTCAAATGAAGACGGCCTTGTGGAAATACCAGTTTTACTTGAGGAAATATCAAACCCTTAAAAATTAAATAACTGGTAATCCTTCCATCAGCAGGAGATCACACGGTAACGAGAAAAATCTAATTAAGAAACCACATTTAAATTATATAGAAATGGTCACCAATCAATAGATCACCGAATCTCTTCAACCTCAAGTTGCATTTTAAGATTCAACATTACATCACCAATCAAAGGGATAAGAAAAAAAACTTGGATCAAGTACATCAACAAAATGAATAACAATTCTCACACATACCAAATTCTAAACCACTCAATTGTTTTAAAGTAATATATCTAAATTAAATCCATAGAGACACATAACAATCTTGTAACCTAAGAAAGAAATTAACTAGACGCGCAGAAGTTCAAATACCTAACTTTGTCTCATATTGCATCTTTATTTAACTGGGAATCGCCAAGCTAAGCAAGTTAAGTGTACAAAGGCCAGTCAGTCCAGGCTCCAGAAACATGCCCATTCTCACAAACATAAGCTCGAACAACCGGATCTCCATCATCATGAAACCCGAAAACCCGTCTCAAACAGAAAGCAGAATGCAGATCCCAAGTCCGCTTACAAGAACAAAACGCGCAGTTCAAATCAATCTTGCTCCGATCACCATCACTAATCGTCCTCCATACCCTCGACTCCTTGAAATTCTTGAAAATTCCCCTAAAGAGCATATAATTCCGCTTCTCTTCAATGTGAACACAACCAGGCCAATCACAAATGTATAAACAATCTCCTCTAAATCGACTGGCCAACAACTTATTACCCTGCTCACGGCTCAAATTCCAAACCCCAGAAGCCAAATGAGACCTCAATGATCTGTAAACCTTTCTCCTTTTAAAAACAGGAAAATCAGAAGCTGCCTTAACAACACCCTCTTTAGGCATCTCTTCAGTAATCTCAGGTTGTTTATTATTAATTAAATCCTGAGATTCAGAAGCATTAGAAATAGTATCATAATAGAGATCATCATATAACGACCAAGCACCATCAGACCCAGAAACATAAACATTCGAATTACTACTATTATCAACGACCTTGCTAAGAGCAGAAGAAGATACCATTGTTTGGGTCTGACCCAAATGAAACAATTTTGAATCTTGATAATTCTCGTCGGGACCCAGTTCACGTTCGAGCCCAAAATCGGAGTTTTCGAGGTGTACGCCAGAGTGGAGAAGACCAGGACAGCAGACGGCAAGCTTGTGGAGGGCGACCCAGCCGCCAGGAGGAGCGGTGGAGCTGGAGGAGGAGCTGGATAGAAGATCAGAGACAAGGGAAGGGATTGCTTGGGAGCATTTGGTTTTCCAACATATGTTGTGCATCAAAGACGAGAACTTGGTGCAAACGCAAGCCAGTCGAGCCCAGTTTCGCGGATCTTCCTCGAGATTGAAGAAAATTTTGAGAACAACATCATCCGACACCATTGAGAATGCATTTTCAGTCATTGTTTGCAGCGATTTTGGTTTCTGGGTTAATTTGCTAATGGATCCTTGAAGCGAATACAGCCTCAGTTAATGGGAAAACTGTTAGGTTGGTTCAGCTGTGAAATTGCTTGTTGGGTTTTTACTTGGTTTTTGATTTGACAGAGATATGTTTTGCTGCAGATTTGAGATAAATACTGAGAGTGAAAAAGAGAATATGTAAATAGGAGGCGGTGGAGACGAAAAATTATTCAATTGTTCGGGACAACGTTACGTACGTGGTGTTCAGGCAATGAAATATTTTTATTTAATTTTATTATGCGTAATGTTTTATATAATAATTTTTTATAAAATAATAAATTTTATAATTAAAATATAAAATTTATTATTTTATAAATAATTATTATATGAATTATTATAATGTATAACAAAATTTATTTCTATTTTAATAGTATTTTATTATTTATAATTTTATATTTATTTATAAAAAAAATTTATTTATATGAGACATCGTATAAATTTGTCTTATAATTATTAAATAATTTCATAATTTAATAGTATTTTATTATTTATAATTATGAATTTATTAAAATAATTTTTTTTTATTAATATGAAACATTATATAAATTTGTTTCACGACTATTAAATAATTTCTGGTGGGTGAGTGGGGGTGTTAATGAATACGGTACTGTATTTACCTGCCTGGTTGCCGCGGCCTTCCAACTCATCCACGTTTCAGTTCACTTTTCCACCAAATAAGTGATTAATAATTAAATTTTACTGGTACTTTCTTTCCAAAATAAATTTTGAAATTTGTTTTCATAATAATAAATACATGCTATGTTATAATTAGGTAAGGATTAAGAATGTCTCATTATAATTTATTCTATCTTATATTTTTATGTTTATTGTAATTTACATTCATCATAAATTTTTCACATATAAATCATTGAGAAATGTACAGAAAAAAATTATTTCACAAAAAAATCTCTTTTATATACACATACAAATATTACATTTTTATTTCATATTTATTATGTATTTTGTTTAATAACAAATTAACAACGGTATGATAAACAAAAAAATAAAAAATTAACAAATACTCTTTTACGTGGCAAAGTTATATTTTACATAAATTACTGTCTAATACATTTTTTCTAATTTGAAATTATTAATGTAACACTTCCACCAACAACTCCAATATATCTTTCATTTTTTTTAAATTATTAAAACTTGTATTATTTTGATATGATCATTAGAATTTACTATCGAGTAGAAATATAGATAGATACATTCGAGAGTTGGAGGGATAAAAATCCATTGACGACAGCTCTATACCTAATAACACCAGAAATTGATTGATCTGGAAGTTTTCCTCTTATTACAGTACTTTGTAAGTTTCATCTCCTCCAAGTCTGAAACAACCTTTAGCAAGAACAGGTTTGCTTTTCCTCGACATTTGTTCGGCAATGCAGGAGATACCATGCTTACACAGTAGCAACACAGGCACTTCTCCACAAACATGATAAATACTAAATGGAGGTCCACAAATCAAAACTTGAAACTCCTCCAACAAGACAAAACGACTCATCATATTAACAAGTTGAGAGCATCTCTTTAACAGTTTGGACGAATTTCAAAATACTCCATTTATATTCACTTTAATCATATTTTTCAACTATACTTGAGATATGCACACACGTTTTATCAAGTAGAAGATATCTCACTCAAATGGCCTAATAGGCCCACTGAAAAGCTTTTCAACATCACTTCTACGAACAAACAAACAAAAAAACACTTGCTACGGTCGTCAATCTCCATTATTGACATTGACACCTCAAACACACTTGCAAAAATGTGATTGAATAGCAAATCAACACGCCACAACTTATTCAGACCCCTCCACTAGGAGGATTAACGGACCCCAGACCAACAATATGACAATAAACATCACAAGAAGACAAATTCATATAAAGGGCATGTAACATGTCGGCGATAACAATTAGAGGATCCACACAAACTAAGCTCAAATATCACAACGACCATAACAAAAACACTGGAGGATCTTTTCCAATGATCACAAGTCATGCTATTTAATATAGTAGATAATGGGTTAAATTTAACAGACACAAAAGGTCGCAAATTGGTTTCAAAAGATAACACATAGTAACCAATCCGAATCCGGTGATACACCAATATGAAATTTTGATTTTAATACATGATCCACTGCTAATCAGAAGAGTCAACTTCATCATCAAAGTCCCTCAATCTCATTCACAGCCATGCATTAGACCTCAAGGAGATGAAAGATAATCAGATCTCATCTGTAAAACACAGTAACCATCAGATTCAAATCAATTAGAAAATAATGGACGAGATGATCAGAAGTATACTTGAACCAACAAATGCAATACAGGTAAATGCATAAAGAATTGAACCTGGATAAACTCTTGCTTCGGCTTCGGCTTCTGCTTGGGCTCTTGCTCCTGCTCCTAGCAATGCGCTTTTTGGGGCTTTTACTAACACGTTTCTGGCGCTGAAGATAACAAATCAAAACAGAAAGCATCTCCAAGGTTGTAATTCTAAAACATTTGTCAACTATACATGGATGATGAGCCTGTTTCACAGGCTAACCATGAAGGAAAAAAAAAATACAGAATCCTACTTATCCTGGAAAACTAAAAATTCTACCCTGTAAAACTGTTCCAACCAGAAAACTGAGTTGGAACAGATACCAGGGAACTCGGTTTCCGGATTCAATACATCCGCCTAAACCAAAATTAGGATCTAACTTACAGCTGGTACAGGAGATCTGGACCTTGATGGTGATCTGCAAAAGTTCCAGAAATAACCCAGTTTAATATCCACATGTTCCTCTTAACAACTGTGATCCAAGAGCCTTGATGCCACTTCCACATGGAGTTATCATAATCAAGAATGATAAAATAAAAACCCAGAAATATTTTAGCAGTCCAAAAATAATATGTGACATCAACCTAAAGCAAAAAGGTCAGCTGAAAACTTCAGTTAAAAAAAATTATAATGCTATTAAGACACAAGTGAACAGGATACCCAAAAATCCACAAAGATTTCGGATAGTGTACTTCATTAGCTTGGCAGTGTTGGAGAAGCAATGATAAAGTTAATTGTTTCTACCGCAAATGGATGGTTGTTCCAAATTCAAAAAGCACTTAGTTCACATTCCAGCTTTATCCATGATCTTCTTTGATCCCAATCTAGCACCCATGGACATTTGTGATGCTTATTAGAACAGAGACACCCAAAGGATTTCAAAGCTTCCATCTAGAAAACATCATACCTCCACAACCAAAATATTGTAGGCATTGGAACCATATCCCATCAAGATTCTAATATGCAATCCCCAATTAGCCGCATATATCCATTATCTAAAAAACAAACAAGGTAATTACATCTTTAAAACAGAGAAAATTAAAAGGATGATAGTCTGACAATCCTTAGGGTTTTCTCAACAACGTATCTGCTACCAGACACATCATGAACTGAAGCAAGAGGGACAAAAACCATGACTAGAACGTTATACATTGACTACACATTTTTGTAGTTTCAAGTTTACCAAAACTAATGTACTTTCAAGCTGGAAACAGGCACAATAGAAGCATCATTTTTCATTGAAACAGACCCACATTATTCTAATCTAGGACCAAATATGAATAATATTGGTCAAAGCACTACTAAAAATGAAGATTCCTCCAGCATTATCACCATATAGTGTTCTAAAAATCGTTAGGTGAACCTAGGTGGGGGAGTAAAGTTTGAATGTTTTTTATCCAAATTTGAAAAGGAAAAAAATAGCAGAGTTTAAACCAACAGACAAAGGAGACAAATGAGCTATCACAGAACTTTAAAGGAAAAAATAGTCATTGTCAAGCAGACTTATTCCTAAGAAATAATAGAGATGCAGAAAGAATAATATGAATGCCTTTGTTTTTGTCTTCGAGAGAAAGGGCAAGATATTCTTCTCTAGACAAGAGAAAGTTATCTTCTTACATACACAATCTCAGCATGACATAAAGATAGAAAGATATCCTATAGCTCTGACGAAAAATAAACTTTATTACTCCCACAATACCCTCCATCTTAATCTGGTAGTAGGTATTGGACAAAAAATTATTGCAAAGGAAAAAAGAATTTGCACAAGACACTGGCAATACTTGCTCTACGCCCAATTCCACATAAGGAATGACATCAACCATATAAATGTCTAAACTATCAAACCAAACACGCAAGCTGAAAAACAAAATGCTATACCTTGAGATAGCTCGTGGTTTTGAGCCGGAGCGAGAGCGAGAAGACACGGACCTCGAACGAGATCTTGAGCGACGTGAAGATTTGGGTTTAGGAGATTTGCTGCATATTAATTACTACATTTAGAACTAGAGTAAAGGACAGATCAACCAAAACCCATTCCCATGCAACACAATCCTACCTCTTGCTTCTACCCCGACTATTACTTCGGCTACGACTGCGGCTGCGGCTATAACTCCTGCCTTTTGCTCCTGGACTGCGGCTTGAATCATAAACCTTAACCTAAGGTAAGAAGAGTGGATGGTATATGAGAAACAAAGAAACATAACATTATGCGTACTAAATTTGGCTCAAATCATACTCGAATTACTCCACGAGAAAATGCATTCCGAAACTCGGACTCATCCAGTTTCCTGATCTGTAAACAATAATATACATCCCCGTATCAATCTAAAGAAGAAATTCACGTGCAACAGATAGAACTCGTAGAACAAAAAATCAACAACTCAAATGATTTTAAATATTAAAAAAAAACTTACAGCATATTTCATGTCATCATAGTTTGTATAATCCACAATACCAGTTGTGCCTGTGAGTTGGTCACAATACAACCACAAGAATCAACTATCACAAAGCTAAATCAAGATACTCACATAAACAGTTTATTCATTAGAATACTAAAACAATTGGAAGTATATACAATTAATAGATTGTCCAGTAACATGTATTTTCAACTTTTCAAGAGCCTAATGCGTCTGGGAGTTTTTCAATTAAAGAAAAGAAAAGAAGAGAAGGTTAGAGAAGAGAAAGGAAGAGAAGAGAAAGACTCGCTATCTTTTCTCTAACTTTCTTCTCAAAAGTGGGAAGAAAATATTTGACCCAAAAAACACTTGCTATCTGACACTTTCTTTTCTTTTCTCTTCCAACTTAAACTCAGACACTCCTTCATTGAGTTTAATATCCATCCAGAATACCATAACAATTATTTAACAGGACCATCACTAATCATAAAGCCATAAAATGCAGTTCTATCCCACATAATTATTATTCCAAAACTCGTCAATATTAGAGAAGGGGACAAAACCATCCACGATGCATGCAACTTAGCTAGAGTTGCTCTTGATAAAGCAAAACATGAAATTTGACAATAAAACACAGTACAACTACGTATCATCTTACCATCACCCTCTCGGAAAACTTGGGAGAAGCATACATCCCCTGCTCGACGCATGTGATCCTGAAGAGAATTGCAGAATATTCATAAATTATAAAGCAGGACAAGTACCGAAAAGTGACAATGATCATGTGTGTGTGTGTGGTTTTAGTGTAATAGAGAATGTTCAAATCGCTCCATATCACCTTAAGGTCTTGCCATGAAGCAGAAGAGGGTAATCCGCTCACTAACACTGAATTATTGAGATAAATGAGATCAATATGCAAATAAGTCAAAGAAGTTGAACAATAATGCAAACTTGCACACAATGCACAAGTTGAAATACTTGCCACGATAATCAGAGCGCCTAGACATGCCTCCGCCTCCCCCTCCACCACCACCACGCCCACCACGACCACCACCATGATTACTATAGCGATCTATTGATGATGAATGACCACGTCCGCCATGTGCAAGCTCCACCTATTAAAACAAGGTAGAATAAAGAGACAGTGAGTCTCATAACTACTGACAAGTAGAAGCTTGCTAAATATATCTTTGCCTTGTAAGTGTGACCAACCCGTAACCGGTGCCCATCAAAATCATAGCCATCACGTCCCCGAATAGCATCTTCAGCATCACGAGCCTCTTCAAACTAAAACACATTTTGGGACTATATTAGACTGAGAATATCAATAAAATGCAATTTATAAATCTAAAACTTACCTCCACAAATGCATAGCCAGGAGGTCTTGGTGGGACTTTCAAGTCAATGTGTGCAATTGGTCCATACTGCAATGTCAAAAAATCACAAAAACGTAAGACTAGTTATTCTCATTAGAAGGCACCATCAACAGTAAGTGCCTGCAGAGCTAATTGAGTTGTATAATGATACCATCTACTAATCCTTTAATACAAATATCTGTTGTGAATGGCCAAAAATTTTCTTTGCTACAGACTATCAAATAGAGACAATAAACTCAACTGTAAATGCGCACAATACTTTAAATGTATTATTGAGACAACAAAACAGACACTAATTAAACAATCTATAATCAAACTCAAGCCAATATAAGGCCTACTTGAGTTGCATAAATAATAGCAATCAATTTTTAGTTCCTCGTCTCAAATTTATCATAGATTTAACTGGTGATTAACATCTCCGGTGCACTAAACTCTAAACAAAACAGCAGCAAGGTTAAAATGAAAGGGGGGAAATGTGGTTAACCTTGTAAAAGAGATCTTCGACTTCCCGCTCACGGATATCACCAGGGAGATTACCAACATACAAGGTTCTACTTGAGCGACTCATTTTTCCTATAAAACAGAACATCACAACAAAAATAATTAAAATGATATGATCCTGATGTGATTAACAGAAATTTGAAAGGAAATCAATAATAACCAAAATCCTAGATCATACGACACATCTGAGCCTTCTGGCATACATGAAAATACATAGAATTTTGGAAAGTCAAATCTTTAGGATCTAACATAAAGCTCGTTGAAAGGGAAAAAAATAAATCTATAGATACAAGTTATAATTAGGAATTGAAAAGAAAATATAACCGATCTTTCAAATTTCATAGTGTGAAACTGAGAATTAGAGAGTTTACCTTCGAAAACTTGAGAAAGGTAGACGGGAGCTAGGTTTTAGAGACGGAGAGAACTTCGAAGATTAGGGTTTTGAGAGTTGGGAAAGGGGTAATAAAATTAAATAAGTGAGATGAATTAGTGTGCTTTTTCATGCACGGTAATATGCTACACGTCGTTAATTTGATACAAAAGAAGCGGTCTAGATCACATCGTGGAGTACTATTAGACGCTGTTCCCATGTAGATCGGCTGTACCAAGACGCCAACTACAATACTAGTATACTCGCACTCATAATCATGGTTTAAGTAGTTGCGAGAAATTTATGTTAAATTCTAATTGCGAAAAGAATAATTACATGATTAGGTTTAAATAAAATCATCACAGTATCACGCTTATTACACATATTTAAAAGGATCAACTTTCAAAATAAGTTTATTTAATTAATATCAATACTCTTATTACACATTTATCTAAAGTTCGATTTTCAAAATAAGTTACATTAATAAGAGAGAAAAAAAATCTATTTGTTTAACTTAAAATGACTTTTAAACTTACGTATCCATAATTATATTTATAAATTTATTCATTTGATTAATATCAATACCCTTTGACTTAAATGCAACAATTCCACATCACTCTATTTGTAAATTTTAAAGATAACAAAAAATAAATAAATAGATAAAATAATTATTTAGGTTCAGGTATGGTGTAGCTCACTTTATTTATATGGTCCAGATCTAGTGTTGGCTCATATATATTTATTTTGACAGCTTGCATAATGGGAAAGTTCTTATTAAAATAGGATTATATTTTTTTATTTGGGGGAGATAAGAAAATTTAATTTGGAAGAGAATTTATTAATAATTAATTGCAGTTATAAGGTGATTCTAAAAAGGATTCCTACTCCTAATTGATTTCAAGTCGACATGACATCTATAAATACAACTATAAACAACAGATTGAAAAACACATACAGTACAGATACATTACTCAACATACAACACAAGAGAAAGGAGTGTGAGGAGGAGGAAGAGAGAGATAATCAATTTGTATTTTCAACATTATTATAATGGATTTCTTATTTCTTCCCGTGATTTTTTCTTAATTAGATTTTCACATAAAATTATTTTATTCTTACTTTAGATTTCAACAAATTATGTGTTTTAACGCCTTTTTCACTCGTTGTTTGGTGATTTAAAACGAGCGATACAAAATTTGACGCTAACATTAGCGTCATCTATGGGAACGATTCAAAATTAACACATTCTTTCTAAATAATTTTGATGGCATATCGGATCAGTCATTACATCAGACTTTAATTAGATTGTGGCAATACATATTTTGGTGCTGATATATGCGACATGAAGGAAGAAACTACATCTAAAGCTAAGTTATCTAGCATGTGCACATGGTATTTGTTATTAATCTAATATAATAAAATGCAAAGCACTTTGAATTTCCTCCCAATTTATTAAATCATCCGGACCGTTCAAAGTTTGGCATAAATCTAACCGTTCATTCACTTTATATCTCATCCAGGGGTGGCTCAAGACAATATGAGGCCTAAAGCGATATTTTTAAAGCATTTTTATAATGCTAAAGCGATATTTTTTTTTTATAATGCTAAAGCGATATTTACTTTTATGGTCAAATTAATCATTTTTCAAATAAATATATCTTATTATTATTTAATATATATATAAAAAGCCTATAAATATTATAAATTATATAAAATTTAGTACTAATCTCAATGTTTACTTTTTTAAAAATCTAAATATATATGTTTAATTGTTAATTTTAAAAATGGTCAATTTGATTACAAAAATCAATGGAGAACTTTTATTTTGGGACGGAGGGAGTATTAATAATTTTTATTTAAATGAGGCTTTTTTTATACTGTTATTTTTTTTTTTACTTATTTAATATTTGAATTGGATTATGGGCCCTAAAAAATTATTTAGCTTATATTTTTATTAGACCTTTTTATATGAATTATTTATGATGTTAAAAAATTTGAGGCCTTTTTTAAAATGGGGCCTAAAGCGTAGGCTTTTTATTTTCTAAGGTTGGGCCGGCCCTGATCTCATCTCTCTTCCTATCTCTCTTTTTCATTCTTCATTCTTCATTCTTCTCCTTCTCCTTCTCCTTCTCCTTCTCCGCTCTCCGCGTGTTTCAGTGCCGTAGGCACGGATGTCCTCTAGTCTCTTATATAATGGCTTATATTACGTTTGTTATATAAGTTGGTGACTTGCATAATAAAATTTATATAAAAACATGGACATGGCCCGTGCTTGTTCTTGCTAAGTAATATAGAAAATAGTACTCTCCTGATGCATCTTTAATCTATCAGTGAGAGAATTATAATATTTAATAATAATCCTATCTAAAATATGATTCATTCCGGATAATGTTTTGATTAAAATGATGATACCTTTTTTCAGAATAGGAATTGGATAGATCCAAACACAAAAGGCAAAAAAACCCTCCTTTACTGTCTCTATCTAAATGTCAGAAGTCATATAGACACAAATCTCTTTTTGGTCAAAATTATGATTTTTCTTGGATTGAACTTCTTAGTAAACCCATCTTTGCATGTTGTTATCAAGTCATTTTGAAGGTGAAGAATTCTTAATTTGATGCACGGTACTGACAGGACATCACTTGATGGAATTTGACGAGGAGTTTTACCATATTGTGGAGAAGTGCTTTGGAGGGAGGAAAAGTGCTGCAAAACCTGAAGCATCACAGCAGAATTATAGCAGTGAAACAGCAGATTCATTGCAGTAAGAAGCAGGAAAAATTGCAACTGCGCATAATCATTATACCGCAGCCGCAACCCAGCAAGAGCATAGCAGTAGATTAGGCGAAGGAAGGAACCGCATCAGAACTAAAGGCTAATCTAATGTAGCAGTAGTGGCGACGTTGTAGGTTACCATCAACAGTAGCAGCAACACGACGGAAATAAGAAAAACAGCAGGTGTGCAATAGCAATCGCAGAATGACGACGCAAGGGAGTTGCTGAGAAATCAGAAACATATCACAAGATTTATATAAGCGGATTAGGAGAATAAAGAGACAACAACATATAACCAAGCAGTAGCAGATTATAGAAGTTACAGCAGCAAATCCGAACAAAAACTACTCCATTTTGTTATACTTTGCAAAAATTGATCCTTCATCCAATCGAGTAGAACATAATGTAGATTTTCTAGTGCAGTACAGCTCCATAGCATGACAGAACCAGGGAGTAGCAGTCCAACAGCGTGACGACATCAACTCAGCAGATTGGCAGCAGAATTGCAACGGAGCGACATGTAATATCTGAAACAACTTCATGGAGGCATGATATAGTAGACTACAGCAGTACAGAACCAGAGGAGCCACAGCAATAGCAAATGCAATGGTGCAAGATAAAAGCAGCTTATAGATCAGATTCGTGAAGAACAACATAGCAGCATAAAGAAATAGAACGCAAAACCATAGCAGGAACAACAGCAGGTTCAAAATTTGTGTCACCGAAGTCAAAACAGATCCACAACATTGGGAACGCGGTAGTGCGAACCTAACGAAGCAGCAGCATTACGACATTTAGTTGCATGAATCAATGGGTTGCTAAAACATAAGCATATCATAACAAATTTGTGGAATAGCGACAACAGTTTCTGCAATGGCGACAGCAACTTCAGCGTAACAATTGAATCGCAGCAGCACATTGTAATTTATGGCAGACCGTGACACTATGAGAGACATATTAACATCAACAGATCATCACAGAAGTTGTAACAACATATTCTTTGGATTGACAGCGCAGCGGACTGTGTAGCACGACATCAGTATCTTCAGAAATAAAAAATAGCAGAAGCTATATCTCAACAGTTTTGACCCAAACTTCAGACGAGCTATGCAGATTCCGGGCACTCAAGATCACCGCAATTGATCCTTTCACATGGGCGCATCGGCATTCAGTAAAATATTAATCATGTACGGGTCTCAAGTTTCTCTCGACGGCCCTTCGCCTTGGCGGCTTCGTGTCCCGATGGCCTTCGTGTCTCGACGACCCTTCATCTTGGCAGCTTCGTGTCCCGACGACCCTTCGCCTCGGTGGTTTCATGTCCCGACGGCCCCTCGCCACGACGGCTTCGTGTCTTGACGACCCTCGTCTTGGCGGCTTCGTGTCCCAATGGCCCCTTGCCTCGACGGCTTCGTGTCTCGACGGCCTTTCTCCTCGGCTGCTTCATGTCCCCACGGCGCCTAGTCTCGACAACCCTCACCTCGACGACTTCGTGTCCCAACGACCCCTCGCCTCAACCGCTTCGTGTCCCGATAGCCCTCGCCTCGGCGGCTTCGTGTCCCGACTGCCCCTCGAGACAGTTCATGTCTCGACGACCCTCGCCTCGGCGGCTTCGTGTCCCGACGGCCCCTCGCCTCGATTGCTTCGTGTCCCCACAGCTCCTCGCCTCGGCAGTTTTGTGTCCCGACGGCTTCATGTCTTGATTGACAATATTAAATAAAGGGTTCGATAGTATGGTGGGTTCAACAATTTGGGTTCTACAGTATGTTTGGCGAGTTTGACAATTTCAGTAAAGCGCTTCGGCAATTTCGATAAAAGGTTCGGCAGTCGTGGTAGTTGGAGGGTATGGTAGACTTTTTGAATACTCTCATATTTTAAATTCTTAAAAATAGGAGAGTGAGGGACAATGTTGGGATATAATTATTATTAAATTTTACAAATTAACTAAGAAAAAAATTAAATTAAACGGGATTGTTTTTTGAAACTGAATCGAGTATAATGTGATAATAATCTATAACTCTGTCAAAATAATTCAATTTCCACGAGGAAGAAATCTAAAACAAAATTAGAGTACAAATTACATAACAATCTCATTAGGCAATGTCCTAATATTTTTGTGAGATCAGAAATTAAAAATGATCACAAAGCAGCTGAAATGGTTGATCATCATCACGCATCATGTTGAAAAGGGTATATGTGCCCAAAGAAATACCCGTCTCCACTTCAATTTGCATGTCAGCAAGTTACACTTTGATACTCCACACAATCCCAAGATTCCTGAGTTTTCCTGTCTCATCCACTCCCGAAAGGAAAAATAGAAACGTGTTAACGATTGTTTCTGTCACATCTCATGTATTGATAATTGTAAAAATAAATAAAAGAATTACGGCTAAGAGCAATACATGAGATGAGATGGGAGATTTTCCTCACTCTATCCTAAAACTAAATTGCAAAGAAAGTAAGACTACGGGAGGGAGGGTCCCCAGTTAGATATAATCGGATATCAAACTTTGTATTGTAACCTCAACAAATGGAGCAACTTTTGCGACATGCCGATATATAAAGGTGATGAGTTTGATTCCAAATCAAGAAGCGGAAGATACAAATGTGTAGAATTTTGAGCTCGAGTTGCCCAGTATCATGCTTTGTACTCTTTGATGGAGGAGGAGCCTTTGCTTTGTACTCTTTAAGGCAGGCAGGCAGGCAGTTGCACATAATATTCTGTCATGTTATGCGTATTGGTATGACAATTAGTTACACATCAATATCCATACCATCAGCCTGATCCATCCATCTTTAAGACAGGCAGATCAGGCTAATGTGCATTGGTATAAAACCTTGCCAAGGTGAACTGAATTAGTTTTTGAAATGAATGAAAGCTAAAATTAGGAAATAAAAGAAAAGAATTTTAAGTTTTCTTTGGTGTTGTTTGTATGCAATTTCTAAATTTAGATTACCACTTTACCTTTATATTAAATCTTCTTGTCTTTGCAAGTAAGGGATAATATAGGGGTGGAAAACAAACAAACAAACAAAAAAGTTAATTTTAATATGGAACCGAACTGTAATGCTCTCAAAATATATCTCAACTTTTCACCAGGGAAAAAAAAGGATGGTAGTAAAAATTAAATGACAATTTAGCATCTCAGCAAAATATGGCATAACATTTTCTTCAGAGTAGGCTCATAAAGAACACACGCAATTAGAGCAGCCAAAATGGTTGATCGCCACCATCATATTCAGAAGGATATCAAGTGGCAAAGAAGTACACGGCTCCCCTTCAATTTGCATGTAGCAGATTTACTCATTCTCCATACTTTCCTCAATTTCTTGCTTTTCTTCTTCCTCAGATTCCTGTGTTTTGGTCTGTCCACTATTTCCTGAAGAAAAAAGAGGAAGGTATCATGAATTAAGCATAGGGCTTTAGTGACCATAAAGTATCTTACATTTGCTGTTTAGACAATCAAAAACCATAACATGACGAGGCATTCCCGCCTACTTAAGTCATTGACACGGCTCTGAATCCCGGCTTTACAAAAATAAAGATATAGTAGCCACTTATAAAATTAATTAAGGATCAAACTCATTGTAGCCACTAAATTATGATACACAGCAGGCACCTACTGGCCACACATATAAGCTTAGTATACAACTATAATCAACATACTCAGCTCTCCATGATAGATTGACAGGTCATAAATAACACTGAAATATTCTCAGCGCCTAAAAAATAAGATCATGACACGTGCAGTAAAAAAAATATGATAGACAATGAAATAGAAGTCTGACATGAAATTGAAAACAAAAAACAATTAGGATGGCAGTTCAATGAATAGTCAAGTTTCAGGACATGAGACATGAGATTAACAACTAATAAAATGAGACAAAACATTATCAAATAATTCTTTCTTATAAATAGTTTGCCACAATTAAGATCTCTCTACAACTGGAAAAGAAACTATATAATCTTACCATATCATAGTCGTTTTAAATCTACAAAATTAGATGTCATTATCACTAACAACATTAAAAGGAAAAAGATTAACATACCATATTCGCTAAATATGACTCCACCAGAACACAGTCCTTCCTCGATCTTTATAAGCTGCAGAGACATTCTAGGTCCAATCTCTTGAAGCTTAACGGCACTCTTTGAAGAAGCTCGGTTAACTCTACCAAGATCAGTTGGTAGACTTACATGTGCTGCTTCATCATCTGCTTCACTTTCAGATCCATAGCCAGTTCTTCAAGATAAAATAAGGAACAGAATAATTAAAAAACTGCGATAAAAAGTCAACTTTAGACTTTTTAAACAGTCAACAATTGCTTCCGTTTCTTTTGTCATGAGAAACTATGCCGGTGCAAATTTCTAAAATCGTTACGAATTGCCCTCCAGATATAAACTCTAGCAAAAATTACAGTCTGGTTAAGCCAAAAGCTTGAGTAATTCAAATATAACTCTGATTTTAACATTATATTCTCAAATAAGAGAGAGAGAGAGAGAGAGAGAGAGAGAGAGCATACTTTGTCAAAAAATCACTCACGTCCTGAAGATTTCTTAAATCAGGCACTTGATGATTCTGCACAAATTTTCTAATTCTGCGTGAGACGCCAACAGGCTGTAATCTAATTGAGTAATGCCGAAAATCAATAAGTTTTGTCTCCTTGTTGTAATTAAGTAGCACTATTCTCTGGCAGGAAGAAAGTTTGACCTGCAAAAACAAGAAAATATTAAGAGAAAACCAATACTAACGCTAATACCAGCATTTGATTGATGTTGTTCTTCACTCACAGTGTTAATATCAATGGCTGGGAAAATGTTCTGAAACATAATAGTTGTGAGCTTCAAATGTTGCTCCCCGGTGCCAAATCCAGAAAGCACAATCTGCAAAGTTCCATCTATTAATCATAATAACAAGAAAACAAACTCTTTCCACAACTGGTTGTTCATGATCAATGTTAAGTGCAACTATCACCCCAGACGTAGAGCTAAGTTTTCAGACGACACAAAAATAAAGAATGGTAGCAAAGAAAAAGAATATAGGTACATGTTCCCTGTGACTGGGTGATGGAATTCTCACATGCATGTCGTGCATATGTTAATCTAAAACTTACCAATGGTGAATTTGAGAAAAGATCTTTAGGACATCTTGGATGCAATTGGGATCGAGCAATATCAACAGCCAATGAGTACTCATGTATTTTGAATGTAAGTGTTGGGCCTTGTGGGGTCCTCGCAACCCTCAAGTAGGGTGCAGTTGCAGTTTTTGATAACATGAGAAAATGTGTAACACCCATTGGTCCTGCAACGTTCAGGAAGTCTTTGAGATTATTACGCTTCTTTTCCTGCAATTGGCGAAATCGGTCAGAACTGACTCAACCAATTCATTAGAATGTATATAATGACAGAGGAAGTACCAAAGAGTGGTTGGTTAAAACTTAAAGATATTTAATGCAAGCTTTTTCCTAATACTTGGAACATATAACAGGGAACCAGCATCAAAATAAATTAATCCACTGCTAAAAAATTTGAGATAAGAATATGAGATACAAAGTAAAATTGATTGGGAAAGAAGGCTTTTAGTTTCAAAATGGATTCTGGTATATATAAATTAACCAATATGTTTTTATTCAAAAATCTAAGAATAAAAAGAACTTTCAGCCATTGACACTATCTTAAGATAAGATTTCAGCCTAGTTCAGGTAATGACAGCTCGAAACTGTGACCATAGAATATATTAGATTACCCCACTCAAAACGAGAGATTTCATTTATAAACTTAACGAAATAACTTAAAAATAAACATCAGATAAAGCTACAGCAGCCCTTACAAATAATTTTGTTCAACAAAACTACAGAAGTCATGGTCAAATATTTTATATCAGAAAACAAATTGACCAATTAAGTCTACCATGTAAATTATACATTTGTTCCATCAAAAATCTAATATTAACACTGCACGAAATCACTTGTTGCAATATATGTTTATCATCACATTTTTATTGAAGTTGTTAATGCCAGGATTTTGCTGAGTAAGGAAATGCAAGTGAGACGAACCTATATATGTGTGAGTGTGCTCGTGTTATACATATAAATTTTTGTATATGATTATAACACAATCAAGCCTCTGCACGGTACATTTACCTTAAGCTTGAGGGCTGTATAAGGAAGCATAAGTTTTCTCAAGTCCGCTTGCAATTGTCTGAGAGAACCAGGCAACTTCCCTCTTGAGAACACGAAGCTCCTTGGTATCTTGTCTCCAGTTATATGATCAACACTCTGCTGCTGTTGCTTCTTTGCAACCGGCCTGACAAATGCGACTTTCCTTTTCTGTTCCAATTCAAAAAACAATCACAATTCTGTCACGACTCACAACACAGAAAATTGATATGAAAAATTACTGACAGAAGGAATAAAATCTGAACTCATGCCAGTTATTTGGTTAATGAGATGAATCGAAAAGGATAATAATAATAATTCTTACATTTCTGAATCGAGCCATCTCTTGAGATTCAAGTCTCTGATGCTTTGTGTTTATCTTTTCCTTTTTTTACCTTTTCTGAATCAAACTGCATGATTATAGGCAATCAGTTATGAAAAAGCAATTTATAGATGCTCTTGAGATGAATTGCTGCAAAAGAACCAATGTTGGATAGAGACACCAAACTCCATGGATGATATAATGAATACGACCAATCAAAGGGCACTTTAGTGAATCCTGTATAACTGGGACTTACCCTGGCACTGCTAGTAATTAAGTTTCACCAAACGGCCCCGCCCTAACTACGAACCTCTCAACCACAATTCTATTAAGAGCTAACTGGAAATACGGTCACGAGTCGTCACAGATATATACAAGAACTTGTTACCCAAAATGCACATCCCGAATCAGAAACACTGAGAAAAATCTAATAACTAGTAAAAAAAAATTGCTAAAAAGAGCAAAATTGGTAGCATCATATCAATTTTAGGAATATTATTTACAATGTTTTATGTAGATGAATGATTGATATAAACATACAAGTAAAACAGGAACCTATAACTACTTCCACTGAACCAAACAACAACCCAAGAACCAAAATCAAGAACTCACAAATCCAAACCTGTTTATATTAGTCAAAAAAATACAGTACATCATCAAAAGCAATAAACACCCCCCCCCCCCCCCCCCCCCCCCCCACAAAAAAAAGAAAGAAAAAAACCCCCAATTAGCTAATTTAAGCTAACAAACTCTCTACATACGCAACATATATACATATTAGTAAAAACTATTACATTTCCAAATTCAAAAGTTTCTTGTGCAGGGTTTTGACGTGGAAGATGAATGAGAAATAGAGCAAGCAATCGCGCGTACCTAAAGCGTAAAGAGGGGGAGAGAGGAAGCTCAAAGGTCTCAGCTTCGCTGCTGCGTATATTGTTGGAAATTTGAAATAGGTAATTCGGTAGGGTAGTTAGTGGGCTGTTTAATCGTTGCGTCTATTTAGAATTCAAAATTGAAATACGATATGGGCTGTTTGCAAAAGTAGTTGGAAAAATGGGCTACTTGAGCTTTAAACTATCAAAAACGTTTTCCTTAAAGCCCAAAAAAAATTCTATTATGCTGTGAGGTCTGTAAAAATATGAGATAATTTTTGTAAAACATATATATATATATATATATATATAAATGATTTTATATTTTAACATACAAAGGCAAGTGATACCATATTTTGAAAAGGTGAAACTAGTTGGGTGAAAATTTTGTTCAGTGTAATTTTGTAGAATTTTGCTGCGACGAGATTTGTTTGCCTTTTTTAGTGCCAAATGCCAATTTTTTTACTCTTTTTTTTTTAGTTTTTGAAAAAAGAAACAATATATTGGTAAAAGTCTTTCTGATTTTTCTTTCGACGTTGAAGTAGTCTCTAGGCCGGAGGTATTTATAAAGAAGGGTATGGAGTTAGAAACGGGAAATAAAAATAGAGAATTTATATTTTTATAAAAAAAATTAATATTTTTATAAGATTCTATTTATGTAAATAATGAGTGGATTTATTTTTATGAGAGTAAAATTTTACAAAAATATAAAATTAAAAAATTAAAATTATCAATTCCTTAAAAATAAAGGAGTAATAATGGAGATGAAATAATGTGCTCACGGTAATATGTTACACGTTGTTGATTTGATACAAAAGAAGGGTCTAGATCACATCTTGGCGTACCATTAGACGTTGTTACCATGTAGATCAGTCGACTACAATAGAGGATATGACAATATGGGTGGGCCACATAGGAACCACTGACCATGTGTTTTTATTGGCGGCTGTGATGTCACCGCCCAATATACAGTAGTTTAACGACCACGTGTACGTCAACCACCACCAGAGCTTTCGCTTTGCTTTAGAACGAATGCACAAGGACGTGCAAACGACGTCGCCCCCATCTCATTTTTCCCATCGCATCCAACGATCGCTGTTATCCTTTTTGACTTTTCAGACTCACCCACCTACCGTACAAATTTCAACCCGAACAAACACGGAGCATGTCCCTTTACTTGCCTAACAAAATGAGATTATGCCCCTTAACCGGTCAATTTTCGACTAAGAAAAAGCAATGTGATGAGTGATGGAGAACTACACTGTGCATTAATAGAAAGAGGGTATGATTTAAATTTATCAAGGATGCTATTACTGTTATTTTTAAGATTACTCGATAAAAATATTCATTTTTTTTCTAACTTTTATATTCTCCCTTCACTTCTTTTATATTTTAAGTTTTCTAAATTTCAAACCAAAATTTAAATACGTTCGTTAACAAATATAAGAATATTTTTTATTTAAATTTTTTTTTATTTTTAATACGTGACGCCTCTTAATTTGAACTTCACTAAGGATAGATTCGAACTTATAATAAAATAATTTTTTTTAATTAAACTCATATTTATATCTGTATTATTAAGAAAGGGCAAAAAGTTAGTTTTTTTAAAAAAAATTGGTCTTTTAAAACCAGAATATTGTAAGACCCCGAATTTTATGAAATATAAAATTTAATTTTTCTTCATATATATTTTCATGAAACAGTAAGTGGTTAAATTGATAAAGTTAAAAGTTAAGGATGTTATGTGTAAATTATATTATGTCGGACAATATTCTTCTGGTTGGGGAATATTCGTTCTGTCGGTGAATATTCGTACGACGGCGCCGTATGAACCAATCATTGGTGGACCTCACAAAGAAGAATTGTCGGATATAAAAAATGACATAAACAATTTTTAAATAGTCAATGGTACTATTACTTTTAATTGTTAAAATATCCGGTGGTAAAAGAATAGTAATATACGGTATTACAAGTAGCACACGGTATTGCACAGTAGCACACGGTATTGCACAGTAGCACACGGCATTGCACAGTGTTTCGTATTATTAAACTGATAAAGTGGTTATCGTACAATATTTGACTTTATTGTCACATGCATAATAATTCATGTTATTAAATTGATAATTGTCACAGTAGCATATGCACAGTAATTCACATTATTGAATCAATAATTGTCATGACACAGTAACGTAATCTTTCTTTTACATACTTTCTGCATTATTGTTATCTCTATTATGGTGTTATTTAAACAGTTGTACTTCATTAATTAATTGACTTGATATCTAACTCAGAAAGCCAACTACACTGTATTTATAATAATTAGTCATAATAATTAATAAGTGTGAATTATTGTTGAATAATTGAATTGATAAAGTTATTTGTTTATAATATAAAGTCAGGTGATATAAAATGAATGGTATAGATTAAAGATAATATATAATTTGAAATGGATGATGTAGATTAAAAGATGATCTTTAAATGAATGGTTTAAATTAAGGAAATCTTAAAAGATAAAATGAATGGTATAGATTAAAGATAATATAGAATTTGAAATGGATGGTGTAGATTAAAAGATGATCTTTAAATGAATGGTGTAGATTAAAAAAATCTTAAAAAATTAAATGAATGGTATGGATTAAACATTATCTTGAAATGAACGGTTTGGATTAAATTAGGAAATCTTGGTTATGATAAGATTTTTTGCTATAAATAGAGGCCTTAACTTAAGCATTTTTCATAAACTTCCTTATTTATTCTTTCTTTCTCTCTCTAAATACTTTTTGTGGAAGTTTTTTCTAAGTGTGCTTAAGGCATCTTGAGTATTTGTGAAGATTTATAAGTGTACGTGTACTGTTCAAGTTAATCAACCTCATTTAAATCAATATTTAGTCACGTGTTAAGGTAAGGAATATCATCTTCTTTCATATTCTATTATTACTTACTGCGTGAGGGATTATCATTATTTGATTCTGTAAGACCCCGAATTTTATGAAATACAAAATTTAATTTTTCTTCATATATATATTTTTTGAAACAGTAAGTGGTTAAATCGATAAAGTTAAAAGTTAAGGATGTTATGTGCAAATTTTATTTTTCGGACAATATTCGCTTTGTCGGGGAATATTCGTTTGGTCGGGGAATATTCGTTTGGTCCGACGGCGCCGAAATAACAAATTATTGGTGGACCCCACAACGGAATATTTGTCGGATATAGAAAACGACAGAAGTAACCTTTTTAAATAAAAATAGTCAACGGAACTGTTAAAATACCGGTGATAAAAGAATAGTAGTATACGGTAGTTTATGGTATTTTCTGTAGCACACGGTACTCTACCGTAACACACGGTATTGCATAGTGTCTCATATTTTTGGTCTGATAATTGACACCGTAACTGTTACGCATCATTTCATCGATAATTGTCACTGCATAATATTTTATATTATCAATTCAATAATTGTTGTTACACAGTATTTTGCATTATTGATTTAATAATTGTCATTACACTGTATTTTATATCATTGAGTCAATAATTGTTGTTGCACTGTTTTTAAAATTATTGAACCTAATAATTGTCACAGTAACATATGCACAGTAATTCACATTATTGAATCAATAATTGTCATTACACAGTAACGTATGCTTTATTTTACATTATTGTTATCTCTATTATGATGTTATTTAAACAGTTGTATTTCATTAATTTATTGACTTGATATCTAAGAGCTAACTATACTGTATTTATAACAATTAGTCATAATAATTGAATTGATAAAATTATTTGTTTATAATATAAAGTTAGGTGATTATTAGGTGATATGAAATGAATGGTGTAGATTAAAGTGTGAATTATTGTTGAATAATTGAATTAATTTGTTTATAATATAAAGTTAGGTGATTATTAGGTGATATGAAATGAATGGTGTAGATTAAAGTGTGAATTATTGTTGAATAATTAAATTGATTTGTTTATAATATAAAGTTAGGTGATTATTAGGTGATATGAAATGAATGGTGTAGATTAAAGATAATATAATATTTGAAATGGATGGTGTAGATTAAAAGATGATCTTTAAATGAATGGTTTAGATTAAATGAATGATAAGATTTTTGGCTATAAATAAAAGCCTTAACTTAAGGATTTTTCATAAACTTCCTTACTTGTTCTTTCTTTTCTCTCTCTAAATACTTCTTGTGAAAGTTCTCTCTAAGTGTGCTTAAGTCATCTTGAATATTTGTGAAGATCTATAAGTATACGTGTACTGTTCAAATTAATCAACCTCATTTAAATCAATATCCAGTCACGTGTTACGGTAAGGGATACCATCTTTTTCATCTTCCATTATTCAAACATACTATGGTAAGGGATGTCATTTTCTTTCATACTCTTAAAATTACTACTCGTAAGGGATACCATCTTTTTCATCTTCCATTATTCAAACATACTATGGTAAGGGATTATCATTATTTGATTCTCGATAATAATATTGTTTCTTCCTTACTCATAAGACGTGCCTTTTATTTCCATGTATTAAATTGTGGGAATAACCTTACGGAGCGGATTGCCGCCTGTTGGTGAATAACCTTTCGTATTCATTCATTATTAATCTCTGAGAATAACCTTACGGAGCGGATTGCCGCCTGTTTGGTGAATAACTCTTTGTACTCAAATTCTATTAAATTGTGGGAATAACCTTACGGAGCGGATTGCCGCCTGTTGGTGAATAACCCTTTGTATTAATTTCCTTCACCTTTTGTTAATCAAACCTGCTACGGTAAGGGATATTATTTTCTTTCATACTCCTAAATCGAAATTTATTATGGAACTATTGCTTCTATAATTCCTGAAAATATTATATGTTCCATAATAGTTGAACTTCATTATTTCAACTGAACCTTCCTATTTACGTGAACCTTTCTATTGAATTGTAACCGTTATTCTGAACTGTGGATCTTGAATATCATTTTTAAATTTCACTCCACATCATGTTGACAATTTGGACATTATTTGAATCTGTACAAAGTAAACTTCCGATACTTATTGTTATCCTATTTCTTCTGTTCATCATTTATATCATTCTAATCATCCAAAAATCAAGCTGTTGTGAATATCTGTGGCCGGGGGCACAGATGTGATATATTTGTTGAACAGATGATAGGTTAAAGGCGATATAATAGGTTAAATGCGATACATCTGTTCGGTGTCTTTTATGGCACGTGGTAAATGTTCTCTTTGGCCCGTAGTGCAAAGATGAACTGTTGATTGGTATGATTATGACCAAAGGCTGAATCTGGTATAATCATGACCGTTGGTGCTATATTGAATATGTAATGTCCTAGAATTTCCACGTCGTTATTAATTAAATTATTAATTTAATTTCCGACGAGTTAGTTTTAAGAAATTATTTAAATCTTTTATTGTGATTAATTAATTATGTGATTAAATGATTATGTAATTAATTACTAAAATTAATTAAAGGGGGTCACTAATATGTTATTTAAATTAGTGAACAAACCCTAAAGTTTTAATATCAAAATAGTTGATAAGTTTCCTATTAATTAAATATTCAATTAAATTGAATATAATGAGTTAATTAAATATAATAAATTAATTAATATGATTATTAATTAATGTAAATAATGTGAAATATTAATAATAATATTTATTAGTCCATCTAGTAATTTAATACTTATGGGTTAGAATATTTAATTATTTATTCAATCTAATTATTTATTTAATCATGGATTGAATAATTAATGTGTAAATTATTAAATTAGCCCAACATGGGTCAATTAGTAGCCCAAGTGGAGAATAATAAAATTTGACAATTTAGTAGCCCAAACAATTTAATAGAAGCCCAATTGGTATTTTAAATTAAAGCCCAATGATTGGCCCACTTGGAAAAACAATTATATAACTATTAATTAATTAAAAAGGAGAAAGTGACTATGATTTTGGGACAATTCTAAGGTCCATCAGCCGACCAAGGCATGGAGAGGAGAGAGAAAAGTGAGGTTTTGTATTATTTGATTTTTATTTATTAATTAAAAGGATTGCTTGTTTTATTTTTAAAAGTACATGAAACCATGCTTCTTTTCACCAACTTAGTACTTAGCTAGAATTCTTGCACAAGTCTCCAACCACCCTCATTATGGAAATTTGATAGATATAGATTTTATATCTATTCAAATTGTAAGTATACTTACAAGTTAGTAGTTTTTGTAAATCATTTCTCATCTTTTATTTTCAAACCAAAAGAGAGAGCTAGAGAGCATTTGAGAGTTGAGAAAATTTGAGAGCAAAATACTAAGAGGAGAGAAGGAGTCTTGGTGCATGTCTTCTTCCTTCACAACATATTTTGGAAAGAAAAGGAGGATAGCTATCAAAACAAGGTAATTAGTTTTAAACCATAATCTTGTTTTTCTTTCAAGTTTAGGGTATAAATATTTGTGTAATAATTTTTATGGTTAATATCATGCTATGTATGTTTATATAGTTGATCATGTGTTAACTTATGTTTTATGAGTGTTAATGATGGAAAACATGTATTTGGTGGTGTGAAAATAAATCTCAAAAATAATTTTTGATAATATTTAGATTTAATGTTCTAATATTATAGAACATTAAATCATGAGAAAAACAAAGTTTGAATCACTCAAAATGGAGTTGTACACAAAAAGTTATGATTTATAGTAGTTTATGTGATGTAAAAATTTTTATAAAAAAATAATGATATTAAATCATGAAAAATTTATTTTTCATGTTATAAATTAATATAAGGTGATTGGTAATTTTTTTGGATTTTTATTGATGATTTAAAGCTTACTTATTGGTATATTTTTATTTAAAATGGGTATTGCCGGACACTGTTCACACTCTGCAAAGAAAAAAAAAAAAAATTTAATTTCCGCGCAATGCGCGGACAACTGTTCACAAAAAACGCGGAGACAAAACGGCGTCGTTTTGCTTAAAGAAATAAAATCAATCCGCGCGTACGCGCGGAAGCCATCAGCAGTGTCCCAAAACGGCACCGTTTTGGGCCTGCATACGGAATAACGCACGCAATGCGCGAGCCCAGTTCCGAGAAATTACTAAACTGCCCCTCCGTGTTTTTTTTCGGCGAAATGACCATTCTGCCCTCGGTTCAGTTTTTCAACTTATTTACAGAAATGTCATTCGGGTTTAATTTAATTAATTTAAATATTTAAAAACTAATTTAAAATTATAACAAAAATAATAATAATTCAAAAATGATATTGGGGAGGATATTTTTAATTAAGTTTAATATTTAAATATTTTAAATATTAATCTAGTTAGCTAAATCATGGTTAAGTTAAATAAATCTATTAGTTATTTATTATTTAAAATGTTAATAATAAATAAAGGTGATAAATTAGCAAATATTATTTAATTCCTATTAAATAATAATTAAAGAGAGATAAAAATTTATAAATTAACTATTTATTATTTAAATATTATTAAATAATAAATAAGGATAATTAAGTAATTAATTATTATTTAATTAGCATTAAATAATGATTAAGGGAAATTAAGTTATTTAATTTAAATAATAAATAAGGATAAATAGATTAAATTTTATTTAACCTTAAATAACGATTAAAATTAATTAAATAATTAATTATTATTTAATTGGCATTAAATAATAATTAAAGATGATTAACATTAGTAAACTATTATTTAATTTCCTTAAATTAAATAATAAGTGAGGTTAATTAATTAATTAATTATTATTTGATTAATATTAAATTAAAGAAGGTTAAAATGAATCAATAGTTATTTATTATTTAATTTTGATTGAATAATAAGTAAGTACAATTAGTTATTATTTATTTTAAATAATAACTAGAGTTAATTAATTAATTTCTATTTAACCAAGATTAAATAGTAATTAAATAGAGATTGAATTAATAAAATTTAATTATACTTTTATTAAACAATTATAATAAGTTGTTTAAGGGTTTAATAAGTGTCCAACGCTTAAGAAAAATATTTTCTAACTTATTAAATTATTAACCTAATTTGATTGAGGGTCTATAAGGTTAATAATATTATTTCGACTAACGTAAATTATGTGTTAGTACTTATATGATAAATAAGTACCTTAGTGAGCGTATAGTTATGCAAATACGCCGTACTAATTATTAGACCGACTTTATTAATGTTAGGTCATTCAAAGCCAGTTAGTTAAAGCTAGACATTAATTGTAGCTGAGCAGACAGGCAAGTTCCTTATCTCTAAACTCATTTCATTGAGCAAATTATTTATCTAAGCTTGAACTGTTATTTCCAAGCATGCTTTGAGTGGTTTAATTACTTTACAATTATTCCACATCGATATTATTGTTATTCGCACTTGTTGCACTTGAGATTGTACAGTCATTGACTTGTACTTAATTACTGTTCTACCGTTTAAAGAACTGTTCAAAGTAGGTCTAAGCCATTGTTCGGCTAGACATTATGTTAAAGATTTTAAAAGCTATCCAAATCATTGAAGATGCGGATTCTTAGACTATTATGAACACCCCTTTATTATAGGGGAGTACCCTGTATCTAATATCAGGTACAAAAATACGGAAATTAAATGTTATGCATACACATATGGTACTGAGGCTGATCCCCTCGAGTACATATTTCTGGTAGTAACCATTGGGTCAACCTGCTATTGACTCCAGTGGATATTTATAGTTCATAGTCTATTTGACTATCCTAATTTTAAAAGCAACTTATTATTCCTGCTTATGTTATTCACATTATTGAATTGTTCAGTTATTCCCTTTCATTCATGATATATTGTTCCTTGTTGTTATTTAAACTTGTTGAGCAAACTAGTTGCTCACTCTTGCTATATCATGAAACCTTATTGCAGTGCAACCCGAGACTTCGGGAAAGAACAAGGGTAAAGGAAAGATGAAGTAATAGACTTCGAGATTGCAGTCCTGTGGTTAATTTAAATTAACTGTTATGTAATATAAACCCTAAGTACTTTATTAAGGGTATTTGTGTACTTTTTGTAAGGTTATCGTATCTTGGGACTAGTAACACCTTTTGAATGAACAACATATGTTTATTATTCCGCATTTAGTTATTGTATGTTGTTTAGAGGTGAATGTTTGTATTGGATCGTGATGACCGGATCCGGGTATTTGGAACCCGAATTTGGGGGCGTCACAGAATATCTTTGGCCCGTAGTGCAAAGATGAACTGTTGATTTGCATGATTATGTTCAGGAACTGTGAATTTATATTATCATGACTAATGGTATTTCAGATGATAAAAGTTGATGATGTTTTTACGAAAAAGAGAAGCGAGTGGACATTATAGTCTGCATTATTCTTCTAATAGATTGCTCATTCCGCTGCTATTATTGATCTGAACATTGTTTAATAATTTAACTGCAATTTTTGATATAAACCTTGTATTCTATTGTATTCTATCAAGAACTCAACTGTTGAAGGCTAATGATAATTTATTCGTCATTATCTTAGTCATGATATTTCTTACTGGGCTATTTGAGCTCACCCTTTCTTTTGTTCCATTGTTTTTCAACAGGAGATGAAAACATAACAGGGTCTAGCCGGGGAATGGAGTGAGGGTCCGAGGAATAGTTATCATAGTTTTCACGTTTTGTAAAATAGTGTGGCAATAATAGTGAAGACTTAGTTGTGTATTATTATACACTGTATTGTTGTACGTTGTGCTTTGTTGTAATAATTTTGTTGTAGTCTTTTGACGACTCAAGTATGGGCTGTGTGGACCCAGATTTGGGGGCGTCACAGATTCTCGAAAATAATATCGTTTATTTCTTACTCATAAGATTTGCCTTTTATTTCCATGTATTAAATTGTGGGAATAACCTTACGGCGCGGATTACCGCATGTTGGTGAATAACCATTCGTATTCATTCGTTATTAATCTCTGAGTACCTTACTGCGCGGATTACCGCATGTTTGGTGATTAACTCTTCGTATTCAATTTTTATTAAATTGTGGGAATAACCTTACGGCGCGGATTACCGCCTGTTGGTGAATAACCTTTCGTATTCATTCCTTATTAATCTCTGAGAATAACCTGACTACGCGGATTACCGCATGTTTGGTGAATTACTCTTTGTATTCATTTCTTATTTGTCTCTTGTGGAAATAATTTGTCTACACGAATTATCACATGACACTTTTATTACATATTCGTTTATAATATCATTTTCTTTCATATTCGTAAGTGATATTATTTTCCTTTATACTCATAAGGGATACCATCTTTTTCATCTCCCATTATTCAAACTTACAATGGTAAGGGATATTAATTTCCTTCGCCTTTTGTTAATCAAACCTGCTACGGTAAGAGATATTATTTTCTTTCATACACCTAAATCAAAACTTATTATGGAACTATTGTTTCTATAATTCTTGAAAATATTATATGTTCCATAATAGTTGCACTTCATCATTTCAATTGAACCATCCTATTTACGTGAACCTTTCTATTGAACTGTAACCATTATTCTGAACTGTGGATCTTGAATATCATTTTTAAATTTCACTCCACATCATGTTGACAATTTGGACATTATTTGAATCTGTACAAAGTAAACTTCTGATACTTATTGTTTATCCTGTTTCTTCTGTTCATCATTTATATCATTATAATCATCCAAAATCAAGTTGTTGTGAATATTTGTGGCCGGGGGCACAGATGCGATATAATTGTTGAACAGATGATAGATTAAAGGCGATATAATAGGTTAAAGGCGATACATCTGTTCAGTATTTTTTATGGCACGTGGTGAATGTTCTCTTTGGCCCGTAGTGCAAAGATGAACTGTTGTTTGGTATGATTATGACCAAAGGCTGAATCTGGTATAATCATGACTGTTGGTGTTATATTGAATGTCTTTGGCCCGTAGTGCAAATATGAACTGTTGATCTGCATGATTATGATCAGGAACTGTGAATTTGTATTATCCTGACTAATGGTATTTTAAATGATAAAAGTTGATGATGTTTTTTTTCTAAAAAGAGAAGCGAGTGGACACTATAGTCTGCATTATTCTTCTAATAGATTGCTCATTCCGCTGCTATTATTGATCTGAACATTGTTGAAGAATTTAACTGCAGTTTTTGATATAAACCTTGTAGTCTATTGTATTCTATCAAGAACTCAACTGTTGAAGACTAATGATAATTTATTCGTCATTATTTTAGTCGTGATATTATTTACTGGGCTATTTGAGCTCACCCTTTCTTTTGTTCCATTGTTTTTCAACAGGAGATGGAAACGTAGCTGGGTCTAGCCGGGGAATAGAGTGATAGTTTGAGGAATAACTATCGTAGTTTTCACGCGTTGTAAAATAGTGTGATAATAATAGTGAAGACTTAGTTGTGTATTATTATACACTGTATTGTTGAACGTTGTTCTACCTTATAATAATTTTGTTGTAGTCTTTTAACGACTCAAGTTTGGACTGTATGGACCCAGATTTGGGGGTGTCACAAATATTGTTTTGGACTCTTAATTTTCATCGCCCCTAATTTTTAGAATAATTATCATATGTTGCAAATAAAAAATTGAATTTTTAAATTTAGTGGAAGGTTATATTTATTAGCTTTATTTATTTTTATTTTTAGAAGTAAATATATATGTATGTATATATATATATATATATATATATATATATATATATAAATATATATATATATATATATTTTAGAACTTGCGCTATTATTTTGTAGTAAATTAAAGATACATTTCAATCTTAAAAGTCTACTGGAGGTGAATTAAGAAAAAACTTGGGATTTATTTTTTTAATCTTCTAAAATATGTGTTAAATTTTACTCCCCCGTCCAAGTTTATTTGTCTTAATTTTTTTGTTATTTCTCCAAATTTATGTACCTTTTTTAATTTTAATATTATTTTTGACCTTATTATCTCAATACTACATTCGTTTAGCTTTATAAAAAAATTAATGAAAACTACGTGATTGGCATCGGAAAAGTAACATTATTAATTTTTATATTAGAAGTACAATCACACTATTTTCCTTTCTCCCTTTCTTTTCTATTTTATTATTTTACAAAAGAGTGAAGAAATTAATTAAAATTAAAAATACGATAATAGAATAGTGAAGATCAATAATTTATTGATAATTTTTTTAATAGATGTGTATTTTTAAATTAATACAAATAAATTTGAACGGAAGGAATAACTTTTTACTAAAGTGTAGATTTGAACTTACGAGACCTTGTACAGTAATAAATGTAAGATGCCTAGATTAATCCTATTATGAGACCTATTTAAAATTAGCAAAAATAAAATAAAATAATGAAATCTTTGTAGTTAGGTACACTTTTTATTGAGTTTTTTGTTATAAATTTATAACGACGGTCAAAATCGTCATTATAAATCTATAGTTATACTTTTTATATAAAAATATCAAAAAATTATATAAAAATATAAATTTCCTAACTTAAAGTGTTAGATGGCTTTAAAGAATAAATTTTCGAGTGTATAAAAAAATCATAATAGAATTAAAAAAGAACTACTATACTCACACTATAAAGCTACTGTCATGATAATGTTATGATAGTCCAATAAAATAAAGAAATGGTGCATCTATAGATCTTGACATTTCAACAAAATGAACGTGTAAACTACTCACTCAAGCTTTTATTGGGCCATGTAGGGGATCAGTTACTATAGTTTAATTTTTTTATGGAATTATTATTTATTATAAGAAAATTTTAATATTTTTATTTTTAAATATTGTTACTTTTACAAAAAATTGAACCTTTTTATTACTCACGAGTATGAATACAAGTATTTGTTTTAGTGACGGACGACGGAGGGAGTGAATAGTGACCAAACACAAGGAGAGTTAAATTGCAAAAACAAAACAAAAGTATGACGAAAGGCACGCGCCCGGCGAGAAATGCTCACGTGCCGTCCAGTTGAAGACTCCACCACCTGAGGCTTTTAGCTACGTATACGAACGCCCCCCTTTCCCTCTATATTTATCTCTCTCGCACGCAGAGAGACATTCACACATCTACTTCTTCTTCATTTCTTTCTTTTTCCTCTGATTTATTTCTCTCTCATAAGAGTCCGAATCAATCACCTACACATATATAGATAATACCCAGATTTACAGAGTGGGAGAGAGAAAAACCCTCCGAAAAAATGGCGTCAGAGTTGATCTACAGGGGACACGAGTCCCAACCTACCAATGACGAGTATTTGCCCAAGCCTAACAAGCCATGGCTCTCCGTTATTCGCCCTATTCGCTACATGCTCCGCGAGCAACGCCTCATTTTCGTTTTCGTCGGCATTGCTATCGCCACCCTCTTCTTCGCCATCCTTCCCTCGTCTTCTACCGTCCCCACCACCACTTATGCCACCGGCCACCGCGGCCCAATCGTCATCTCCGACAACTACTTCTCCTCGAACCAGCAGCCCCACCGGGCCGCCTACCAGCGCGAGGTTGGATTTGGGTCGTTCAATTCGGGTGGGAAGATTCCTTTGGGCCTGAAAAGGAAGGGGTTGAGGATCGTGGTTACGGGCGGAGCCGGGTTTGTTGGTAGCCACCTCGTGGATCGTCTGATTGCGAGGGGGGATAGCGTGATCGTGGTGGATAATTTTTTCACGGGGAGAAAAGAGAATGTGATGCATCATTTTGGAAACCCTAGGTTCGAGCTAATCCGACACGACGTCGTTGAGCCTTTGCTGCTAGAAGTCGATCAGATCTACCATCTTGCCTGCCCGGCTTCTCCTGTTCATTACAAGCATAACCCTGTCAAGACAATTATATCCTTTCATTATTTTCATTAAATTTCGTTGTTTTTTTTGTTGGGTGGATGATTAAAATTTTGTTTTGGAGTCCTTAATTTTTGATTGATTTTGGGGATTTCACAAAACAAATGTGGTGGGTACGTTAAACATGCTTGGTCTGGCGAAAAGGATTGGTGCGCGGTTCTTGCTAACGAGCACCAGTGAGGTGTACGGAGATCCTCTGCAACACCCACAAGTCGAGACTTACTGGGGCAACGTCAATCCTATCGGTATGTTTAATTCTTTACCCTTCTCTATACTGTTAGCACGTTTGTTCATCGCCGGTACCTGACAAAAATGAGTACCGGCGGTTGCGTGTGGCTTATGTTAGCACCACGAATGAGCTGAGGCTAACCTGAGCAGGCTTTTTGTACTCGTTTTGTTTGGTAAGTTTTTGGTTGATGAGTGGAGCCAGGTGTGAAACACTTGCCGGTGGATGTTATGTTATGAATTTGTTGACCTAGATCTATATTAAGTATGTTTAACCGAATAATGAATTATGGGTGGTCTACTAGTTTTCTTTTTAAATGAGAAGTTGAAATGCTTGTCATGCGAAGAGGAAAAATTATTTCTTGGAAAGTAAAATTTAATTTTTTAAGATAATTTCATACCATTTTTGAGAGAATCAAACATGGAACATTTTTATTTGACAAGACCCGGAAAAAGATATAATCCAATTGATTTTCTTTTATAGTTTTTGTTTGAATTTTAAGAGGATCGGAACATTCATTGCCACAAACAACAGACTTTTGGGTCAATTAATTCAAATGCAGTTAGCAGCATTTTGAACTAGCATTTCAGCTGAAATTATTTTCATATATTTTACAAAGAAGGATTGACCATGAGAAAGAACCAATGTTCTAGAAGGCGTTAGGTGACCCGGGGGGGCTAGCTCTTAGAATGATTTTTTATTTTAAGTCAATTTTAATATTTTATCTTACATTTATCCAAACAAAACAATCTATAATAAAGATAATAAAGGTATTTGCTTAAAGTTCAAACACATATCCATATTGTTAATGTCAAAGTTCAAACACAAGCACGCAATTGTTTAAAATTCAAACACAAACAAATAATAAAAAATACAAACTAATAGTCCTCATTTCAATATCCCTCCATATCTCTAACTCTTCTTCTCCATATCTCTCTAAGATAATGTCCCCATCGAACTCATACTCCTCATCTTCATTTTCATCCGTGTCATTATCGACAAAAAAAATTCTTCATGGAGTTTTCTTACTCTAATATTTCTACTACTTTTTCTATGTTCTAACACGTTATCCGCTCCGGATGCTTCACCAACCACCTCTCAAGTAAGACTCAAACAACCCTTAATTTCATCATCCACTCTCCGACGTCGTTTTGTAGCTTAGTTATTAACAAAAAAATAATAATTGCAGTCCTATTTTCTCTGTCTAGGCCATTTTCCTAATTTCTCTGTCTAGTCCCGTCTAATTTCCAGAAGGGGCTTTGCTAGGGGGGCCTAGCACCTAGACGGTGATTAATCGGAGATTTTTAGAACACCGGAAAGAACAGTGTTTTTGTAACTGAGTGAGATGCAAAATTTTGATTGATGCAGTCTGAATTAGAAATTTAGTGACAGAAAATGTGGTGGTGCTCATACAGGTGTACGAAGTTGTTACGATGAAGGAAAACGTACTGCCGAGACACTGACCATGGACTACCATAGAGGTGCTGGAGTTGAGGTTTGTTTTTTAATACTGAATGCTACAATAGTCTTATTATTATAATCTCTCAGATTTATAATCCATAAGAGTGTCTTTTTTATTAATGTTCAATTATAATATATAGTATTTTAATTCATTTTATGTCTCCTATTAAATTATATGCATGTATGAATGTATTTGTATAGGTAAGGATTGCGAGGATATTTAACACATACGGACCTAGGATGTGCATCGATGATGGTCGTGTGGTCAGCAATTTTGTTGCCCAGGTTCTACTTTCTTCACATATTTTAATGATCTTTTCTTTATTTAAAAAATTCATAGTTTTGGCTCGTTTCCATTATTTGTTGTTGCAAGAGAAAAGTACCATTATCAATGAATTTTAAAGTACTGTAATGAATTTTTTCAATGATAATTATTGAAATTGCAGGCACTGAGGAAGGAACCATTGACAGTTTATGGTGATGGGAAGCAAACAAGAAGTTTCCAATATGTTTCTGATTTGGTAAGTGATTTCTATTCAAATATTTAACCAACTCCATCAAATTGTTTTCCTAACTGGCTGCTTATGATTTGTCCTTTACTGTTTGATTATGTTTCTACTTTCTATCTCCTAATTGTTCGAAATTGATTTTGCCAACCCCAATATGTTCAAATATTTTGACTGCTTTGACTTATTTGCCAAGTGTATCGGTTCTGTGTCATGCCTTATTTGTGTTAAATCATGTGTTTGAGTGAATGATAGTATTAAAGGATCATGTATTTTATACGTGCAATGCATTTAGCACTTCAAAAATGAAATTTTAAGACTAATCAACACTCCTTTTGGAGTGTAATATTCTAGATCGACCTTTAATCAATTGATACTACCACGTGAATTATGCAATTTGAATTACATATTTTGCTGAGCCGGCCCCATGCAGAAAGCCAGAAACCAAACATATTTCAACAGTCATAAATGTGTTTCAGTGAATTTTTTGATGATGACTCATATAGGTCTGCGTATGGCAGAGTAGAATCAAGCTTGAAGCCCCACCAAGGTTGCAGTCTATTAGTCCGTGCCATGGTTGTTAATAGTAACTGGTTCCATGTTCCTGGTAGCTATATGTCTGTAAGTAGTAATTAAGGTTGCCGAGGTAGCTGAGATATTATTACCTAGGGTCTTGTTGTTGCTCACATTAATGTTATTCAGGTTGAAGTGCAGTAGACTCCTTTCCTTCAGTTGGCCTTTCATTTTAGATCCTCCTAGCCATGAAGTGTATGCAAGAAAAAGTGTTAGTTGAAGTGGACCCAGATACCATAACTGCTACCAAACTTAGAAATGTAAAAAATAGAAGTTCTACTCTTTGTTGAATGAAAGATGGGACAATAAATGTTCAATAGAAGCACTTCAACAAGCATAAGAAAATGGTTTTTAAAGGTCCTAAAATGTGCGAAGAACATCCTACCACCCTACAATTTTAAACTTAACATTGTTTTGTGAACACAGAAGACTGGCAAGTAATGGCCTCTGATGCAGCACATATGAATAATAATGCTTACGAATGTTAGGCCTTGTATGTCCTTTTTAGAAATGGTTTGTTGTACTGAATATGGTTGGCTTTCTGGAAAGGCTTATTCTGGGTCGTATACATTTACTTGCGATGATTATGAATGTAATATCTGATTATTGTTTTTTTTTTTGGGGTATGGATTTCCCATTATTTTTAACTGGTTCAATCTTTAGTACTTGAAAATAACATCTTTCATAAAAACTCAAAATAAAAAAATCATGAATTCCAATGTACACAATAGTCACTGCTTTATCTGATTTCCTTTTTACTAACAGGTGGAGGGTCTAATGCGTCTAATGGAAGGAGAACATGTGGGACCTTTCAATCTCGGAAACCCTGGTGAATTCACTATGCTTGAACTTGCTCAGGTATGTCATGATTCATTCATCTATCTGATTTGTTTTCCTTTTTCTGAAAGACTAGGTTTTTTGATATTCCAAAATATATTATCAAATTATTAAAGTTATACACGGAATATTTAGGCATCTCTCTTTGTTTACAAGCACAATTTTGTGGAAGGGTATTAGGAATAAGGACAAACCAAATAGTAATTGTTTAGAGTGTCGAAAGAAGGTGTTCATTTTAGTTTAAAAATACATTCGGTTTAGTGGTGTTAAGAAATGGAGGGGGAAGGCCAAAATTTGAATGTACGTGGTTACCAAATGAAACAAGAGTAAAGGCAGATGAAAGCAAGACTTTCATTTAGAATGAAACCTGTCCAAAAAAGGAAGCCGAGATATAGAAGTGTTAAGGATTTCTTAACACATAGGATTCCTTACTAGAACAGAGTACTACTCAGCGGCACATGGCTTGCTGAGCTCAGGAGAGAAATTATATGGACCCTCATTCACTTGGCAACTTAAACTATCACTTAGATAAAGAACGTATGTGACCCTTATGCTATGTGTATATTATCATAGTTAGATCACAATTTGGTTGACCAACTATTTGCTCAATTTGGAAAATCTGATGGATCTATATTTATGCAGGTGGTCCAGGAAACAATAGATCCGAATGCAAAGATAGAGTTTAGGCCGAACACAGAGGATGACCCACACAAGAGGAAG
Source organism: Hedera helix (assembly GCA_947179155.2). Classification (NCBI taxonomy): domain Eukaryota; kingdom Viridiplantae; phylum Streptophyta; class Magnoliopsida; order Apiales; family Araliaceae; genus Hedera; species Hedera helix. Next base: position 47,162,766 of record OX359271.1, on the reverse strand, counting down.
CCTGATATCACCAAGGCAAAAGATCTACTTGGTTGGGAGCCAAAGGTGCCCCTTCGCAAGGGGCTGCCCCTGATGGTATCAGACTTCAGGAACCGTGTCTTCGGTGACCAGAAGGAAGGTGGTCCCACCTCAGCTTAGGGAAGGTTTTTAACCTTTAAATTGATGAGAGGGAAGGAGAAATTGTTCAATTTTGTCTTCTTTTTTCCCAGTAAGTACAGCAGCAGCAGAAACACGAGCCCCATATATCTGTTTCTGCATAGTTTGGGATCTTTCAATAGTTTTGGTCATCTTGTATTTTAATTGCTCTTATCCTTTAAGATTAAGATTCAAGCCCGCCAGTCACGGATAAAATTTTACCCAGTTATCAGCAGTGGGAACTCTGATATTAGCTCAGCTTTCCACATGCATTACTGAATTCTCGCGCCGATCACTCTTATTGTATCATATAATTGCATTGTTGATGAATATTAGATGTCCCACCATACCCTTAAAGTATATTTTATATGTTATGTTACGAGATATTATAGTTGTGAATTGATTTATTATATGTTAGCAAATGCTATAGTTGTGCTTTGGTATGATCCAAGTGCTGGACTATTGGGTTTTTTGAAGTGTTGGTTTCCATGTCCCAGATCACATAAACCAGATGATGCGCCTGCAAAAACTCTCACCACCAACCAATCGTAAATTTATAGGGGTAGATGCAAAACTTTCCCCTTGTGATTACCCACTTTTATAATGTGTTATGATGTTTTGATTTATGTAGCTTCCGGCTAAGAAGCTCTGTTTATATAATAGGCAAGAGGCTAATCTTGGTCTTAGAATATGGAGAAATATTTGACTAAATTTCTCTAGAGTATATTTAAAATTGCTTAAAAAAATGATTAGTAATTCTAATTATTATATCGGTTTATGATAAATTTAAAAAAAATAGTTTATGTTTGATAAAGAAAAAATACTTGAACTAGTAAAAACTAAGGTGTTTGCTATAAAAATAAATAAATAAAATTAATTAACACTTATTTCAAGTGTAAATTACTAAAAAGAAAAATTTGAAAAAGTAAAGGATGAAATTACTAAAATAAACAAGGACATTAATAATATATTTGGTTAAATTTAATTATTAGACTTGACAAATGATTAGAAGGTCCAAATGGAGTGTTGGATTATTACCAAGTATAAACGATTTTAAAATTAAGTTATTAAACGCTTTACTTTTTGAAATACTGATTATAAACAAATTAAACTGATTATAAACTATCCCAAACACCCTCTTAGGTAAGAGAGCAAAACATTTGTACAGTAAAGCACAAACCGACTCAAGGTCCAACATGTGCTTAATTTGCCCAAGGCCCGTGTGAAGTTTCATTTTCATTGGAACCAAAATTCTGACACGTGTGGTGAAGCTCTGTTTCGAAAGCAACTTTACCGGGTAATTAAATCCGAGATAGGTACAGAATAACATTAAAACCAGCGCTTCACCATAATTACAAAGAGTTTTAAAAATTATTACAGCAGATAATGAAATACTCTTAATGAGGTCTTAAATGTATCATTAAAAACTCCTTAAAAGTCGAGTAGCCAAGAATTTGGGTCAGAATAGCCTTCATTAAGTAACATCTACAATATCTCAAGTGCAAAGACTTGAGCAGAAATAGCTAATTGAATCTCAGGTGACACTTTTCCACCATATGGTGTCTCCAGATATGCATCTACAAACTATCTGCATCAAACAAAACCTTGTCAAATGTCAATATACAACAGAAACTATTGCCTTGTACCACCAAACTACGGGCTGAAGTAATATTTGCATATTAGAGAAGTACTTTCACAGGTTTGGTGGAACTAGAACCATCATATTAAGCAGACTTAAAAAGTAAAACAGCACAAAATGAAGCAAATGAACAAACATCAGTCTTAAGAATTTAGACCCATAACAAAATTATAATCCAGAGGAAGGTTTAAAACTGGAAGAAAAGTACATATTACATAATCAGCACAAGCTAGAGCTGAGCCAAAAGCGTAATTACAGCTCAAACTGCAACAATAGGGATCTTCCATTAGTTTCACAAGTAGGAGAAAAAAAAAGGATTATTTTAACAGTGATAATGTTTTTGGCTATATGTACGAAAAATTCAAATACACAGATTAAAACCTATCAGTTGATGCATCTTACAAACTGCAATACAAAAACAAAAATACATGGCATACTATAGATGAATATAACTATGAGTTATTCTACTACAGTCAATTAAGAGAATTATAGAAGCATTCCCACCAGTGTCACCACTCACCACAAACTCACTGAGCTCGTAACTAATAAACAAACTCAGGATTTATGCAGCCAGTCCATGCTTATTGACCTGGACAAAAGCTCAAAACTTGAGTATCAACTGCAAAGGCGTCGTCACTTGTCATCCATTCTACCCTAATGGGTTAACAAGTCATGAGTCCTATTAAGATTATTTTCTATTAACAAGTCGTGTCCTATGCAGTTTGGCACCAAGTGAAATTGGTACATTCTTTATTTTCTATGAAGATTATTTATCGGAGGAAGGAATTTATATTGCCTTCTACTTTCAAAATTATAATGTGGAGCAGTCTTGGGTAGGCTCAGATCGAGTCAATTAGAAACCAAAATTTCCCCTGGCTAATGCATGCAAAGGCACGTAAAATGAGGACAACATCATAGATAAGATTTAAATGGCAACTTAGAACCAATTCTTCATGGACAAGACGCAATAGGTGCCAAATAATTAATCTTCATACACTAAAAATATGGGGGAGATGTTTCCAGGAGTCACCTAGCAATTTCAAATATCATAGGAGAATGGCACCAACACTTTGTCAAGTTTTTTCTTTTAAGTACTTCATCAAAGACAAGGAGATTGCTGATATTCCTTTTGGGGAGAACCCACATCATCCATAAGTAACAAACTTGGAAATGAACCTAGTGCAAGGAGCAATGAAAAGTATGCTAAAGCAGGGTGACAGACTATATAAACAATTACACACATTAACATGGAAAGACAATTGCAAACCCATCAAAACAAATCCTTATACAGGGATACATACCTCTCACTTCGGATTCCGAAGGACAATGATCACAGAATCTCCTCGAAGGAACATCTTGCTGATAAACCTGTCTTTGTTAACCGGAAGAGCTTTCTTCTTGCCCTTTCCAGCCTTTGGCACCTGAACAAAGAACGATACAAATTACATCTGATCTTGTGTACAAAAGTGTAAAAAGAACCACATGACAATAATTACAAAGTCTGATTCATTCTGAAACCAACCTCTGTCCACATCTCTCTAACATTTTCCAGAACCATGTTGCAGTGTCGATCAAAAGCTCTCACACGGCCCAAAAGTTTTTTGTTGTTCCTGCAGTTGATAAGAACCTGGACGCACGCACAAAATCAGACATGGTCATCAACAACCAATGAGAATTAATTAATCCATGTCAATAACCTAATCTGTATAATGAGCCAAAACTGGGAAATAATCTTGATTTTTCATCAAGATCTATGGAACTCTAACCTAGAGTATAGAATATTCCATTACCTGTGTGTTGTTTTTAACACTCATCATCAACACAGAAAGAGGCCCTGTGTTAAACTCCTCTTCCTCATTCTTTGTCTACAAGAACAAGCTCAGATTGATATATTCACTTAACATCATAAGAAAGGTATATTATGCGAAAAGAAACATAAAGATGAGGCACATAAACAGATTATAGAGCACTCTGGTATCAAAGTTTATGAGCGTAAGCAACTTGCCTCCTACAACCTAATGCGAACAATGTAAATGAAATTACAGAATATCCAAGTTTGATGTATGTGTACAGCGTACCCAAAGAGAATGGGGAGAAAATTATTATGAACCTTATGAATAGGTTGAATAACAAGCATGAACAAGGAAGTTAACTGGTGAATCAAGGAAAAAAACCACATTCATTCTTATGACATAAGGAACTATTACTGGGTAAATTAGAATTCCAGTATATGCTAACTGCTAGAAACATCCAAAACAAATGAAAACTACACACTTGCCCGTTTTGCATCATCATCATCTTAGCTAACACCAGTATGTTTTTTTTCCCCTTTGCAAGTATTTGTCAGACCAAGATGTATGCTGTTTATTATATGATTATGGCTTTTCGCAAGTGGTAATAAAAGATTCTGACAGTCCATTTATGGGAGAGTATCGTACACATTCATTGTTACAAAAAATAGAGATATAATTCTTTAAATCCAAAGTTTAGGTAGGATAATAACATGGTATGCACACACCCGGGTCAGAACATCACCATTTCACTATATCAGAATTAGACTACAATTAGTAAATGATTTAATAATTTCAAAATGTGAAGGAAACAAAACAAAGACTAAATGAAATAGAAATACTCATCGTAGTGATATATTATATTAAAACACGTCAAACATTAAAATGACTTACAGGGACATCCTCATCCATCGGGCGACTGCAAAAATGAGGGAGAGAGAGAGAGGGTAAGTAACCTCCAATCATGAAAGATAGAAAGAAAGACATCGGCAAAAAATATATATATATAAAATGATTAATGTAACGAATATTTTTAAAAAAAATCGGTTTTGACAAGCGAGCTCCAATTTGTGACAAATTGAAAATTAAATAGTACGAATCTTTAGCCCATTCTGTTCTGATTTACTTAGGGAACATGAGTTCATTATATTCTATTTTTATATTTCATAATCTCGTCTATTATTTAATAAAAAAAGTTTAAGTTGTGCCATTGAGAAGAAAAAATGTCTCAATTTTTTTTAGTGACAGTTAAAAACAAAATATTAGAGGAATAGTGTCATTTGAGTACACGTGGATATCTGGATGGATGTGAGTGCGTGAGACCTACAGCAGTTACAATGCTGTGATAAGACTACTAAGTTAAAGCTAAACCATGCTGAGTTCTTCATTATTTACCCCAATGAAATACTAAGAAGCTCTGCTTCAACTCCTTCCCTAGGTATATGCCTTTGAACAACAAAGAAACAATATAAATCTAGATCCTTTAAATCCTTAACATAATTGATTCAGCTTTTCTCAAATAAATAAACAAATCTCAAAATCCTTAGTATCCAATAACAAAATTCACTCCCTAATCAGATCATACAAACCGGTTAAGGCACGTTGAGCCTGTTAACATGTTTCATAGCGAAATGGGGGCTCCAACCAAATATAACTGACAGAAGGAAAAAATAAATAAGACACGAGTAAAATAACTATAAGAACATTGAAAAATACCTCATCTTTAATCAAAGAAATATGCTCAAAAAGGAATTGAAAGTAGAAAACCTGTAAAACGAGACAGAGTTAGGGTACCCGCACTCAAAAACGCTAGAAAACAAAAGGTTAGGGTTTAGGGGGCTCAGAAACTTTAAATCATGTATGGAACGAAGTGAATCTAAATGATATCTGAAAAAACAATTACGATACATTCGGATAACAGTAATTAGGGTTTAATACCAAGGGTTTTTGGGCGAGCTCGTTCACGATCTCTTGTGTGTCTATCTCTCAAATTATATGCCTGAACCTCGCCGTTAACAAATGAAGAGCGTCGAACCAATTATAAGAATGGCGAGTTTAGTTGAGTCATTAGGTGGGCTCTTTAGCCCATTATATTGAAGCCCACAAATACATTAAAAACACTTATCGCTGGTCTATATTATCCGACCGAATTAAGTAATAAATGTTGTAATTAAAAATTATAATCGAGTTAATTCGGTTATTGTTAATGTTATTAAAAATTGAACTTAAGTCAGTCTTTTAAATATAGATATTTATTAAGTTGAATAGTATTTGATTCATATTTCACTCGGTTAGACTTAAGTCCAATTTTTAATGAATAAAAAAAACTTACAATTACTGTATTATATGTTTAAATATAAACCTTGATTAATTATAAATTTTGCCATTTATACATAAAGATAAAGATTATTGAATTATCCAAAATAGATTATAAAATGACAACAACAACAACAACATCAACAACAATAATAATAATAATAATAATAATAATAATAATAATTATTATTATTATTATTATTATTATTATTATTTCATTCCTTTCTATTTGCCCTCCCTCAAATTTAATCTTCACCACTATTTGGAATGGGGTAAGGTCAATTTAATGTAGTTTCTACTTCTGAGTGGGAGTCCTTCTCAAATTGAAATATTGAAGTTTATATTAGATATGTTTAAAAGGTAAATACAGGTTCAGGTAAAAAATATATTCTTAACCGAAGAAACTCAAATCATAAACAAACATAAGAAATGTAAATTAGGAGAAATCTAGATCCATATATATTACCTTAAACAAAAATAGTATTATGAAGAGTATAACATATTTCATGCCTCGAGTTTAATCTAGGATGTCAAGATTAAAAGGATTAAATTATATTGAAACATTGATCACAAAAAAGTTGCATCGAATTATCGATCTTATTATTATTTGGGTAACAGTGATGCATTATTAGATGACGTTCATTGTTTATAATTTTATAATATGATTTTAAAATTATTGCCAACATAATAATAACTTATAGGGTCACACACTTAGAACGTATTTAAAAGGGAATTAATTTAAATTGTAAGTATTTAAATATGTCAATATGATTGATAGTATTTAAATTACGAATTTAAATTAATAAGATAATTTGTATATATATATATATATAAATTCAGATTTTATTTTTTTATTTATTTTAGGTTTTGGTTAATTTCTATTAACTGCTATATATACGTGATATATTAATATTTTTAAGCACATAAGTAAAAACTAAAAAATCTAGCTGCTTTCAGAAAGAGGTTAGAGAGAAAAATAGTTCAGAAATTCTAATCTTGGTGGCTAGTACCGCGGCTCCCTTTTTGTTGCAGATCGTGTGACGATTCGCGGAGCGTTCGTGTGGATACCGTAGAGATGTAATCGTTCGATTGTGTTGAAGATTCGTAACCGTTGTAGAATTCTATCGTCTCCATTTAAACTCGGATAATCGGTAAAAATATATCTAAACCTCTGAATTTCTATATTTTAGCATGGATCCTATTTTAGAGTTTCAAATTTTTTTAAAAAATTCCGCTGCGTTTATGTGTCGAAACCCTACATCTAAAGCATACCTCTCTTAAATAACATACTTTTATCAAAACGACATTATTTTGAATTATTAAAAGAAGATGTGACATTTCGTGACACTACTTGTTTTTTTTTTATTTATAAAAATACCATTAAAGAATTTTAAAAACGATATCATTTTGATAAAAGTATATTACTTAAGGAGGTATATTTTTGAACCGTCATATATATATATATATATATATATATATATATATATATAATGCCTGGTGGAGATGTAAAATTATTATTTATTTATTTATTATTATTTTGATAGAAATACAAGTACGGACTTCCTTTAACTAATAAACTAGAAAGTTAAAACCCAAAAGATGAGTCAAATTAGTCAAACTATGGGCAACTCTATTACTACGTACTCCGTCGAACATGCATGAACCGTATCTCCACAAAATCACTTCTCAGTTGCAAACAATCATCCACTATAGTATCAGCATCAGAACCCAACTCCCAAAAATACTTGTACAATCTCTTTCCACAACAATTTTTACAAAGCTTAATATTACAATTACAACAGCTTCAGCAAAATCTATTGAAAAAATTATCCCGAACTTTATCTACCTCAGAACCCGTCACATTACCAGTTCCCAATATAACCATTCCATGGCACCGTAGCATCACAATTAATTTTGACAAAATTATCAAGAGGTTTAACCGAGAAGAAGAATTAATGAGTAATAATTTGATCCAAGTTGACAGCCTTCATAACATTTGTAAAGACTGTGAGTGAAGTTGAGCATCTAGATACTACACTCATGGGATTATTATTTCCTGAATGGCCATGAACAACAATGTTTCTATGGTTCCAAATTCTCCATGCTAACATTGCCAGCATGCAAATCTGGTATAAGCTCTATATGATTTTGTAATAGAGTCGAACCAATTAAAAAAAATCCTTCAACCACCTCCCTACACCGTAATGCAAGAGGGCTCGAAAACCAAACCGTGGCTACAAGTAGGCAGGAGACAAGTGCATGTACAGTCGACACTTTCTCTAGGCCACAGCGAGGACGAACCATATCAACTTCCAATCCCCCTTAATTCAAATTTACTCTTACCGGAAGAAAATTATTACATGCTTTTGAGAGAAAATGGCGGACTTTAAGTGGAATACTCAACCCCCACATCATCTTCCACAATCTTCAGTTGACGTTGAAACACCATTACCTTCACGTAAAGTTTGCAAAGCCACTAAATAACAAGACTTTGAAGTGAACAACCTATTATCTGTATAATGCCAAATCCATGAGTTACGAGGAGGACGACTAATGGGGATCGAAAGAATCAAATCAAGATCTTTATCAACAAGAATGTATTATGTAAGATAATTAGTGGTATGGTAAAACAACTAGTTCTAATACATGCTCCAATTCAAAAAAAGTCCCATCATACTCTTTCACCTTCTCTACTAAATACTAATACTAAACTTTATTTTTAATGCACTTAAATGTATTTCTAATAATTTATAAAAAAGATAGTCTAAATGTGTCTTAGAAGAATCTTAATATATGTGCAAGAATTTATTAAACCAAACTAGATGCTCATTTCCGGACAGAGGAAATATAAAATGATTGTGCACATATTGGGACAGAAGAGGGAAAGAAAGCATGCAACGCATTAGTTACTATAGTATAATTATTTCTCCTTCCCCTTCCTTCCCTCTCTTTCCACAACTTATTTGGTCATTCAACGTGACAAACACAAAATGGGCTAATTTTTTATAGGTAAAATGATAAAATAACTCAATTGTTATGAGGAAAAATGATAATCAACAACCATGGTAAAATTACTCAATTATTACTACACCATGAACAATGTTAAGATTTCTACACCATGAACAATCCCAATAACTCATAATTACATTTAATTAGAACTTTAGCATAAAAACAAGCAAAATAAAGAGCCAGGGTCTACATCGCTGAGTGATGGTGCATTCGGCTTCCTTTCCACCCGCAAAGATACCTTCTGTGCGAATGTTTTCGCTGAGGCTTTTCTTTAGTTAAGATTATCGATGATGTAACAGTCTTGATTTTGTCAACGCCAGAGCTTAAATTGTGGAGCTGTTGCCTGGCAGAAGTAATTGTACTCTCATCTTCAGACCTCCTGTCAAGCCACGCAATAATGTCTGCGAATACTGCCTCAATGTTGCTGTCTGGCTCACCGGACGTCAAACCATGCCACATCCCCGCGTACAGTTTCATGGTCTTGTCAACACTACTAGCACGCTCATACAATGCTCGACTCACTTCTGGGTCTGTCACTGTATCTGCCTCCCCATGCAATACAAAGAACGGTATCGCCACCTGCCAATAAACCATCCAGCCATGAAATTAGCAGAAGTGCAGAACTATAGGTTCCCATGGCCTTTATACAGCAAGACTATTAGACCACCCAATTAAGTATACAACAATAATAATTCAACACAATTTTGTTTAATATTAAAATTTAAGAAAAAAATTAGTTATTCAAAAAAAGTTATTGAAAAGTTTTAAGGAATGAGCAAAGTGAACAATGCTTACTTTCCTTAGTAATTTTTATTCAAGCTAGTAACAAATCTTTGAAGTTTAGAAGATCACATCCAGGGAACATAGATAATAGCTGTGATCCTCAAGCCAACATATTCCTCCCCTTTGCACATCTCTTTTGCTGATCTACGTCAATGGGTTATGTTTAAATGTGTCCTAGTTCTTAATATGCCTAAAATAGGTTAAACAAGTTAAAGTGAACTTTCATTTCTGGACAGAGTATGTCCCTTTTAGTATGGAGCTGGGGGTGATGAGGAGGGTTACGAGGGTAGGTGAATCACTTAATTCATAATGTTGCACTTGGCATTTATCTGTTTATTTTTGTAAAGAGCCAAGACTGATAATATAAAAGCAGCTACTTGGCAGTGACGGGCCTCCAAGCACAATCTATTTTGACAAAATGCTTTAAAAAAGGTAAAACTAGCAAATTACTAAATTTTGAAGTGATGGACAAATACATATCTTTACCAAAATGAATCTTTAAACCAGTTGTAGGCATGGATCATTCTGTCAAACAAATAGAGTACATGTTCTTTGTCAACTTAACTCCTAAATTATTTCTACCTCCTTAAAGGACTTATTCATCCCTTCACTCCAAAAGATGGCACAAAATTGTCACAAGCATAGCAACTGTACAAGATATGGCAACTTGGATATTGCAAATTTAACATAGAAGAATCATGGTATCAGAACTGTAAAATTCGAATTAGGCACATCATATAGTACAGACTTCTGTCTACAAACTAAGTTTGTATAAAAAGAAGAGGACTGTTCTAAAAGTTGTGAAGATAAAAATATACTTGTGGAAAAATTGAGATAATAATAACCTGGCTTAAGCTATCCTCAAGGTTCATGCTAGTTCTGAGCATTTCTAGCGCTGTTTTCAGCCTAGGCTTGCCTTGGTAAATCAACCTGTTTCCGCGTACCTGCACAATTATGAAAGAATGTACCATAAGTACAAATTTACTCTTCATTTATCCGAATTCAACAACTTGCTTGTGCAATTATATAATATCATTACCTCTTCTCGCTTAACAGGGTCCTTGAAAGTTGAGTCAATAACATCCTTTGTGGGGACTATTTTCCACTTTGGTATAATATCTTCAACCGTAGTTAACATACTTATAACTACAGGGTGTGGCTTCACCTTCTCAGATATCTGACAGAAATCGTTACAAGAGGCATAAATAACTACCCATTGGTGGAGAGGACCTATTTATTGGTAAACTTTAATTATATTGTGTCCCAATTACATTACTATGGTAACATCTAAGTCTTGCATAACACACCTTGCACATTGGCGCAACAAGTACAGCGCCGTGCCAGAAAGCAGGGTCCTTTCTGTGAATAAGTAGAGCTACTGCTCCTCCCATCGATTCTCCATACAAGAACCTTCTCTTATCCCTGTACTCCACCAGCCCTGAGGTCCATGCAAACAATTTTACCCAGTTTCACCAGCAACATATTATACATATTATATATGTGTGTGTGTGTGTGCGCGCGCGCGCGCGCGCGTGTATGTGCACACAAATACACATCCATAAACATATAATACTCCCTCCCTCCTACTTTAAGTGACTTGGCTCTCATTGAATTTTAGATGTTCATGTGCATTGACTATTTCACCATTGTCATTTAACCCTCAGCAAATCAGTGGTTTTCACCATGGGAAGTATATTACCTTTTGATTCGAAATTCTCAGTTCTTCATTAATGAGAGTAAAGTTTTAGTTTGGATCAAATACTAGGTGTCAGTCAAAACCAGTCACTTAGTTTGGGACAGAGGTGTAATTTGTTACACAAACTAACTATGAGAAGTTTTTACTGTGTACACTACTAGAAAGATAATGCTTGTAGAAATTATTTTAAGTGTCAATTATACCAACCTATTATGTGTACACAACTGACTCATTCAAGGGAACCATTGCCTAACGTTTTGGTTATAGTTCAGTAGGTAGCTAAAACAGAGTTTTGAAACGAAGAAACTGGCATCATTTATAAATATATTTAAAACTGAGGTTGGTAAACTTTCTACCACTACACCACACACCTGCCATTATTGAAAAGAAGAAGAAAATATATAACTTGACCATGTTTTTGATTTATTTTTTGTATGTCTATTGTAATAAACTAATTAAGAAACATGCAAGAAGAAATAGTTTAGTTAGGTAACTTACCACAAATTGATTTGAAGAAGTCGCTGCAGTCGTTGACGATGTTTTCAAACCTTTTGATGTAACAACGAGCTCCCATGGACCGCCCATGTCCTTCATAATCAATCCCCACAACAGCATACCCATAGTTTGCTAGTCTGGTCCCGCAACCTTAAGGAAAGCATCAAGATATAATTAGGTTGACTCTTGCACATATTATTTGTCAAAAGGTAAATGTCAACAAATAGAAAGTATCTTATTCTAGGATCTACATCACGGTGGTGGGCCAGTCCCAAAAATTAGTTGTTTGCTAAACTACACAACCAACTTATTTCAAGATATATCTTGCGGTCAGAATTGACCGATAAGTACGATTTTGTAGTGTAAGTAGCTATTTTAATTGATATGCATGTATATATGGTGACATAAACAATGAAACTTAGTTCTATATAGGCAACTAACATTATAATGCTTGCCAGCTAAGTAAATGGACATGAACTTGTTAATAGTTCGATCGACAATCCAAGAAAGAATGGAAAGCAATTTAAAGAAAAAGAACCAAATAAGAGTTATTTTCTCTCCTAATTCCAGAACTAATTAGGAAAGAAAAAGTTAGAAGAATTATCGAAAAGGATAATCTATCACAGTATACTGCTTACTTGATTCCCTTCCCCTCCATGTGCTTCCAATTTGATACAAAAACTTTCTTTGAAGCCAAAAAATTAAGTATACAGAATTTTGTTATTTCAACACAAACTAGTGAAGATCAACTTTTTATCCGTTATTTTAATATAAATCTATAAGTGAAAGACGTTCATTTTAATGTAACTACTTTCAACTACTTTTTTTTTTGTTTAATTAAAAGCCTCACACCAACCAGTGCAACAACATCAATAAAAGAATTAGAAAAACAGCAATGGCGAAATAAATGACATATGGTTCACTTTCCTCTAGCCAGCTTCATTTAATTTCTTTGTTTTATGTCCTTTTTGGACCAAGATAATAAGGTATGAAATTTAAGCATGCATTATTATATACATCCTCGATCATTGAAATGAGAGTCTTATTTGACTTGTTTCACTTTTTTCTAGCCTATGATTTTTAATATTGAAACTTAAATTTGTTATTTTTTGAACAAATTTTACTTTCTAGTGTATCATACCTAAACCTGCTAAAAATATACAATAATAAATTAAAAGAGCCACCAAGTCAAATACTTCAACCCCATATAGTTTATAAAAGAAAAGGTGGCAAAAATCTTTTTCTTTCTACTGTTTTCCTTATTTCTAATAGTAGTAGTTTATTAATGGTTGAACCAATTTCCATTAAAGAGCACCAAGAAGTCAGGAACTAAACTTGGGATACTTGGCATTATTTGATGGGACAATTAATAATAACATTTATTGCTTAAACAGACACACTTGAGAGTTTCTTCTGATTAAATATGAGCTTCTTCCAAAAGATGTTCAAGTAAATTGAATATGGGCATTATGAATTAGCTGAAACCTGAAAGTAATCCCAAGCATTGCATAAAATATAGGAAAAAGGTAAATTGGGGGAGAAGCTAGGCCAGCTAAGAAATAAGACACCACCATGAGAAGACATTTATTACCTTTCATGAAATCACTGCATTCCATGCCGTACCCTGCATCCCCATTTTATTAATTAACAGGTAAAGCAAAAGGTTGAACAAAAAAAAAAAAAGACCAAAAGGAAATGTGAAGTTATAAGAGAGTACCATGGCAAAGGAAAACAAGGGCCTTTGGAGAAGAGAAAGGCAACCATCTGCAAGTAAAGAGCTGAACTCCTCTGGAATTCCTTACATACTCCTAATTAAAGAGACGAACACACCCAAATTAAAAATCACACACACACTCGTCAAAATACCATTTGCATATGATATGTAAATGTCTATTTGCAGCAAAAGTGACATTAATCTTTTTCATTTTAATATATCCCACCTAGGTGTAATTAATCAGAGAGAAAGAGAGAGACCCACCTCATGATATTCAACCTCCATCTCTATAATCACCAAAAAAAACTAGAGCACAAATTAAATAAGCAAATCAGAGAATCCACATTACCCACTGTAACATCCCATCTAACAACAGGCACTGTAGAAAATTGAACAAGGAAAAAATGTGAACTTGGGGAAATGGGGATGCAACACTAGCTAGGCTTGAAAAAGCTTTTCTTTTTCTCCTTTTAATAATAATAAAAAAGCTTGTGAGTATTGACGAGGATAAAAGAAAAAGAGGATTGAGTTGATATTGATTTAGATTGAGATTGGGATTGGGAATGGGAAATGGTTGGACAGAGCGGAAAAAGTTTCAAACTTTATACGTGAACAAGGCCCATTCCGTCTTCCAGAGGGGACGAGGTTACTATTAACATTAATAAATAAAGACAAAGAAACGAAAAGGAAACGGGATTTGTGCAGAAGAAATAAATGACGAGTACGTAAGTGCAGAGTTCATCCAAACACGCCCATTTCTTTCCCCGCTGTGCAGTGGTGTGTAGTAATAGTATTATTTATAGGAATTATTATTTTTATAAGATTTTATTTACATAAATAATAAATTGGTCTATTTTAATATAAATAAAATCTTATAAAAATATTAATTTTTTTTATAAAAATATCAATTTTCTATTTATACACCTCCATAATATACTACTTCCTCTGTTCCTTAATAAAAATTTTTATTACTATTTTAAGTAATCTCAAATTAAATATTTACTTATCTTAAATAATTTATCTATAATATTCTTAATATTAATTATCATATTTTATTCTCTATTCATATTTATAGAGTATCACTAATCACATATAAAAAACTATACAATTAAATAAAAATTTAAATATGAAAAATTATGTAATTAAATTCTCTGTTTCGAGACCTATAATAAAGATTTTTATAGTGTATGATGATAGTATATATTATCACTATAATTCTATCTTTTTATAAAATTATGACGATAAAATATATCGTTATTACAAATTTTAAAAATTATCACCATAAATCTTTACAGACAAACGGGAAATTTTAATTACCGAAATGTCATGCATAATGCCATAATGGACATGTGTCGTACCTTGCAACCAACTTCTTCCAGATACATATAATGACAGTGGGGGACTGGGGGGCGTAAGTCAATTGAGAAGGATACGTTCAATTTTCATATAATATGAAATGATGAATTGTAACGAATGAAATCTCGAGTTCTCAATAAATTTCGTATCAAATCTTAAGCTCGAATTTAGTTAAATTTATTTAAATAAAAATAAAAATTATTAATTTAATAATATTTTTTATATAATTTTAAATTCATTATGGACTATTTAAAAGATTTTAACTAAAAATATTAATAATATAAAATTAAATTATTACATGAATAATTTAGTAGAGTCTAAAGACAAGGTCTTTGATCCAAATTTTTTAGAGAAATTTTATATTATTTGAATGAAGTAAGATTTTTTATATATTACATTATATATAGACTCTTTACTGTATATAAAGCGGTGTATATAAAGCGGAGGAAGAGAGATTATAAAATTTGATATTTTTATTAAAAGTATATAATACCCAAAATAAAAAAAATGATATATTAATAAATTTGCCTAAAATTTAAATTAATTTAAGAACAATAAAAAACTAACTCTTTTATTTATAATAGGAAAAATACTTTCTTATATTTTTTTAAAAGAGCATTTATATATAATTTACTTCTTCATAGACGATGCCTAAAGTAAAAATAACAAATTATTATACTAAAAGCCTTTTAAAATTTATTGGTTAACTCGGGCCCACTAGGCCCTGTACTCTAGAGTAGCTCCGTGCATGTTTACATCACATAATCCAAGTTTGTATTATAAAAAAAAATTATACGTAATGTATTCTATCATCATTGAATAATTTTTTATATTATATTATTAAAATTTAATCTTATTAAAAAAAAAAATCTCAAAACTTTGTTCGTTTGTTTTTTTCATTTATTTATACATAGTTATCAAATACTTTTTTTATTCTAAATTATAAATCATTAATAATTTTTAAAAATTAATTTAAAATATTTTTAAACTCAAAATTCAGATAATTCGTTAAAAATTATGATATAATAAATTTTATAATGAATAATATATTTTTAAATATTTTATAATATTTATTATTATATTAATTAAAATTTTAAAAAATTATTTTTAAATTTCTTAAGTTGACTGCAATCATTCAATAAATTTGACTGATTTTTTAACTTTCACTACAATCCCGAAAATAAGTGAAAGTAAAGACGTATTAAAACAAAAATACTGCTAATAAGTAGTTATCCCTTACCTTCCTTACCATGTTGAGAAATAAATTGCTTCGAATGTCTTGGTAACATTAACAAAGCAATTAATTAGTAATTCAATTATGATTTGAAATGATACTTATATAGCATACATAAAAATAATTATATGACGTTTAAAATATAATCATACATATTAAGAAGTTTTATTAATATTAATGTTAATTTAAAATTTTATTATTATTCATGTACTAATTAATTATCTCTTCTCTTCTTTTTTTCAGTTACTTTATCTTGATGAAATTTTTTAGGACAAAATAAAAAATAGTTAGATTTTTTTTCTTAAATATATATAAAACGTCTTATATTATGAAGAAATTATTTTTATTCTAAAACAATTTATATAATAAAAAAGAGGAGCATATAACATACATAAAGATGCTTACACGGCAATTGAATTGCTACTGTCATACTAGGATCGATCAAGTCATTTTCAATTTCTTCATTAACACCTAAATTAAGAGTTAGGCCTTCTTTTTCAAAAATCTTATACTGTAATTGTTTTATTATTTTTTTTTAAAAATTTAAAAATAGGGAGTTAATTTAGAGTTTTTTTATTATTATTATTATTATTTGTTTAGTATCAAAAAGTACAATCTTATCTCGCTAATAATATAAATAATGAGAATTTATTTAAAAAGAAAATTAATTATTTTATTATTTCTTTCGAATTAAGACATGATCAAGAATGGAAAGGAGACAACAAATAGGTAGGTAGTTGAAACAAACTAACTATAGCTTACATTTATGGGCCACCAATAAACAATATCTTGACTGTTAAAGTTGCCTTCCTACTTGGGGAAGTTGAATTATCATGCGAAAAATAATAGTAATCTATTTTTACTCGTGGTTGCATACTTGAAACTTGAAAGGGTGAGAAAAGGAAAATTTTAGGGATTTCCTTGGTCTTTTTCTTTAACAATGAAATTGGGCCCTACAACCAAAAAAAAAAAAATGGTCAAAAACCATTTCCATAACCACACCAAACCTTAAGAAAATACCGAGTCCGTTACTTTTTAATTAAGGTTTTAAGAGCACAAATATTAAAAAATATAATTAATTTTTTATGACTTCAATATTTAATATAAGAATAATATGAAACACTAAGTTATTAATGTTTTTCTATACAAACCACAGATAAAAAAGGACAAATTTCACTTTGACACAAGACTGAGCTTTGTAGCTAAGTAAAGGGAAAATATTAAAAAAGAAAAAGACCAACTGATAACATGGTCTGTTGAGACTTGAGAGAATATCTGAAAGAAAGAAAGGATGATGAATGATTTATTCCAGTTTACAGTTTCAATTTCATGAAGAACTAATTTCGTTCAATCAAAATTTGGGCCAAGGATATCGTGCCTTTTCATTTAATTAGTCAACTTGTACAGACCTCAAAGTTCATTTCCTCCTATTTCAGTGTATTTTCTAACTAAAGAAAGCATTAACTTGCCCATTTATCCTAAGCTGAGATCAAAACTAAGAATCAAATTGACAGGATCGACTTGCTCCTTCACCTTAGACTACTAAAGAGGAGGTGCTTCAAATTACTTTAGAGTCACCAGCAGCAGAAAGAGTGGCCGATACAACACTAGCCAGCCCAGCTACCTGTTTCCAGTTTCGGGTCCCAGCCACAACACCAGCAATTAAAGCATTCACCTGCACACACAAAAAAAACATTTAGTATGTTCATCAATATCTAATCAACTTAGGTATTTATCACATCAACTTAGACACAAAACTTAGTGTTCAGATCTCACAGTTTGTATTAATGTCATCATAATCTTAATCGAAATAAAGCCTGGTCACATGCAGTTATGTAAATGGATCCTAACAGGGTTATATTATTTCTTGGCTCAATGGGTCTTGATCGACCAATTGAAAGCTCTACTCCAATAGTTGCCTGTTAACTTATGTTACGGTAGAAAGGACTAGAGATTATTCTACCTCAATGGCCTAAAACTTGTCTGATATATCCATTAGTTTCCTATCACAAAGGTTCAACCTTCCAACATTTAAGAGGAGCACCGTATATTTGAAGCATATTCCTAAAACTCTTGTAGTTTATTTGATAGAGCTTTAATGTGTGTGCAGACAATGCAAGAAGCAAATGGGGAACTATAACAGCATGAATTGCAAGGTTATACAGTTAATACTGAAATTTGTGTCAGTGCTGTTGCCCAAAGCTATAGCAATAAAAGCCCACAATTGAAGCAGGTAACGAAATATGGCATAAAGTCGAGTTACAAAATATGGGGAATGTGTAGAAGTAGAAGTTTGGCGTCTGAAGTCATAGAAAAATATTTAAAAATATTCAATACATTTAATTAAGTGATACGGACCATATATAGTTTTCATTATGATTACAGAAGAGTTGTTGAGGCGCATATACCATTGATTAACGTAACAAAAACAATTAGCTAGCTTGAGAAGGAAGCATCAATATAGCACAGATCGAGAATTAAATTACTTATTGAACAGCTATATGCAATGGTCAATGAAAATTTTAAAACAATGACGAGACTCAAGGTGGCTCGTAGCAGAGACATACATTTGCATGAAAGGGTTATATCATAATTTGAAGATAATCCTGAGTGACTCTTAGATGTTGAAGGTTTTGTGTCTCATTACAGTACTCTTATATGCAGCAAGATTTGAATGCCACCAACACTATACGCATCTTATTAAACTATAATGCGACATATATTTTGTTAATTTATGCTACCGGCCTGTACATCTTCTAGATCGATGAACTACTTTCTTTGACGTTGATAAAAATGTATGAAGGTGCATACCTCTACCAAGGTATTACATATTTCATTACAGTATCAGTTGACACCAACTTAAAAAAATCTAGCTCATTGATTTGGCTTTCGAATATGATCCTCCATGCCCGAAAATAGCTAGGGTAAACATTAAAGGAATGAGCCTAGCTAGATTATCATGCATGTAGAATCCTTTTATAGCATGCACCTCCATGAGATCGAAGGTTATCAATCCCCGGTTAGGGATTAAGAATAAGAATTTGATGAAGCATAAGATCCAATCAAAATAAAAATATAATTCATAAATTGAAACTAAACATAAAGATTTGCGATGTTTTGAAGGAAGGTTCTCAAAGAATTCTTGTCTAGCAAGGAATTTCTCGAAACTAGTGCCGTCAATATTGAGAAAATCAGAAAGCCAGTACTAGACTGTGCATGATTCTTGAAATTGAAAAAGTAACAAATGTAAGTCTTATCAAAAGTAAATGGACTCTAAAACCAATACCTACAGGACAAACTAAAATAAAATTTTATCTTCCTCTTTTGCCCCACCTTTTGTTTCTTTTGAACATTTGCAGAGATGTGATAATTTAGCAAGAACATTCAGTCCGTTCAATAATTTAGCAAGTGACGTCGTCGTTTAAGATTGTTGGAACATGGGCGAATGACAGGACTGCCCCTAATAGTCCCAACCAAAAGGACCAAGCCATTTATTTTTCCTTTCCTTTGTAAATTTTTATCACTGAACAAATAACTCCAAAGCTATTGTATATAAAAAATATAAACCACTTTCTTTTAGTGCGTATTAACTTATAGCAAAAGAGAAGAGTTTACCAAATTAACCGAGTCGATGATCTAGACCTTTCAAAATTTATAAAACTGTTGAGTTACTCCATTATTTAGCAAGTTAAGTTTCATTGAATTTATTTATATATATTTTTTAATTTAATACAATCAATTTCATAACTTGTGTAAGTACGAGAATAGAGAATAGGATCCAATATTTTCAAAATAAATATATTCTTAATTAGGTAGGACATTGTTGAAGTGTAATTTTTTTTAATAAAAAATATAAAATTCGACACAAGCTAGCTCAATTCACTTATGACTTAATTGAGTTGTTATTCATTTGTTTTAACATTATATATTCATTGTGAGACATTTTTAATTTAAGATGTCATAAAAAGTAGGTTACAACGAAAATGAAATCTCGTTATACTTAGATTAAATGTGATATTAACAATTGATTTAGTTGACAAAATATTTTTCTATAAAATCTTAATTTTTTTAAAGTAGATTCTCATTATATATAGGAGTAGACATACACAAAAAACCCGTGGTCCGCAGGTTAGCCTGACCCGTCTTGAGTCTGGTCTGGTCAATGCCTGGCTCGTTCAGGTCATGCCTGTAGGCTTTAAAAAGACCGTTGTTTGAAAAATAAAGCTCTGCCCGACCTGGCCTTAACAAAGCCTGTAGGCTGTTGTTATAAAATAATATTTAATTAATATGTTATTATTGTAAGAGTTGCTTTTGTCTTATAAATGTTTGTCTATATCTAGCCAATAATAAAATAGTTATTCAATCACTTTATTATATATTTAAGATATTTAAAAGATAGTCTACCTACCTACCTTTGTCTTCCACTGTAATTAAAAAGAGTGAGGGAGATGGAAATAAAATGAAAAGTTATGATGTAAGAATATATACCCTTTAAAAAATTAATAAATTATTTGCATTCTCGAGGAGATTTGCCTTGTAGTTTGTTTCTTCAGAAAACATTGCTCCACTATCAAATTTATATATAATTACATATCACTTTAAAAGTTTGGTTATACAGAATTACAAAAAATAACCTGAACCAAGGCCTGACCCGAATTGACCCGCATGTCTCAAAAGGCTAGATTTTCGTTGAGAAGTTCGACCCGACCTGAGCTGCAGACCCAAAAGTCAAAATCTAGCCTGACCTGGTTAACAGTCAAAACTTGTCAGGCCCATATCAGGTCAGGACAAACCGATCTATTGTGCAAGCTTATTAATAGGAGTATAACATATGCTCAAAACCAACTTTTTTCATTTTCATTTTTTTTTAGAAAACTTCAATTGTCAAGTTTAGAACCTTAAAAGTGAGTTGAGAATGCGTAAGCATTGTGCAAACTTCATTATTCAGTTTAGCCAGGCCCATTCACAATATAGGCGTAGATGTCGCATATAGTTATTAACTGGAATCACATCCAGCCCAAGGCACTTAGCAGCCAATCTCACATGGAACATGTGTGCAACACCTGATTGTGGCTCTAACCAAGGACTCGTCCGATCCAACTCAGATGGACTAAACAAAACCCTAGAATAAAAATTCATCTCACCTTATATCCCCTCTTCTTCATAACCATCCCATATCCCGTTGCAGTCGGCCGTTTTATAGTTCAATCGGGTAAGAGCTCTTCTTTCTCTATATATAGACAAGTATATATATAATACTGTATTATATGAAATGTATTATTGTTATGGATCTGAAAATTGCTTATTCAATTTCAGAGAAGAGAAGCGAAGATGAGTAAAGGGACAGGAGGAGCCGCCGGAGCCAAGGGGAAGAAGAAGGGAGCGTCCTTCGTGATTGACTGCGGAAAGCCGGTGGATGACAAAATTATGGACATTGCTTCACTGGAAAAGTTCCTTCAGGAGAGAATCAAGGTCGGCGGTAAGGCTGGAGCTCTCGGCGATTCTGTCTCCGTCGTCCGCGAGAAGAGCAAGATCACCGTCACCTCTGACAGCAACTTCTCCAAAAGGTTCTCGAAAATTTAATCTTGTGATTTCTTTGTCCATTTCTAGGTAAGAACATTAGAGTTGATTTATATAATAAAGTAAAAAAAAATCGTTTGATTTTATAGAACTCAACTAAAGGCCGGACAAAATGCCAAATTACTGATTATATGTTCTGCGTTGGATTCAGATTGCCTGTCCATTAATGGTTATTAGCACATTTGCAGAGATGTGATTCTATTGCTAGCTAGCATACTATAATACTACCTCAATCCAAAATATGAAGTCCCATTTAACTTTTGATTTCTTTTTTTTAATATATTAACTTTCTTATATCATATTATAGTTTGCCATAGACATACTTGGACATAAATTTCTAACAATTTGCTCTAGTTTTTAATTTTGATATTGATAATTCACAAGATTGAATTGCCAGTTCTCCTTTGGACCTTCGATTTGGTTGTTTTCCAAGAATATTTAGCTTTGAAAAATCAATTCTATATAAAACTTAATATGCAAAAAAGATTAAAAAGTCAATTGGGACTCTCAAATTTTAACTGGAGGGAGTATTATTGGTTGGTATTGTGATAGTTGAAGTTTGTTTTTTTAACAAAAAGCTATAAAAATGTTAATTAATTAGTGGCGGTTGTTAGCTGCTCAATGAAAGTGATAGACACAGATCTCAGATGTTGGCTTATTTTAGTATATGGTGGCTCCTGTTTTGCTGCTAGAGTGAGTTGGTTATTCAGCATGCACACGTTATTACAGTCCCAAAACTAGCAGATGCCATGTTACTCATTTTTTCGCGGTTGTTTTACAGGTATCTTAAATACCTAACGAAGAAGTACTTGAAGAAGAACAATGTGAGGGATTGGCTTCGGGTGATTGCATCCAACAAGGACCGTAATGTGTATGAGCTACGGTACTTCAACATTGCTGAGAATGAGGGAGAGGAGGAAGACTGAGCACAGTGTTCAATTTAGTTTTCTGTTATCTGTTTTGTTTAATTTCCCTGTGTTTAGAGCCACTTCTGATCCAAGTTGTCTGAATTACCGAATTGAGTTGGAGTCATTCTCTTGTTTTCTATGTCCTCTTGCAATGGGATATCAAATTTTGGTTATCACTAACGGGGCAGAGCTATATCATTCTAAATTGTGGAAACTTTATGCTAAGCTTGATCTTCAATCTTAGGTAGACATGACCAAAAATGGATTTGGGTTGGTTATGGATTATAAAATATGGTTATGGTTCTAGTACTATAACTAAAATCATGTAATCTGTTTTTAATGAGTTATATTAGTTGGAACTATATACTTATAAGATCAATATAGGTCCCTCATTTTTCAAATTTTAAGCTTTTCGTATTATGGCTCAATAAAATAAATTATTTTAATATATTAATTTTTTTTATATTCCTTTTAACTTCTCTCTCTAAACTTTTTCATACATTCTCTCACTCTAAAATTTTTTATATACTCATCTTAGTTTATACTTTCTCTAAAAAAATTATTCTCTAAAACCTTTGTAACACCCTCTCTCAGATTTTAACACTCCCTCACTAAATTTTTATCTCAAAAAAAATTATATTCACTCTAAAAAAAAAATTTCTCAAAAAAATTTGTCAGGTTAATATCAACCCCTAATTTTTTTACTTACATTTTAGGTTACGGATTTACAAATAATATATTCAATATAAAACTTGAGGGGTTTAATTGCTGAAAATTTCTTTTTATTAGCAGTGCGCAAAGCTACTTTTTTATTGGTGACAGTTTCTTTTTATTATCCTTTTATTTTTTTTTAAAGTCTTTTTGATTTAAAATTAGGCAACTTAATAGTTACTAAATCATATGCTTTTGAAGGCATTTTTAACGTTCCCACATAAAAATCCGTCATTCTCTCTTCTTTCGTTCCACCCTCGCACCTTCCTTTAGGAATGGTAATGGGGTGGGGTGGAGGAGGGATTACATATCTAACCCTCATTTCTGATCTTATAAATATTTTTCATATTTAGTCTATTACTCACGGGACTAAAACTTAATAACCATCCTCAATTTAAATTCCAACGGAGAATGAATTTAAACCCCAATGAAAAATTTAAATAACCTCAAGGATTAATACTTTGTGAGTTTTTTTCTTTAGAAAAAGTCTAATGTTAATAATAATTACAATAATATATATGGGCATATATTTTTATTATATAATATATAGAAGTATAAATATAATTATTGGATAATTCTCTGTTCTCAACCTTGTCCTTAATCAGAGTCAAAATCATCGTCCCATCACCGTGAGGACAAGGCAAATTGCTAATCTTACTTTCCTTCCTGTTTCTCCTATTTTCTCTCTCTTCGTTGAGGATGAAAAAGCCATAAGTAGTTGGAGGAGAAAAAAAGAAGGGGGATCAAGACCAATTAACTGCTTAGAAGAGGCCTATTTTTTCTTTCAAGAATATGGCTCCAATTTTTAACCAATTTATCTAAATAATTTAAAATAGTTAACTAACCCAAATGGTTTTAGTTAATTTGAATTGATCAGCCAATTTCTTAACTAAATTGTCAGGTTTAATCTTAGGTCGTATTTTCCTTATATTTTGTATTGATCTTGATTCTTGACAAATAAAATAATAGTGGGAAGAGAGTAAATATCATTTATTGTATTAAAATTATATTTAGGTTAAATAAAAATTATATCTAGGTTTTCAGAAATAAAAGTTAAAATAATTTAAATTTAGGTTTTCAAAAATACTTTTTAAATAAACACGTGACTGAAGAAATTTTACTATATTATTTTTCGGGGGAATTTCAGAAAGATAATTTCTCATTACCACGATTTGATGAATGGCCGTGTGTACCATAAAAACCTGTATTTCTAAATATAGTGCTTACATCTAGCAATGGGAGCAGGACGGGGCACAAGTTAAACATCCCACTCCCATTCCCAGTCTTATAAATATTCTCCATATCCATCCCATTCCCATTGTCCACGGAAATTAAACTTTAACCATTCCAATCCCATGGGGAATTTAAACCCCCACGGGGACTTTAATTCACCGCGGGAGTTTTTTTAATTATTTTTAAAAGTCTATACACGTACATGATAAAATTAATAAAAATAAAATAATAATATTATATTGAATCATGTCTATACATATACACACAAGGGCATATATTTTACTTATGTAATATATATATAAAAATATAAATATTAGTTTATTTATTATACAATTATTCGGGGGCGAAGAAACATATATCATCCTTTCACCATCCCTATATATAACTATTCGGTGATTTCTCATCCCCAGTCGGTGTCAAAAATTACCACCCATTCGGGACGGAACATGGATATAACCATGGGGAGGGGACAAATTGCCATCTCTACTTGCATCTCAATGATGCAGCAAGTGAACTAATATGGTTTAAAACTTTGAATTCTAGTGTTATAAAGATATAATCAGCCTCATTTTAAAGTCGATAAAAGGTCAAGTACTTTATTTCCTTGCGATCTGAATAAGTATACAATGTCAAGAACATGAATTTCCATATTATTAAACTCCGGCTAACTACACCAAGGGAGTCCACAGAAAAAATGTACTTTTTTCTAAACTACTCCAAACAACACAAGGCTATACCAATCCAAGAGAAGCAGCACTGAAGGAATATGTTCAAAAGAGGCACACAAAAATGACCAACAGCTATATCTTATATAATCATAGAGAGAAGCAGCATTATCCCGCACACCTGTTTTTTCAACTCAACCACAAATCCTTCCTCAAGCAATGGCACCTGTACAAGCTGTGACTGGAGCAGCATTTTGTTGTTTCACTGAGCTATATTTCTTAGTGATGAATCTAAAGAACAGGAGAAGAAAGCATTAGTGGAGTAGTTGAAATGGAATATGCACAACTCACTTGTACAATTATATGGACAAAGGCACAATTCAAAGGGACCAATTAATATAAATTAGGATTGAAGTCAACAGGCAACTTTTCTGGGTATCAAATGAGTTTAAAAAGTGGGAACAATGTTGAACCAAGGCTAGCAAAAATGTTTATCTGGCTTGATATATAAGTCACAAATCCTACTCAGATAAGTAAGTTTCATCAAGTTACCTGAAGAAATCCCTCCACAACAGCTCATACATCAACCAATTCATCCCAGTGTCAGATGAGCCACTACCACCACCATCTTTCCGGTTTGAGGCAGCAGAAATTGTTCTGTAGATCACAAATCCAAAATGAGGATATGTTGAATAGAGTTAATTTAAACAATGTTCTGTGGGAAGAGAAATTCAAATCTAAAGATACCTGGAGGCAGACTTCTTCAGCTCATCAAACATGGAACGTGGAGAAAGGCATCCCATAGCTAACCATGGTGAGATTTTGCAGGAAAAGTTTGCACCATATATGCTATCATTACTACCATCCTTGCTCCCCTTATGTGGTTGTGCTTGGCATTCAGCAGCAAATTTTCTAAGCCTCTGTAATGCTTCAGTCTCCCCACCCACCAGAGAAGTATTAGCAGCTGGTTTCCCATCCTACATAAAAGCAAACAGCTGCATCATACTGGTGGCCAAAAGCAAGAAAAAATAAGTTGAAAATTTTCCTTTTAAAAAATAATAGTAATAATTATCAACAGTTAGTTGAACACTTGCGAACTATATGGCAAGAAAGCAATCACAAGGGGTTAGATCAAGTGATAGTGACCAGTGATAAGTGCTTTTCAAGGTAAAGGTCGTGAGTCCAATACTCTGCAACGACAATGATCTCCTTCGGGGCCACCCAACTTATTTTACTATGGTCTTACACCAGTGTCCATGATTACTAGGGTATTGCGTGCACCTAGTGGTCTACCCGGTGCACATGTAGTGGTGGTGGGTTCCTTCATCATCAAATAACTATAACTAAGAAAGCCAGACATGCTCAACCCCGACAACATAAGCATGACACAAAACATAAGAGATTCAATGGATGGTAGTATTTTAATAATACAAAGATATATAATGGAAATTGCTACAATCACCAGATATCCAATCATATTCAGCTCTCTTACCAACGATGTTAAATTGTTTTCCTGTTCTTACCCACTACTCAGTGCTTTCAATTTGCATTAGGTGGATCTACAGAAGTTCTTTTTGAATTCCACCAACCTTCAGCAGGATTCATGGGTCATGCCCAAGGTCCAGCTCCTTCAGGTGATCTGACTAGATTGACCAATTTTCTGTATTTGGATTTTGTTAGTATATTGAGTTCTTTCCTCTTATATAATGGATTTCAGTCTAATAAAACTGTATAGGTTTTGTGGGGCTAGAATATGTAAGAATTCTTGTATATTCAGTTATTCACCTTAATAGTGAAACTTCTTTCTTGTTTTCACATGAGGAAATAGGCCTTAAAGCTGTACTATGTAAACCTCGCGTCTGGGTGTGCATTGCGATTGCTAATACTTCACATCTAACCAGATTAACAATCTAGATGCAAGAACAAAGGTCTTCTATGACTAAACAATTAATATAAGCTTCTGACAGACACATATTATTGCATATTATTATCCCTCAATTTTATTATTTTATGTGTCTATTTTATTTAACTAATATCATTTATTTTGTTTTGTAGGATTTATTATTTATTTATCTTGGTGAGCAAGTAAGTGATAATATTTCAGTTTTTAAAGATGAACAAGAACTCTACAAGATTACATGAAGACGTTGAAGGCAAGAAGATCAAGGATAAGAGAACAAAAAGAGACCAAGTTCAATGCATTTGTGTTAGGTCACAAGTAATTTTTTCATATAAACAGGACTTTTGTTTTAGAGAGAAGAGAGGCTTTTTCTTTTAATTTTTCTTTTTCTTCTTCTCGGAGTGGTTTGGCGGAATAAGATCAAGAATAGTATTTATCTGTGTTACAGCTGAAGCTTTTCCAGGGAGTTGTTAACATCAACTTTTTATTTATTGGTTCTTTTATTAAAATATTCATGCAAACCTTAGCCACAAGTTTCATTATACTCTGTATATATTAACTACAAGTCACTCTTCAATTTGTTTTTAAGTACTGTTATGTATTCATACTTTCCAATTTTATTAGTTTGTTTTATTTCTTTTAGTTAAATTAGTTTCAAGTAGTAGTAATTTTATTATAAATTGTATGGATAACTAAATTATTAATACCAAGAAAAATGATGAAACTAGGTATTTCATAATTAATATTTTCTGTTGGTTCCGAATTAATGCTTAATTGTTTTCGCCTTCATATTTACCTTCGTGCAAAATTTCATATACGATTCTGATATTAATTAAGAAGTTTTGATAAATTATAGTTAATATATGAATTTTTCATGATTTATGCTTACCCATATTAATTATATGAATCATTATTTTAAAGGGAATGGAAAAAATTAGGAATTAATTCGAAAAAAATAAGAAATTGTTTATTATATTAGTACTTAGTGAATTCAAATTCCTAGTTAGTTTTTCACACTACTAGTTTTTATTATTAATTGTTAGTTTGCATTAGTTAATTAGTTAATCTTCTCTCCTATTATTATTATTTCTAATTTGCCTGAAATATAAATTAAGGATATATTTAAAGTTAATCTAGTCTCTGTGGGTTCGACCTGTATTTGCCAAGTCTACAATAGACGTTGTACACTTCAGCTACAAATTTTTATCACATCAGCTTCATTGAAGGTATACTTCTCAGTTGTGTGATTCTTTTCTATCAGTAATAAAAGCCCAGCACCAAAAAGGGTGTAAAGTTGGTTGATCCTTTCCTTTACACCGTGTGTCACCCCCTCTAGCTCTTCTATCTCCAACTTACAGCTTTGCAGAGAAGACTATTATAGGCAGTTTAGACTTAACCAAAACCTCACTTTTAAGGGTTAGGATCTTATCTAAAAGTAATTTAAGAGAAAGTTTGCCTCTCTTTCGATTCTCATGCTTCTTGTTTCAGAATGTTCAAATAAAGGAAACTTAACTTTTAATGTTAAAAGGCAACTTTTTGGTTAATTACTGAATTTACAGGATTATTACCGAGAACCATAATCTTTTTTTGCCAATATCCCCTCTTATAATTTATTGAAGGAATAAATGACACTAAGGAAATGAAATGAAGTAAAAAAATTGGGGATATGATATTCATGAATACTTAAGAGCCACAGAACTTATCAAAGTTCAGATACCTATTTTTTCAGACTTGTGATGATATAAAAATCCCTAGTGTTTTCCCTCTCTTTTTAAGTTTCAAGTAGCTAGCTAGAAATTCACTATTTAATTATCATTCCTTTTACAATACAGTTTAAAACAGCATCAGGAACATGTTTTGAATGCCACAAAAAGAGTCAACAAGAATTACTACTCAAAGAAACTACTATATAATCATCCATGATAACTGTCAAAGGATAAAGTTCCTTACTTTCAGTTTCAAGGAAAACATATTCAGGGAAAACTGGTTATAGACTGAAAAGTGTAAGTAATTTTTTGGAGAAGGTTAAAAATTTAAATGTGCATAGACCCACAAAATTGTTGAGCACCTTTTCATTGACAGAACTAAACAACCAGAAAATGCCTCCTTGAAGCAAATGAAGTTTAAATAACCATATGAACTCAAAATACACAATAATTTCTAGAATCAACTAACACCCAAAAATGTAACAGTAAATAAAAGCTCAACGGCATATATAGCATAGAGTTGACTCATAAAATTTAGCAAACAAAAATTATACCTGCCCAGTTGTTGCAGCTGGGTTAAGACCCAAATCAACCAAAGATGGAACCTCCCCAGGCTCCACATCTCCTGTACTAGGCAACCCTCTCAACTGATCCAATGCCGAAATTGTCTT
Source organism: Hedera helix (assembly GCA_947179155.2). Taxonomy (NCBI): domain Eukaryota; kingdom Viridiplantae; phylum Streptophyta; class Magnoliopsida; order Apiales; family Araliaceae; genus Hedera; species Hedera helix. The sequence continues at coordinate 47,133,225 of OX359271.1, read as the reverse complement.
CCTGACTTCCAAGCACTGAACTTTCTCCCTAAATCCACCATAATTAGTCGGCATATCCTCCAATTTAAAGGGCAAATCATCAACATGATACAATGTACTTCCCCAAAAGTACTTAACCTCCAAGCCTTCATCTTTCATTGCCGCTTCAATTTTCTCCTCCGCCTTTACCTCATCACGAGAAACCTCTCTGTGAGAATAAATAGCTTCCGCCCCAACCGCCTTCGCCAGTTCCACTAAAACCGACTCGGGCTTACCAATTCTCACCACAAGGTCAGACCCTTTTGCCTGAAGATTCTTCCTCAAGTCCGAAACAGATTCAATCAGGAATGTGACCCGATATGGACCCGTCTTATCAAACCCAGAAGAAGATTTTCCATAATCTCTCGGGTCAAAGCAGTAAACCGGAAGAACAGACATGGATTCATTATTGGCTGAAGTGAGGCACTCGTTATCATTGACTCGGAGATCATTTCGGAACCAAACGATGGAAGCTCGGCGGAGTCCAGCAGCGTTGGAGGGGTCAGAAGGGCGGCGAGGGTTTAGAGAAAGAGGGTTTTGCAGAGGATTCGCAGAGATGGTGGACTTGAAGAATGATCTTTGAGGGGCGAGAGAAGATGAGGAGAGAGTGAGGTTAGATAGAGATGAGATTTGGGTGGGTATTTTCACAATGTTTGGGTGAGAGGAGAAAAGGGAAGAGATTTTGGGTGGGAGAAGGAAATGGGTTGGCAGTATTTTAGAGAGAGAAAGTGAGATTGAGGCAATGGGGAGTTGGTTTTGGTCTTCTGATTGTGTTTGGGATTCTGGGTTTTCTGGTGTTTGGGGTTTGGTATCCATTTCTTTGGTTGTTGGGAGGGAGGAGAGAGTATGAAAGGGGAGGATGAAGATGATGATGATATGCTCTGGTAGTATTGTGTTTGGTTCTCTTTCTTTATCAGCGTTTGGTTTATTTGGGTTTAGTCCGTGTTTGGTGTATCCGTGTATGACTATTGACTAGGCTGCTGCACCTAATTCTTGCCACCTACCACATACTCCATTTGGCAAGAAATGTATGGGTAATTCATAATCAAAATTGAGGTACAATCTAAATTTGAACGCATTCTAAAGGTGTAATTTATTCTTTGATTGAGCTCGAATTATTATATTATAATGTTTGACTTGACATTAATTTTGGAGTACCCCAAAATAAAATAAAATAAAATAAAATTGAGATTTGATGATGGTAGCAAAAGATTTGCGTCATCCTAACATGTTTAATTTTTGGGCCTAGTTATAGGAAGAAGATGTATATGTTGATAAAGAAAAACAAATCTTATATGTACGGCTTAGAAATTAGTATTTTTAAAATATTTAATAAAAAATAAGAAATTTTGTATTTTTTAAAAAAAATAAATTGTTTTGATTATGTAGTTTTATTAATCATGATAAAATTTATTTAGCAATTTTAATACAATCAAAATTCTTTAATTTTTTCTCAAAGTGTAGAGTTTTCAGATTTTATTGAATAATATAAAAATACTAATTTACAGATAATTTTTATAAATGTTATTCTCGTTAATAAATTTTATTACCAAGTTAAGACTAATGTAAAATTTGTCACATCATATCATTGAAGAACCATTACATTATGTTAAAATAAAATAATAATATATAGATCTCTTTCTAATCCGTAAAACTCTTGTATATGTGTGATGAGAGTGCATCTTTGTACTTTTTAAATTGTTTAGCGAAGCCCGTATTTTTTACAGCTTTGAGTTTTCTATCTTCTTCTTTTTCCCTTCATTGATTTCTGTTTTTGTCGCATATTATGGTAACAAAAAGAAAAAAGCTTTGTTCTTTTAATCTAACGCTGATTGAGTGGAGAAATATGCAAACAAATTTAGGTTCAATTAGATATATAGGCTGGGTCAATGTTTCCAAAAGTCCCTCCCAGTTTTAACCAAATTAAATTGCTACTACTTACAAGGAATTCTCTTCAAGTTGTCGAGGAAGTCATCAATCAGATCTATCTATCTATAAAAAGTATGCTTATATATATATATATATATATATATATATAGATGTGAGGAAATCAAGAAAGGTCAAATTTTGCAAAATGTGCCAAAATAAGCCTAGTTCAAAAAATAATTAGAACGTCTGTAACCTGTTGCCAAAATGGACCAGCAAGGCTGGACCTTACAATGATTTGTATGGAGAGCTTCGTAATCAGGGAGAATGAATGCAATTTATCACTGCAAAACTGGGAGGGTTGGGCGAGGGCGTACAACATTCAACACACCTCTAGCAGTTGCCTGTTAGACAGAATTAACAAAAATAAGAATCTTAATTGTCACGAAGCAACTAGAAGAAATATGTGAGAGACAATTAAAGAGATCTACCTCAAAGAAGGAATTGAAGTTGAGACGCAACAGGAATCGCCTAAGAAATGGGGCTCTCTGACTTCCGGCAAGCCTGCTACTACGCAATATTGTGTATAGGGAGTTCGATTTCTTGTTAAATTCCTGAACAAAAGTTTGACGGTGAAATATAATATTCAAAGTAATGATAGTGTTTTAATGTTTGGGCATGACCACAATCTGAATAAGAAAACAAAATTACTCAAAACATGTTATTACTACATAGCATATGCAATGACACCAAGGATCACGAATGCTGATCTTAAGCTTGAACACACACAAGAACTAATGGGTCAATGGCGTTGTTATAGACTCGACAGACATACAACATACACAATTCCCACTTGTGTCAAGTTGATCGTATATCAAAAATTGCTCATGAGAAGGGGCAACATGCTTATTTGGAAGAATCAGTATGCCATTCTACACAAGTAATTATACGGGACACAATCAGTTTACCTCAGTTATATGCTCCAGTTTGACAGTATTTGCACTACTTTCTTGGTTCTCAATCTTCCAGCAAAACTGCAGGCAGAGCTTCATTATGCCATCTAGAATTCTTGAAACAGAACCAATGTCCAAGAAAGATTGTGAAATTAAAGCTGATAAGTACCTGCAGGATATATTAATAATATATTTATTTGACAAAATAAAGTTAAAACTAAATTATGCTTTGAAAATCAGAAGAGCTAGAAATGGCAACCATCAACCATACACTGATGATGGAGTAGCCATGCAGAGTATGCAAAATTGGCTAATGTATGTGGTAGCCTCATCTCATGGCATAGAGACGAGAACAATACAGTAACAGCTATAAAATCGTGAACTAAATTCAATAAAGATGCTCTCTAAATCCAACAATGAAAAGGCTGTGCACTTTGGCACTAAGAACTCATAATTGAAGGCATAGATTCACTTTTCTTCTTGCATAGCCTCTCCCAAGCTAGTATAAAGAAGGGTTGCGTCAGGTGTTATATGAGCCACCAGTCTTTATTAAAAATTAGTAAATTACCTATCTCTAGTGTAAATGGAATTCACATGATTTCCCTTAAACGTGGGATTCATTTTGATCATGTAACACACAGTAACTGATTTTTTTACACACCGTACTCAATCCGTGCCAAATTGAGTGTCATCTTGAAAACCCAGATATTAGCTAGGAATTCAAGATATACGGTAGATACACGGCATTATATATTTCAATGTAGTTATTTACATATTCTTTTGCATCTAAAATGTAAGTTCAACAATATAAAATAAAAAGTGAACAGTGTGATGTCTAAATGTTCTATCATCAGCACATCATAAAGTCCGAGTCACATATATAGTTCTGAAAGATGACACTCAATTCAGGAAAGACGGAGTAACATAATCATCATTTTAATCCAACATATACCAACTCAGAAGCCAGATGCGATGATAATCCTTCCACTTGTAACTTACTCTTGATGGAAGCCCACCAATTCAGTGAAATCACGAGAATCCTGAATATGAGCTTGCAATATGTTCCACTGAGATTCTATCACGTCCACCTGGAGAGGAAAGGGAAACTTTTAAGCGGAATGCAGCACTATCAAAACAGAACTAAAATTACAAGGATTCTAACAGATCATAGTGATGCTCGGAGGTTATAACCATTTGCAGCCCATTAATACCCTTATTGGTGCACCTTAATAGAACTGATTCTCTTGGCAACCATGCCCTTCTTTGAGACATGTTCGATCATATACTATGTTCTATATAAGTTAACATTCTAATAGTAGTTCCATAGATACTGCTCTGGCCCACATGTCGGGAAGTGGGTGGAGAGTTCACTTTACAAGTCCCCGTCACTACTCTAATATTTAGGTACCCTTTTGGAGTTGGTGTTTGGGTTAGACCTATGTGCTGTATCATAATTTGAAAGGTAAAAAAAGGAAAAAGTGTTCCATAGGTACTCCTAGAACGAAGAACTGAAATCAACAAGAGCAACTTAAAAGAACCCAATTTATAAAAATTGATGCCTCGCCTATTTTGTTGATTTCTACTACCCATAGGAAAATCTTCAAGCATGGCAAAGTTAAGTATTACCCATCCACTATTAAGCCAGTAATATTAGAGCCCACCGTCCAAAAAAGATCGTGAAATCAAAGCTTGCAAGCAAATTACCTGCACTTTTCTTTTTCTCTTTCTTTTTTTTTTTCTCTCCAACACTCATTGGTAAAGGGAACTACTAATATAGTACAAATAATGCGCATCATGCCTAACATGGTGTTATAAAAGCTAGCGTTTTCACTTTTCATATTTCTATCTTTCTGATCTAACTTTTCACACCTTTCCATTTATTGTTATTATGAGTATATCCATTGCATACGGATTTACAAACAGAGACAGTTAAGGATATATATACACACACAACAATTCCTTCTTACATAAAGAGAGAAGACCTCGTGCTACATTTTCTATGATTAGTAGTGTCAGACATTTTCAAACACGTAATATGTGGTATGATGCCATAGTTCTAGCTAGGCTGGCATCTTATAACGGTGGTGTACTGGGGGTCATAGAAACGATAAAAGAGTGCAAAAGTGTCTGGGAACACAATTGCAGCATTGGAAAATAATCTAAGGAAATTCCATATATGCCTATGACCACTAGCATTTACCACTCAAAGGATAGATGCACAATACTGGTTCGGGTTGATATGAACATGCATATTATTGTTGATATCAGAAAAAATACAAAATATATGCTTGACATTCATCCCACTGGCTTAAGGATCAAAGAGCAGTAAAGATTTGAAATCTTAAAAAAATCATTGGCCAATAAAGTTTTCCATGTTTCTTGGAAAAAACAACACAGTTTTGCAGATGCATGGAATATTTTCCTTGATCATTGACTAGAAAATATGACAAAATGACTTCTCTTCAACAGTGTGTCGAATATTAACATTTTATTAAAGTAGAATAGTCAGGTACCACTCACCTGAATGTAAAATTGAAGATTTCTAATTAAGAATGCCATATGCTCTCTAACACGCCACATTGGTCTAAAGCGCTGCCGTCTTTGCTGAGAAATTGAGCAGCTCACGCGATCAGTACAACGTTTGGCAAAGTCTGAGTGATCTTGATGCATCACAGCAGCCCATGATTTTTCCAATTCCATTTGGGTTCGCTTAAGGCGGAGCAAATACTGGAATATCTTTCGATATCTGGAATATACTTGTGATTAGACATAAAACAACAGCCAGTAATTTAGTGACTGTAAACTCTTGATGATGCCATGTAGAGTCAACAACCAACAAAAAAACAAATGCATGCGTTTACTAAAGGAATGTTAAAACTTATAAGGTAAGATGAACTGAAATTTTTTGTACAATGGCCAAGTAGCCATTAAAAAAGATTAGCATAACAAGAAAGGCAGTTAAGAACTTCACCTAGAAAGCACTTCTTGTGTAAAGAAGAGTTGTAACGGCCAATCAATAGAATATTCAAGAGCAATACCATCCCATCCATCAAGGGACATCTCTGAAGAAGTATCTGCAAGGGCACCAAGGTCTCCATCGGTATAAGCTTTTGCCTTTGGTAAGTCAACTTGAGAAGATTTAACTGTGATTCCAAAAGAAGGCATCCTAGTCATGGTGAAAAGAAGTTTAATTTCATGTTTTAAACTACAATGGTATAAGCCGATAAACAGAAGTAAAAATAATACTTAGAAATACCGCAAGTCCACTCAGAAATTGAAAGTAGTCAATTTGGACTCTCACCGTAAAGACACTCTTGAAAAGTACTTGTCTTCATCTCCAATAGTCTTTATTGCAGCCTGCAGCGCAACAATGATTTTTTTTTATCAGCATTCAGCAATCTCTGCCTATAGCTTTTAAATAATGATCAGGGACGGACCTAACTTTTTCTTAGGGAGGAATTTATTAGATAGAAACCAGAGTCCACAGAAGGTGGGAAAGAAGTACTCCAAAGAAAACAAACAATAGTGGACGTCATTCTAGGATCCTGAACCAAGCATGGGTATCTAGATGTGTTGTATTTGGATTTTGGAAGAGTTGACATCTATTCCGAAAAGAATTCTGGCATATCTTGACAAGAGCCTCTTAAGAAATCTATATGCTGCAGAGGTCAGTCCTAGACTCCTTGAGTTCCCAAAGATACACTTGAATTTAATATTGATCTCTATGTTATATTATTATAGTTGCGTATATTTTGTTAAAACTTAACCGGTTTTATGGGTTAAGTTAATTAAAACATGCAAGCTTATTTAAAGCATTCCTAATTCACTATCATACTTTGAATTCATTACCAACTTCTTATCCAAAGATAAAAAAAACATATTTTGAAAATGGTCAATAAGAAAATTCTGAATATCCCATAGCCTTCATTCAAGAAAAAATTCTCCAAATCTTATAGCGAATTTCTAAGCTTTGAAGGGCCATATGATACTAAAATTCTCAATTGTTTCTGGAGAATACATTGAAGGTTATACGGTCATACCAATTATGACAATGTCAAAAAAAATGTGACAATTTGTTCAAACAGAACATGTATTTTATAGATAGGGAACAGATTTTTTCAAACTAACATTTCTCGGAATCATACATATAAAAGATGAGAATCAACTTTTAGGTTTTAGCTATGCCTTTAGAAATACAACACGAGATTTTTTTATTTTTTTAAAAAAAATAAGGTAAGTTTTATCAAATAATCATTATAAGAACTGCATTACAAGTCTAATTAGAATTGAAATCACATAGAGTTACAAGATAAAAAGAACATACATATCGTAAAGGAATGACGTGTAATAAACATACCAGTTGAAAGGGAACCATGAGATCAGCTTCTGCAGTTGACTGACGAGGCGGTAGACGCATCAACTGGCGACTCTCCTCAAGGAAACTCTAACATATCAAATCAACTCATGTCAACAAGTTCATTATTTTAACAATTAACAGTAGCATATCAACTTACATGAGCATTAAACTAAAAAGAGAATCTTAATTATTAAATCTTCTGCTCTCAAGTTTGCATGCTTATGTGATTCATGACATGAGAAATACAACTGTCATCAAGAAAGTAAATTAGAGGAATCATTACATCAAGACCACTTTTCTCATTTTATCTGGACAACAAATGGTGGAAATAAATTGGATTTGTATAAGAAATAACAATAATTAAACATCAAACCTCAAACAAAATAGTCTGGGTCAGCTCCACATTACATCAATAATTTTATCATAAAGTAAGCTTGCTAATTAGTTAAAATCTTATTTAATAACAAGGATGCCCCTACAAAAAGAGTTCCTACAAGCTATGATACAAGTATTATTTTCCATATAAGAAATTACAGGAAGAAAAATAGTGATTACGAATCTATTGCTGTGTCACCAGATGAGTTCATTAAAAGATTAATGCAAACTTTACAAGAAATATGGTTAAAAATGTCAAGCCTTTTGATCTTTATTTTGGACCAAATCAAGTGTTTTGATCTTTCTGTCACAATTACTTAATGATTTCTGTTGCAGTTCTTATTAAGATTTCAAATTTCCCTTCTCAACTTTTTAAAGTAGCCACACAACAAGATCAAAATAAAAGTTTTTACTTACCAAAAAAAAAGATCAAAAAAAAGAAACTCCACAAGAAAGTATAACTGATTTAAAGATCAAAATAAAAGAAACTTCACAAGAAAGCATAACTGATATATTGTTCATCCTGTACCTGGAAAAAGTCACCTTTAGCTAAAAGAAAATAATCTTTGAGGGCCTTCAAGTGGCCATCTAAGTCTGCACGTACAACCACAAGCTGCAAATGTGGCAAAATAAAATAAAATAAAATTTCAATAGATTTTCTGTAAAGAAAGGAAGAATAAATTTGCCTCATCAGGTACCTGCCAAAGATGACTGGCTGCAATAGCCCGAATCGAGTCAACAGAACTGTCAAACGACCTTTTGTGGAACTCAGATGATTCCTGCATATAATATAGTAGACGAAAATCCATTCTAAAAGTAAAATTGCAGAAAGAAAGAAATAGAGTTTTCCACAACAAGAAAAACACAAGAAACCTGACAAAATCAACGTGGGGCTGTGGGCAGCTATGTTCTAAGAATGAACCATACCGTGAGTAGTAAAATGAACAAATAGGTTATGAATTTCTACAATAAACAGGAGGGTGTAAAATTTTCACTATAATAATAACGGGTCCTGAGAAAGACCTTTAAGTCTTGAAGCATAGATTCAATCTTATCAGCCTCAGATTGTGGAAGTAATTCCTCTCCGATTAACTTTGTGTCCAATAAAGGTTCCTTCTGGAAGGAGAAGCGACCGTTAAATCCTTGAGTAGTTTGTGATCCTCTTGGTATTTGCTGGTGGGATGGAGCATCATGGATGCGGAAGGCAGGACTTGGATTTCGAAGAACCCTGACTGCTTTTCCAGCAAAAAGAATTGATTCTGCCACTCGCATTGGAATATAATCGGGCAGCATATCCTGCAGAGAAAGCAGAGTTAGAAGGTAATCGTCTAATTTGTTCCATATAGTAGCTCACAAGAAGTGCTATAGCCAAAGCAGAAAAAGAAAACTCCAAAAATGGAAAACAAGTAAACAACAGGTATACAATTTCTAGAAATAAAACCACAATAGCATTATGCTAATTTGTCAGACGAATAAAAAAACAAGCTCTGAAGAAAGAGAGCTGAAAGATGAATACAATCTTCTTGCTCATGAACATTGGTTCACAACAAGAACAACAGCCCAAAATGCAGAATATACAACAGTCTAAAGTACCCATATCAGCAAAATTACAAATATATTATCCAAAATGCTAACATATGAAGTTACAAAAGAATGTTAATCTGAATAAGAGAAACAGTGTAAGGAACACAGTTTTATTACCAAAGATATATGGAATCCCAGGTGCCAATCTGTCAGAGATGCATCATTGATTGACATGCATGCCAACTTTTCAAGCATGTCTTCATGAGAAGGTTCATGCTCTGCATCCCTGTCCTCCTGCCTAAATACTAGAAAATCAATACCTTGTTTGAGGCATCCCTTTTCTACATTAACACAAAAAGAAAAAATACAATAAACACTCACAAAAGGTGCTGCTATTACAGAAGTATAAACATTCAGTCTTTTAAAAAGATAATAAGTTTTATGGGGGAGGGGTCGAGGGTGGGATTTTCAAAGGTTCCTTTGTATGAACCTGGTTTTCTGTGTCAAACATTAAAGGCCACAAAAACATGTACAATAGTATGCTCCTCATAAGTGTACGCAACAAGAGAACTAGTAGCATGTCTTTCCTACATTTACAACTTGTTGGACATAAGAAGGGCAGAAACGAACTTATGCATTAAAATAAAATACAAAAGCTAAACCAAATGATGACAGGGACCAAAGAAGATTAAATGCAGAATATAAAGAAGACACAGAAGATAGATTAATTAGCATGGTTCAGTTTTTGCAGCTTACCCCTCACCCTTCCCTCCCCTCCCCAGCCCCCACCCCACCACACAAACGAAAATTACAATAAATAAATAAATTTTTAAAAAATGTAAAATTTCATTTTTCACAAAATAATATATGGCATTAGCAACCGCAAGAAAGTTAAGAGCTTGAAGCAGGGAGGCAGTCTGTAACAACATTCTTCTCTGCGTAGACTAAAGCCTATTGTCATTCCTTAAATTATAAGGTGGAATAAACAAATGGAAACTTGGCTTAACAATCCACAAAAATGTGAAAATGAATATAATCCATCAAATATACAAGTTATTGGTAATACCTGCTAATGAAAAATTCTCCATATTGATCATGAAGGATACCATATACCATCCAAGATGCTAGTTGATTATACATGACCTGATGACCATGCCAAAGGAGTCTAAGCTTCAGGGGAAAAACATAAAAATATTAATGTCAGTGTTCAAGTAAATACTTGGTTGTCACTGCATTGTACAGATAACTAAAACATAATTAACTCATCGCATCCATATTGAATCTTCCTGGATGAGTGAAGTATACTGTCCCAGCAGTAGTTCAATGAGCAATATAGGTATTCCAGTACTAGCAGACCAGCATAGTGTGCATGCGCGTGTGACCGCATAATGTGCACATGCATGTGTACGTATGTACAGAACTTTAAGAAAATTTTACCAAATAATGAAAGATTTTACAAGATAAAGACTGCACTTTGTAAATTAGGAAGTTTATTTATCAAAGATGCATAATCAAAAGTAAAGAAGGAAGTTTATTTATTAAAAGATGCTCGCACTACTTCTATTTTTGGAGTGTAAAAGTACAAAATCTAGTTAGATTTAGCTAGTCTCACTTTCCGTATCGAAGGAAACCATAGGACCTGACTCAAGCCTTGTCTCTTAAATTTAATGAGATGGGATTAGGCTTTATTTGAACAAACATTCCTTGATATAGTAGGAATTCCAGGTAATAATATCGTGATAATCGTGACTAGGTGTAGCCATAGGATAGCATGTTCTGCATATGAAGACCCAGTGTGGAAAGTATATCAAATAAAAAGTCTGCGGTGACTTACAAGATCTTCTAGGGCTCACATAACCAAGCTATCAAGTAATATCTGACAGAAAGTGAAATCTTTCCTCATATGTATAGGAAATATTTGTATCAGAAGAACTAAACCGGTTGAATCAATACAAACTATTATGAGATGTTAACAAATATCTATGTTCAAGAATGGTATACGCAGTGTTGATGTATGAGACTCCACACACCTAAAGTAGATTGAAAACTACATACTTATCAAAGAGGTATATTGGTAGTATAAACTATAAAGTACCCGAGTTTTCTGAAAGAACCGAAGGACACCCTCAAAGCTTCTCTAATAACTACATACAGTTGCCACAAATTTCTGAATAACAATTGAAATAATACAGTAAGAGTTTATACGGAACTCGGAAAGAGTGAGGCAAAGGAAAGGAAAGGGAAAAGAAGAGAATGAGATATAAAAATCTATATGAGCTTTGTCAACAGTCTTTTACAAATAATTTTTTACCATCCTTGACAACAGAGTTTGTATAGCATATAATATCGGATTTATGTTCATTAAGAGTGTGTTTTTTTTATCACATACCCTCTCCTTTTTTACCTTTTCCTTTCCTTTCCTCACTCTTTCCAAGTTCTAAATTTATCCTGAAGAAAAGAAATTGCACGGAAGCATCAAAAAGGAAGTATAGAAGAGTAACAAAGTTCACACCTCTGAATACAACTCTGCAATTCAGGCACCCCACAGTGGCATCGCTTGTGCAAAAGGTTAAGAAGTCGTCCTCCACATATACCATCACACTCAATCTCTAGAATGAGCTCATAAAGAGGTGGGAGAAGAACCAAAAACTAGAATAACCATCCATCAATCACTCAAAGAAGAAAATATACAAACAAAATAACATTGAAGTATGATACCAAATGTAAGGAAATAGGGATGATTACAAAGTCATTTTGATAAAAGCATATAATATAGTTGTGTACAAGATGTAAAGTAAAACCAAAGCAAAAAAGAAACTAAAGTGCGGCAGAAGATTACATGGGCCAAATATATCAAACAACCTCAAAACACAAACAAATTGGAAGTAAAATGCAAAGGAGGACGTTTCTTTTTTAATAGGTAATTTTGGCCCAAGTATGAAAGGATGAAGTTACTAAAGGAAAAGTACAACATCATTAACATAGTTACCGAAGAAGATACAATTTCTCTACTTCAAAAGTGCTACTCAGTTTGCATTCGGTTGTATACAGAATCTTTTGAATGCCATAAAATCTTAACAGTACCCTTATAGTGAAATAATCATATATTCGTAGCATACATACACAGCTTGTTTTAGCCAGCTGTTTCTTTCCACTAGTTGGACAAAATGCTTGAACAAATTTCACCACCACTCAATCTGCTTTTTTTAAGGACCATCACAAGTAGACAACCATACAAGATACATGCATATATCCAATTACTGTAAAATAGACTATAAAACCACAAAGTTAAAATTCAATATAATCCTGTATTTCTTGAATAGTTTCATAATTAGACCTAAATATTTTGGGAGGGATCTCTAAAGTAAATGGCGGCGAAGTAATTCTTTCCTGTAAAGTACCCATTTTCTATTTTTTTATTCTATTTATATTTTACATTAAATTAATAATTATATTAATAAGAATTTTATTAGACTAAAATATAATAGAATAACTCCAACCATCTCAAAATGAAAGACAGTTTAATTTAAAAGATCATGCTTTTTAAGAAAAGTTGTCAATTTCCAATTTAACCCCCTAATGCAAACTAAAAATTAGTAGTATCGATGATTAAATAAAACTTATGCTTAGCCATTTTTCATAGTGGGTGATTTTGGGGCATTATGTCACTTTTTGGTCTAAATTTAGAAAGTGGACCATCTTTTTTGAACAAAGAATAATGGAAAGATGGTCTCTCATGTTCGTGCCAAGGAACTACATACAAATTCATTATTGCTTCAGTGAAAATATGTAATACAAGAATTGAGGAAACTGAAATATAAAAATATACCTTATTGAGGCCTTGAGTAACTGTAGCCAAAATGGGTAAAGTATCAGACAGTAATTTCTGCTCAATATGCAAAACAGCTGACCTATAAACTGACAGAACCTCCACAACGCCATTAGCAATCGCCCTCCGATACACACTCTGCTTCTCCTTTTTAGGTTTCAACGATTCAGAAGTTCGAGACAAAGGAGACTCATTCCCCGACCGTATCCAACTTAAATTTCTGGACTTGGTCGCAAATCTATCGAGCTCTCTGTAATAAAACCCTAACGTGATAATCCTCTCAATAACATCCCTGAAATCACAATTATACACAAATGAAGTACGAATAGTCAAATTATAGAAGCAATTGAGTAAAATACTAGCAAAAAATTTACCTTTCGCTGGGTTGGAGGAAAGAGAGATCAGAAGCGAGCTTGAAGGTAGGTTTGTCGCCGGAAATAGGAGTATCGGGAGATAAGGGAAGAATGCCAAGAGAATTCTGGTGTTCTCTTTCGTCGATGATGAGATCGCCGGTGAAACCTAAGAGTGAGAGTAGTAGCTCGTGAAGCATGACTGTGCTAGCTACCAATTAAAGTTGGATCTACAAAGTTGGACTTCGAAATTTGAAAATGCAAATCCTGATTTTATTGGGGAAATATTTTGCCGTTTAGGTTTACAGCTTTCTGCAAGCGAGATGGCGGGAGCCCACATCCACAATTTTATTTTATTTTTTTCATTTTTTAATTTTCTCATCTTTTCTGTTCTGTAATGTAAAGAGAAAATTAGCATTCTTCTCTAATCTCTTTTCATAATTTTATTTTTCTGACAAGCAGTAAATTAACAAATATGTCGCGGGTTCATTATTACAAGAGACTATGAGCATTGATATAGTAACAAAACAATTTTATAATATATATATATATATATATATATATATATATATATATATATATATATAAAATGATGGTAAAGTGATCATATGAGTCTAGTACTAATAATTAACAATAATATTTTTGTATTATCTCTTGTAATCATTCTTTAAAAGCAAAATATTATTACGACTAGTTTAATTCGACACACCATCATGTCTGTGCAAATAAAAAATTATAAAGTAATTAGTGAAAAGTTAATCAGTATAAGATAAATATTATTAAAGTAATAGCACAAGTTTAACAAGAAACGTTTATTTTTCTCTCTCTCTTATTATATAATAGATAGATATTATATGTGTATACTTTGGCCTTTTTTATGGGACGTATGTTTTTATGTAAATCTTATGGGCTGCAATGAATGAGATCCTCAGGTTCAGAGTATTTCAACAGCAATTTTCTGTTATCACAAAGCTTCGCAGGTTAAACTCTACACCATGTACAATGATAGTCACAATAATAACAAAATTATAAAATATACGTGCTACTATATAATTTTTCTGATCATAGGGTGTTTAAGTATGCTGTAGATAAACCTTAATATGACTGATAGGAATTCAATTAATCAAAGACTTAAAACTCATTATATACAGAAAAAGAATCTTATCACCGACCGGCACAGTTTAACATAGTTTATATTCCGACAGAGTTTAACAAATTTCATATTAATAATAAATAAATAAAAAGAGGAAATGCTCACCCAGAATTTGGTAAAATGAGGGCCACTGTCGTAACAAAATTACATCGTACACCAAACCTCTCATGGTTCAATGGTAAAACAACTATTCATAAGACTTTGAGAGCATGAGATCTTAAGATTCAACCTTGACAAAGCTCGTAAATTCAAAATGGGTAAAAAAGTGCTAGTTCTTTTTTCACTGCTTTGACTCAAAACTCCTCTTATTCTGCTTTTGCAGCCCCCGCTTTCCTCGCTTTGTATTAATCTTTTTCATGGTGTTGGCTCAATTCTTGTTCTTCCTTCTTTTCCCACTCTGCTTCTTCCCGCTTCGCTTATGCTCCTCTGTTCCCCCATGGGGATCCACATCTTCATATTTAATTGGTTTTATGATATCACCAGATTTCTTCACCACCTGTATGAATCATAAACAAAGTCAGAGTAGCCTTGCAACCATATTGCACTTGTGTTATAGTGAGGATGAAAACCAAAACATTCACAAAGAACATATAACAAAGGGAGGCAAGTCTAATTTGGAATGCACTTCTGAGCGATTAAGAGCTCCAATTGCAGTTGCAGGGTTGAATTCAGGACCAATAAGCATCCGAATGCTCTGCTCAAAAACCTCCTTTAATGTGTACGGATAAGGCAATGTCTTTGTGTGCAGCTTCTCGGCCTGCCATATACCATTACAAACACGCATATTAGGTAAGAAATAAAGTTATTGAATCATATACTACAATGTCCAACATGTCTGTTTCTGATTACTTCAGTTTCGATCATCTAAATTGTAGCGTAATGCACTAACTGTAATCAAAATGACTGACCTTTTTATCGACCTTCTCAGATATGATCACATGCTTAAGATGTGCATCCTTCCTCTTCTTAAGAGTTTCTTCCCTCTTCTTTTTAGCATTCTCATGCTCTTCCAGCATCCAAGAAGGTAAATCTCTCTTCTTTTGTACGTGAGTCCACTGACCCCAGCCAGGGAGTAGAACGGGCTTTTCTGGTTCTAGATTTTCCTCATTTAACATCTCCTCTTTATCGTTCTCAAACACTTCCTCCACATCATCACCCGCAAAAGCACGCCTTATAAGATCAGCTTGAGATGGGAGTTCATAGGTTGACTTGTTTAGAGAAGTTAAAATCCCATCCACCATACCAACTTTCCCATCTGTATCGCTATCATTTTCTAGTTCCTTTTCAAACACAACATACAGAAACAAGAACCCAAAAAAAAATAATAAGAGACCATTGAATAAAAATGGTGGTGCATCTCATATATGCCAAATGGTTGTACCTCTCCCTCGACATCATTCGCAGGTTCCATAAGTTGTGAACAGTTTTTGCCATTTGCAACCATTTCATTTTTATTTTTCATCTGCTCCATAAATTGTGGTAGATTTTTTTTCTGTTCCATCATTCAAATTCAAACAATGGTAAGAATGGAAGGAAAAAATGATTATATTCAACGAATGGAAGGGAAATAACAGATGTCAAATCTAACCTTTTTCCACGAGTCGGACATGAATAGAGCAACTTCATATATTGTCTTGGGACCCGGGTCCTTGACAATTTCATCAAAACTCTACCCATCACAAAGATGAAATTGTTGTTACCCTCACATATTAAACAAGATATATTCTGAAAAATAACTGTTGATGGGAAACAAGAAATTCACTCACCTTAAAAACATTATCATGACTAATCTCAGACTCCTCACGAAGCACGTTAGGATCGACATTAATATCTTTAGGGAAAACTTAACATGTGCCCTAAGGGCACATGCTAAGCACACGGTTCAAGAGAATATTCTCTTGAACTGTGTGCTTATTCTCTTGAATTTGGTGCAAATGCAGAAATCAAGAGAATAAGCACACAGTTCAAGAGAATATTCTCTTGAACCGTGTGCTTAGCATGTGCCCTTAGGGCACATGTTAAGAGAACCCATATCTTTATGCAAATAGTTTATTCTGCCATGTCCAACATCAACATCTTTGGTCTCAAAGTCATCTTCACTATCAGTATTACCGAAATAATTATCTGATCTAATCTTTTTACTCGATTCTTGAACCTGCTGTTTTGGAGCACCAAATACCCTCCTGCCACTGGAAGTACCAGCTTTTAGACTTTCTGTGTTGCTCTTATCCTCCAACTGCTTCAATGACGATTCATATTCTTCAAGGGCAACCTTAGCTTCTTCATCAGCAGCCTCTTTCCTCTTTCTTAATCCACGGACCTATGTAAACGCAATCAGCAGAAGAAAAATAGTTAAATAATGACTAATCCAGGTAGATAAGCATTCACATGAGGGAACATAGCAAAGATTACCATGAAAGGTAAAGAAAGCACTCCTGATTTAGGCATTTCATCATCTTCTAGTACTTCAAGTGTCTTCTCTTTCGCTCTCTCTAACAATTTCGATGCACCCTCTTGATCTGAACCAACTGAAATGTCATCATCGTCATCATCATCACTGCCGTCATCACTGCTACTACCATCCCTCATTGAGTTCATTTTTCTAGTCAAAAGAGCATGTTGATGGAGCTGTTCATTGATAGTAGCTCAAGTTCCATCATCTTGGGCACTCAAACCACGCTCTAAAATGCGTTTCGCCCATTTGTTATTGTTCTTGTGATTCAGTGTCAAGCGTTCCTATGACAAAGGACATGTTACAAGATTAAAACAGAACTTATTTTTTACAATCAAGAAACTTTTGCAATCTTACTCTTTATGTAACCAATATGACTAGAAATAATCACCTGAAGCCTTTTGAATTCTTGCTTCATTGCAAGTTCTTTAGCAGCTTCAGGGTCCATTTCAATTTCAGATGCTGCTGCTTTCAGCCTGTCTTTCTTCAACAATCGATGGTATGTTTTGGACTTTATCTTTTTTACGCGTTTTGCTTTCATTTCATGACGAAAAAGAAGATTACGCATTTTGGCAAGACGATCCTGGTGATCCTTCACATCTTCCACAGAGATCTGACAAACATAATTTACAAACCCCAAAAGAAAAACTTTATTAAATCATCATATTAACAGTGCAATATTATAACCATGTATAACAGAAACAGCATAATTAAATCTATGGCGACCTTGAGATTATTACTCGCACGTTATATTCATTTTTCAACTGCATAAATGTTTTTATAGTGAACTACATTCACAGTGCAGTTATAACCATGTATGACAAAAACAGCAGAATTAAATCTATGGTGATGAATTTTACAACCCTTCTACCTTGTTTAGTTCAAGGAGCCTGGCACCATTTTTTGTGAGCTTCTGCAACTTCATTATTACTAACCAATGCAGCCATTTGTTTCTCAAAAGCAGTTCTAGGTTCAAATTCCGAAGCTATTGCCCCTACTGTGGAAAAACCCAGGTCTGTATCTTCGTCAAAGTAGATCGTAGGTGCCTCTCTGTTCCTTTTGACCAACGGTTCCCACTTAGTGATGTCCTTCTTTGATTGCTCATAAGCTGCCTTTCTTTCCAATCTCTCTATCTGGTTTTGGAAGGGGTGCGTGAATGGACATAGACTTTCTCTCCATTCGTTGCATGCTCTTTTTAAGTTTGGTGAAACCAGACTTTCCGTGAAGTGGGTCCAGAAGGTCGTGAATACTAATGGAACCATCACCATTCAGTACATCACGACTAGGATTATATTCGTCATCTGGATAAGCCTCAGATATGACGATATTCTTTTTCCACTTTTTGCCTGGAAAATAATAAAAACATTAGGTCCTAATGGTGATTAAGGTGATGGTCATATATCATTTACACACTATTGGGAAATTTTTTAACAAGTATGTCAGACTTGCTTTTTACAGAATTATTTTCAACAGAATGCCCAAATTCCCAAACTATATGGAACTGAAAAAACAATCAAAAATCCAAGCATAAGCTAAACGCCCACCGGAGCAACATTCCTTGAATTAGCATGTCATGCATCCTAAACTTTCAAAAGCATGGTAATTTAAAGAATGTTTTTTGGCATTTTTAAGGTAAGTAATTTGAGGCTCAATGTTACCTTCAAAAGCATCACCAGGCAATCCAGTGATTTCTTGCAACATCCTTGCATGCCTGCCGTCGTCTTCTTCTTCAATACTATCTCCTAGGTTTCTGTTAGTACCACCAAAATCATCATCATCATCTTCGTCATCAGATTCAACATTTTCATCCTACATAATAGATCAACACAAACGAGCAAAAATAAACAACACAAATGAGCAAAAATTTAACAGATAAACAAGAATTTCAACACTGGAAAAAGTAAGCCCAAGAATTCAGGTCTTAAGTATCTCACCCGGGCTAACAAACAAAGGCTGTCAAAGTTTACTAAACATCCTGAGTTGCAAAAGTATTTTAAATAAATAAAAATAATTTATTTCTTTTACCAACTGTTAACTAACCACATCAAAGACAAATGGTTACTTCACCATTGAACATAGCACATTTAAGCCCCAAGGGATGGGAGGTTGCATTCTCCAAACCCCATACTTGGGGCCACCTATCATAAATTTTTTTTTTTTATAAAACACACACATCTGAATCCAAATGACTATAATCACAATTTTTTCCCCAATAATTCTTCGCACTAGCGTTATTAGCTCGATAGTTAAAGTAAATGAACTAACATTAGAATTGTAAAAAACAACAAACCTTAAATTGGTCAGGAAGTTGGTACTCGAAGTTATCAACAGGGTCATAACGTCGATTCTTACGGGATTCTTTCTCGGGAATCGCTTCTTCGTATTCATAAAGGTCGTTAGCATCATCGGAATTAATTTCTTCGTCACTGAAGGAAGGATTAGTGTAACACCGGACTTTTATGAAATACAAATTAAATTTTTTTATATATATTTTTTTTTAAAAATTGTAAATAAATAAATTGATAAAAGTAAAAATTAAGAAATATTTGTACAAATTTTATCTTGTCGGAGAATATTCGTTCTATCGGGAAATATTCATTCTATCGGAGAATATTCGATTCGTACGACAACGTCAAAATAACCAAATATTGGTGGACCTCTACAACGAATTATTGTCGGATATAGAAAGCGACATACGTAACCTTTCTATATAAATATAGTCAACGATACTATCACTTTTAACTATTAAAATAATTGGTGGTAAAAGAATAGTAACATACGGTATTGCACATTAGCACACGGTATTGCACAGTAGCACACGGTATTGCACAGTATTTCATATTATTGAACTGATAAAGTGACTATTGTACTATATTTACTTTATTGAACCAATAATTATCACATTCATAATAATTTATATTATAGAACTGATAATTGTCACAGTAGCATATGCACAGTAATTCACATTACTGAATCAATAATTGTTATTACACAGTAACGTGCTATTTTCTTACACAGTAACGTGCTATTTTCTTATTTATTTTCAGCATTATTGTTATCTTTTTTATGATGTTGATTAAACTGTTGTATTCTATTATTAGTTAATTTCTCTACTTAACTAACTCAGAAAGTCAACTACACTGCATTTATAACAATTAGTCATAATAATGAATAATTGTGAATTATTGTTGAATAATTGAATTGATAAAGTTATTTATTTTTATTATAATAAATTATATAAAGTTATTTATTTTTATATATAAAGTTAATTGATTTATATAAAGTTAGTTGTTTTATATATAAAGTAAATTGAATGGTATAGATTAAAGATGATCTTTAAATAAATTGTTTAGATTAAGAAAATCTTAAAAGACGAAATGAGTGGTATAGATTAAACATTAACTTGAAATATACGGTTTGGATTAAATTAAGAAATCTTGGTTTATGATAAGATTTTTGGCTATAAATAGATGCCTTAACTTAAGGATTTTTTATAAAAAAATTCTTTGCTTATTCTTTCTTTCACTCTCCAAATATTTCTTTGTATAAGTTCTCTTTGAGTGTGCTAAAGTCATCTTAAGTATTCGTGAAGATCTGTAAGTGTACGGGTACTGACCAAGTAAATCTTTTTATAAAAGTTATATATGTAACCACACACATCACATGTTGTTTATAAATCTTCATTTAGAAGACTTTTCCTTTAGAAGATTCATTTTGAAAAGCTTCATTTGGAAGATTTATTTTGAAATATTATCTTCTTCAAAAACTATATTGAAGTTATTCTACTTTATTCTATTAAATTACTTTTGATGATTTCATACGAATTGGTATACACCATGAAATTATAAAAATATAGGTTGATCAACTTCATATTCAGTCACGTGTTAAGGTAAGGGATATCATCTTTTTCATCTTCCACTATTCAAACTTACTACGGTAAGGGATTATTATTCTTTGATTCTCGAAAATAATATTGTTTCTTCTTTACTCGTAAGATGTGTCATCATTCATTTCCATGTATTAATTTGTGAAAATAACCTGACTACGCGGACTACCACATATTTGGTGAATAACCTTTCTTATTCATTTGTGAGAATAACCTGACTACGCGGACTACAGCATGTTTGGTGACTAACTTTTCATATTTATTCCATATTAATTTATGGAAATAACATGACTACGCGGACTACCACATGTTTGGTGAATAACCTTTCATATTCATTCCTTATTAATCTCTGAGAATAACCTGACTACGCGGACTACCACATGTTTGGTGAATTACTCTTCGTATTCATTTCTTATTTGTCTCTTGTTGGTAAAGTTTGCTGAAATGATTTTATATTCTTTAATAATTTGCGCTTCATGTAATATCATTTCAATTGAGCCTTCCTATTTTTCTAAATCTTTCTATTGAACCTTAACCGTTATTCTGAACTGTGGATCTTGAATATCATTTTTGAATTTGAGTCTACATCATGTTCACAATTTGGACATTATTTAAATCTGCACAAAGAAAAATCATAAACTTTCAATATTTATTGATCATACTGTTTCTTCTGATTCATCATCTATATCACTGTTGTTATTCTAATCGCCAAGAACCATATTTTTGTGAATATTTGTGGCCTAGGGCACAAATAATAGGATAAATGTGATATAATTGTTGTGTCTTTTAAGACACGTGGTGAATGTTCTCTTTGGCCGGGGGAAAAGAAGAACTGTTGTTTGGTATGATTATGACCAAAGACTGAATACTAGTATAATCATGACCGTTAGTGATATATTGAATATATTTGGCCCGTAGTGCAAAGATGAACTGTTGACTTGCATGATTATGACCAGGAACTATGAATTTGTATCATCATAACCAGTGGTGTTTCAGATGATAAAAATTGATGATATTTTTCTTAAAAAGAGAAGCGAGTGGACATTATAGTCTACATTATTTTTCTAATGGATTGCTCATTCCGCTGCTATCATTGATCTGAATTTTATTCAAGAATTTAATTGCAGTTCTTGATATAAAACTTATTGTTTATTATATTCAATTAAGAACTCAACTATTGAAGGCTAATGATAATTTATTGGTCATTATCTTAGTCATAGTATTTTCTTACTGGGTTATTTGAGCTCACCATTTCTTTTGTTCCATTGTTTTTCAAAAAACGAGAGAATAACTGGGTCTAGCAGGGGAATGGAGTGACGGTCCAAGAGATAGCTATTGTAATCTTCACATGTTGTATATAGTGTGGTAATAATAGTGAAGACTTAGTTGTGTATTATTGAGTTCTGTATTTATGTTCTATGTACTGTTTGTATTAGAAATCGTGTATTTTATGGCGTCTCAAATTAGGCTATGTAGGCCTAGATTTCGGAGCGTCACAATTAGGGTTAGGGTTTAGTAGCTCGACCTCTCTCCCAAAGCATTAGGCAAATGGGGACCAGTTCTCTTCGTTTTCTCTCCTCCTCGTCCTTTCTTTGAGTTTGTATGATTCTTTTTTCTCATTTGATTTCCCATCTCTTTCTTGTGTGTGTTTTCGTCTCTCATTTTTTTCTTCTTGTCTGCCATCTATGTGAAGGGTGTTAAAGTTCATGCCCTAGAGGGAAATTATTTGATGTAATTGCTTAACAATTTGATATTATATTTGATTGAATAAATGAATTATTTTATTATAATTTTATTTACTGCGTTATATAAATATTAGCATAATAAAAGTTCATAGAATAGTGATACGAATTATATAGCTTCAAGTATGTGACTTGAACATGAGATTATATAACTACAATTAGTATCAATATTCTTAAATGTCCCTAGTCGAGTATCATTGTTAATAGGACAACAATGATGCATTGAGACTAGTATGTGGATTGACTGATGGTCAAATCTCATTGGTCATAAATATATGAGATATTGAGTCAATGCATATGTACATGTTAGAGAACAATGTACTGGACAGACCCACCATGAGAATTCTACGTGGAGCATTATGCAAAGTGTCATAAGAAATTCTCATAGTGACAATGATGTAATGATCCTTTTACCTGAAATCACTATATTATTATACGAGAATTTATGTACTTTGATATCATCAAAAGTCACCTTTAATGAGGTGGACAATAAAGGTGATTATTGGGTACATCATGAATCGTGTGAGGAATATGAGCGATCTAGATGAAATTTAACCCTCCTATATATTAGGGGTGATATCCATATACCTCTTAATTGAGTAGGACTGTAAAATGCTCCATGCTCAAGTAGTGATTTGTTTCATATAGTCTACTCATTGATCAAGAAAACTCAGATTAAATTATGAAGAGTATGACACATTTCATGTCTCGAGTTTAATCTAGAATGTCAAGATTAAAAGGCTTAAATTACATTAAAACATTGGTCGCGAAAAGGTTGCATCGAATCACCGATCTTATTATTATTTGGATAGCAGTGATGTATTACTAGATGCCGCTCACTGTTTATAATTTTATAATATGATTTTAAAATTATTGCTAATATAATAATAACATATAGGGTCACACACTTAGAACATAATTAAAAGGGAATTAATTTAAATTGTTAGGATTTAAATATGTCAATATGATTGATAGTATTTAAATTACGAATTTAAATTAATAAGATAATTTGTATATATGTATATTAATTAAGTAAGACTTAATTAAAATATAATATATATAAATTCGGATTTTATTTTTCTAATTAGGTTTTGGTTAATTCTTTTAACTGCTATATATACATGATATATCAACTATTTTAAGTACGTGAAAATCAAAACCCAAAATCCTACCCGCTTTCAGAAAGAGGCTAAAGGGAAAAACTCAGTAAATTCATATCCAAATCTAAATTTTGGCAGCTAGTACCGCGACTCTCTTTGCTGTAGATCGCGGGACGATTCGCGGGGCGTTCGTGTGGATACCGTAGAGACGCAGTTCCGTTGGATTGCGTTGAAGATTCGAAACCGTTCCAGAATTCCATCGTCTCTATTCAAGCTCGGATAATCGGCAAAAATATATCTAAACCTCTGATTTAATATGTTTTCGCATGGATCCTGTTTTAGAGTTTTGATTTTTTTTTTGAAATTCCGCTTCGTTTATGTGTCGAAACCCTACAGAAGGGAACTAAAAGAAGGAGAGAGAGATAGAAGCAAGCGACGTCTAATGTACTCGAAGGACTGTTTTTGGGGACTGCGTTAGGTTTTGTTCCGTTTTTACACTCGTCTACAGCTATGGACTGAAATGCAAAACTGTCCCGAATTATCCCTCGAACTTGTTTTTTTGACAAAACTCTCCCTCAACTTATTTTGGGGACAAAACTCTCTCTCCAAAATGTATTAATTAAGTAAAAAAAACCCTTATATATTTATTTCATTTATTTTTTATATGAAATTTATTTCCCATTTTATAATTAAATAAATAATTAATTAAATATGTGAATTAATTAAATAACTAATTAATTAAATTAATTAATTAAATAAATAAATTACTAATTAAAATTAAATATGTTAACTAATTAATTAAATATCCTAACTTAATTAGATCCTAACTTTTAACTCAGGGCCTTTAAATTTGTGAACTAGTTAAAAATTATAATTAGATCTTAAATTACTTAATTAGTCATTTATTTAAATACATATTTAATTAATTAATTAACATATTGCAAATTCTTAACAATTATTCATCTGAAATCCACCACGTATCTAAAGGTTCAACTAGATTATTGTATTTATTTTGAAAATTACTCCTTTATCCTCAAGAGCAGGGAGTATATATATATATATATATATATATATATATATATATATATATATATATATATATATAAGGATTTTGGTCACACTCATTAACATCTTATACTCAAAGTATACCGATAATATTGTTTGAGAAAGAAGAATTTCTTGAAAACTTTGGTTTTCTATTACTTACTGGTGAGTGATTTTATGCTATAATTAATTATATCAAATTCCCCTTATGCTAAATTTATGAAAATATCCTTACTTAATTAGATATTAAATTACTTAATTAGTCATTTATTTAATTACATATTTAATTAATTATTTAACATATTTAATTAGTCCTTTAATTATTTAATTAATTAGTCATTTATTTAATTACATATTTAATTACAAAATAGGAAATAAACTTCACATAAAAAGAAAATAAAATAAAGATATAAGAGTCCCTTTTGACTAACTAATACATCTTGGAGGGAGAGTTTTGCCCAGAAAAAAGTTCGAGGGAGAGTTTTGCAAAAATAATACAAACAGGAGTGACAGTTTTGCATTTCAGTTAGTTTTATGTGATAAAAAGAAAAAAATTGATACAAGCTAAATTAAAACATGAATAAAATTACAAACACAACTTTAAAACACAAATTCAAACTCAAATTCCCATCTCATTATTAAAAAATAGGGTCTGACACAAAAATTTGTGTCAAACCTCACTTTTTAATGGTAAAATGAGAGTTTGTGTTTGATATTTATGTGTGTAAACTTATCTTTAAAAAATTTAAATGAGTTTTTAAGTCTCAATATTTTGTTTGAATTAAACTTATTTATAAATAAATTAATTTGAGATTTAATTAAGTTAAATTAAATTTAAATAATTATTTTAATTAATTAAATATTAAATGAGTCATGTCTAAAGCGAGCGAGTTTAGATATGAGTCGAACTTGAATTAGATATAATGTAGTTTGAACTTAACTCGTTTAATTAAATAAACAGTTCTTAATCAAGTTCGACTCGATAAATGAACTTAAGTTGAGCCGAGTTTTGTTTGCAAATAGTTCGATTAATTTACAACTCTCTATTAATAAGTTTTTTTTTTTTTTGTTTTTTTTTTTGTGATTTTAAGTTTGTAAAGAAATAGAAAATAGTTAAATTTAGATTACTACTTTACCCTCCTTACATCTTACAAAAGAATCGGCACATTATTTTTTATACTTCGAAGAGAATTTATAAAGAAGTCGTATCAAATCGATAAATATGAGTGAAATTTTAATTCCTTTGATTCAAAATTCTCGCTACGAGTCTAGAGATGGAACTAGACAGGGTCCGTTTGGCAACGACTTATTTTAAAATGACTTAAAATTAAATTTTAAGTAGATTTATAAATCATTTTAAGTTATGACTTATAAATAAAAATGTTCGGCACCAATTTGACTTATAAGTTGAAAATTAAGTTAATATAAGTTATGAAAATGTTCGCCTGATAATCACATATAAATTAAAATAAAATATAAAAATTACTAAAAAGACAATAATAAGAAGATATACCGATCTCAGTTATATAAGAAGATAATAAAAAGACAGCACATAAATAGTGTGGCTTCTGATCCTGTGAGCAAGTCCAAGGACATTGGTATCGATGGTAATTTATTAACAAACTGCTACTAATTTAAAATTTTAATATATGAATACATATATTATGTCTTGCCTGAATTATTTGTAAAAATTTCAAGTGTTACTGACTGTTGATTTACACTAGTGATTCTAATGTCTAACATTTGGCTTTTGCTTCCCGCACATGAAATTTCGTGATCAATCATCAATGCAATGAGCATACATATATATCAGGTAATGAAAAAAAATATGTGAATGAGAGTTAGGAGGAGAAGCTGGTAACAGCTATTTGCATTATTGGATCAATGGCTCTCGGATGAGATTAAGTCTCAGTACCATCAGGGCCGGCCCTGAGGGGGTGCGAGAGGGGCGACCGCACAGGGCCTCGGAATTTTTTTTTTGTATATGTATACTTTATATAAATATTGAAAATGTGGCTAATATAAATAAAACTTACCTTGGAGGCGCTGACTAAAATTCTTAAGTTTAAAGCGCGCGACATGAGTTCGACTCCTACATTTTTTTTCTCGCACGGGGCCTCCAAATCCTTAGGACCGGCTCTGAGTATCATGTACTGCAACGAGTAAGTGGCATGGTTTTCATTAAATCATGTAGTTGTTTAGCTCTGTTTATCTTTAGGAGTAAGAAATTAAA
Organism: Hedera helix; assembly: GCA_947179155.2. Classification (NCBI taxonomy): domain Eukaryota; kingdom Viridiplantae; phylum Streptophyta; class Magnoliopsida; order Apiales; family Araliaceae; genus Hedera; species Hedera helix. Next base: position 47,106,343 of record OX359271.1, on the reverse strand, counting down.
GGCAAAACAGACTAAATTTATGTTTTTGTCTTTGCTTTGTTGATTGATGTGAAGGCCAGGCATGCTACTTTCTTAGTCTATTTTTGTTTCTGTGCGTGTAAGGTGATGATATGATGCCATGTTGAACCAGACGAATGTCGGGGATAACAATAACAAGTTCTATGTTATTCTGTTCTGCTCTTGTGGTTTCGTACAATTCACTAATATTATTTCTAATTTTGTTATTATGTGATAGTGAAACTGAAATATAAAGTGTATGATTTTTATATTTTAATCAAGTCAGACATTAGTTACAAGCCGAGTATACTTGAAATATATCAAGGTACAAAGAACTTGGGCCAGGCTCAAAATCAAGTGATGCTTATAATGAGTACTTATTGTTCCAAAAGCTTAAGGCGTGGTAAAATGACACAGTAAGTATTAAACTTTTTGAACTTTCTCATACATGCAATCCCGTTCTTGCACTTGGAATGAGAAACTCAAAGCAAAGAAACTAGACATAGACGTAACAGTGTGCGTGATGAATGGATTTTGGGGAGCTTGAACTTAAGACACCCCAAATAGAAAGCTGTAATACCCGGCTATAGTTTTTTTTAAAAAAAAAGTCCCACATCACCCACCCACTAAAACATTCCCCTTCCCTTTACCTATATATATGGACTATCCTCTTTAGTTTTTAAAACACTAAAACATTAAGGTTTTTCCCAATGTGAGGAAACATTTTTGTGTGAGAACCTTTTTAGTAAGGACCTCCATAGTTAAAAATATTTTTTCGGTGTCGAGGACGTGGGCGGACTACGAACCTCATAATTTCGGGTATGTCTCTTTTTCTTTCTTTATGCAATTATTTAATTTTCAGTATTAGTTTTAATTTTGTAGTTTTAATTTTTGTATACTATTTAGTTTGTTAGTTAATATATTTTGGTATATCTTTGTTAGTAATTAGCATTTTGAAATATTAAATTAGTATTTCTGTAACTTTAAAGTTTTGTCAGATAATAATAATAATAATAATAATAATAATAATAAAATATTTGTTTGTAATAGAATCAAAAATGAAAATAATATTTTTGAAAATATACTTATATGTATTTCGGAAGGAACAAGAAAACTATTATTTATTAATACGTTACCATGATTAGAATATTTATGTATGTTTACTTTAGGTATAATTTTGTTTAGAATTGAAGGATTTCAGATTTGTCTAAGAGAGATAAAATGTATAAAACTTAATCAATTGATTAACTATTTATTTATCAATTCATTTATTTTGTTTAATTAGTTCCGATGGAGTGAATTTAACGAGTCAGTTTTGCAATATAATTTCGGATATTTCATTGCGTATTTCAGGTACGGATTCCGTACTCCTTCAGCAATATTCCTTTGATTTTAATTTGTTTGTTTTGTTCTTCATTAGAATTTGGATATTATTTCGATATATTGTTCATAGTCAAATGCATATGATAGTTTTGTTTGATTTTAGATATTCTCAACTTATCTTGTACTCTTTAGACTTATTAAGCATGTCTAGTATTTATTTTGATTCTCTAGAAAGGTACATGCAAGTATATTTGGGAAACTTTGTGTCGATTTGTTTCGGTTTAGCATGTGCGTATTAGAACCCTTTTTGTGATATTGTGTCGCATTCGTTGTGACATGATATTTTTGTTAGAAAGTACCGTAGGGTATACCTGAGTTATAACCACCTGTGGGGGTACCACAGGCATGTCCTCTTGGCACCGAGACATGACACTTCCGTGGCAGTGTGATTAGTCCACGGCGTCTCTATTTTGTGTGCTCCGATGGGAGTTGGCCAATTGGTGTTTTGTTGTGGGAGGCGTATGGGTCGACCCTAGCTATTTGTTCTGTTCTGTTATGCGGTTTGGTGTTGTTTGTGCCGAACACACCTTCCGATTTTGCATGCATTTGGATCTGCAGTCCAATGTGTGCCTGCCTGTGTGACAGTATTTTGACTTGTCTTTGTGACAAGTTATATTTCTGTTTTGTTCTGAGCTCGGTATGAAATAAACACAACCATTCAATTCAGCCTTTTATGTTGTTCAGTGGATCAGTTCAGTTCAGTAGATCAGTTCAGTTTAGTAGATTTTGTTATTCAGTTCAGTTGATTTTGTTAATCTCAGTTTGGTTCATTTGATTTTGTTATTCAATTTCAGTTTTTATTTCTGCACTCTTTATCCGTACTGGGTGTTTGACTCATTCTGTGTTTTTCTTCCGGCAGGTTTGCAAGGGGATTCAAGGGCAAATGTGAGGAGAGTTTTCTTTTTGTTTTGACATTCTGTTTAGAATTTGTTCGTGCGTAGCCTCCCTTTTCACTGGTCGGGAAGGGGGTGTTACAAAAGCTCTCTTATAATGTAACTTAAGGTTGTTGCCAATGGTATGACCGATCAATGTAACTTAAGGTTTGTGCTAATTTCAGCTTTTACTCTGGCTTCAGAGATGACATGATTACATATTTATATGGTAAGTGGGTGGAAGTAGAGTCCACCGACGGCAGTTGGTTTGCAAATTGCAAGCTTTTTGTGTAAATTTATTATATCCTTGGCTGCTAAGTTCTCTCTCTTTCTCTCTAATTGAATCTTTAGGTGTTTGGCTTCAGAGATAATATGATTACATGGTTATGTGTTCTTTGTTTCTCAGCTCTTTCATTTAAAGCATTCTCGTTATTTGATTTGAACATGTATAGGTCTACTAAGTGTTGAAGAGGATTGCTGATGTGACTGGCCAATCAGATAGGAAACAGCTTGAGCAGCTAAGTGGGTGAGAATTCGAAAATATGATTTCTCTAATGCTTACTTAGATTAGCTTATTTTTTTAATTTCAGTTGATGTGGAGAACATGCCAGAGACTTTATGGAGGCTGCTAAAAAGCTTCAACTATATTTCATTGGTCTGCAACGTGAGGATCAGCCAACCAAGGCAGAACTTCTCTATAAGGTAGTCTATGGATCAAATTGTGGTTGTATTTTATGAACTTAGATGTTTCAAATATTTTTTTCAGACACTGATCAAGTTTGTTTCACTGGGCTTTTCGATGATCTTCTAAAGGATATTGCTGTGATGGAAGAAGAGTTGAAGACAAAGACTGAACTTATCAAGAAACAAGAAAGACTGATCCAAGGATGGAGGAAGGAATTAGAAGACCAATTATAGAAACACAATACCTAGTTAGAGAGGGTATAACTGATGCGGGAATTATATTTGTACCAACTTAGCACATCATTTACGTGACAGTAGATGTCTTAGCAGTTAGCAAACACCTCCTAATGCTATCAGAAGACACTTGATTTTTGCTTCTCTGCTTTTATACAACAAGCTTGCTTGGAGCTTTATCCTGGTCATCTGGACTACATACCCCAATCCACTATTTCTTACTTATTTCATTGCAACTGTCCTGGCAATGCACTTTGCTTCAATTTCTTACTTTTCTATATCCTTAGCAACAGTGAGGACGATTTGCTGTTATAAATCACAATGCACTGCCATGCCTGGCTAGGAGACTCTCACAGGAGGAGATCAAGAGAAAGTTGTGATCTTAGTCGCCAAAGCAACGTAGTGTTAGAATAACAATCAGAATATAATGGTTGTATTTTAACTATTAGGCGACTGTAACATAAGAACCCGTATCCTATATTCTGATTCAATCCCCAAAGCATAATAGAGTTATTTACTTGGTATTTGAATCTTCCCAATTTAGTTCAAGCAGAAGTGAATGTTTGAATATCTGAATTTCTTGGCTTATGTCTCCAGTTGGCGCAAGCATATAAACCAAACATTAGGTAGCCAGGAATTGTCATATTCGTTCAAGCCTGGATTGCCCTGCTAATAGTTATTCTACATCCTTGAACACGGCTTGATGTTTAATCAATTGCCCATGTTCGGTTAAACTTTGTGCCCTGGATCTATCAAGCCAGTTGGGCTTGATGGGTTTAAACAGTAATGGGGAGATGGAGTCACTCAGAGAGGGAGAGAAACAGAATTATACCAGACATTGCATAATGTCGCCTATATATTACTCTTCAGGTTTAGGTTTGAGTTACGGTTATGATCATTCTGCAGGTTATCTGGCTACACGAGCCAACTTAATATTAACCAGAGAATAAAGAAAAAAATATGGTCAATTTTCAACTAGAAATCCTAGCATAGTCAAGCTACAATTATACAAGTAATTCTGCAAAACTATTATGTAACAAAGAAAAAAGAAGGCCAAAGAACGAATATTACATCTCATTAGAATGACAGCAATCATGTTATTCTGCACCGTTAATTTCTCCTCGTTACAAAAAGCTGAACAAATGCTCATCTATCTACTTCTTTGCATAGGTAATCAACATTGGGTTCTCGGGCATTATCTTGAATCCTTGGAGTCCCTGCATTGCAACAGTTGATTGCACCTCGTTCTCATAGTCTACAAAGGCTATCCCTCACTTCCTTAAACCCGGTGTACTGGCAGAAGAGCATTTGAAGCATCATTGAAGTTGTCTGAAAAGGAAGATTCTAAACGAACAATATGCTATTTGGTGGAGCTGGAGCCTCGGGAACAACTGATTTGGCACCACCCATGTATGGTATCTGTGATAGCTTAAAATTTTCACTGTGACAGAACCAGATAAAAAAACTCTTAAAGGAAATACTAAGAGATACACTACTTATAAGAATATGCTTCCTTTAAAGATGAGAGGCAAAGGATTGGTTCATATGGTATGCGAGTATAAGGTAACAAGAAAGGAAAGATCATGGAGATACTTTCCGAAACCAGAAGCATAGATGGTTCTACCACATTGAAAGCTGGAATGCTAACATGCGTCTTGTCAAATTTATCCGACCAGACAGTAAATAGTAATCATATGTGGTACATCCAGAGCATAGATTTTGAAGGGTGCTTTGCCAAAATAAGTAATTCTATAAGTAAATGTAAGAAATTTTAGTTAAAAGATAATTTGTGTGTGTGAATGTAAGCACGTATAGTTACTTCGTTACGTATTCTAATTCCAGTTTTGTTAGCTTTATATTATATGCTTCCTGCTTTTGAGTTGTAAATTTTCAACACTTTGCGTGTTGGTCAATAATTTAACTCCTTAAAATTTGTATACTTGCCCATCATGGTATTCAGAATTAGATCAATGATAGAAATGGTCATGATCGAATCATCTCATTTTTCATATACAACTTCAAAAAAGTCAATTCTAAACCAAAGTATCATAAGGAGTCAAAAGAAGTCCTAAAAGACATGCTTACCTGAGGGGTAAGGAGGGTTCAGACCCATTGCAGCTTGATTAGCATCATGTTGCTCCTTTCGCTTCCTTCCTATAGCATGAGGGAGAACTTAAATATCATAAAGAAAATACCCTGCAAATAAATAAAGTAAAACTACATTTAGACACAAAAAAAATCTACAATTAACTCATTTTATCAATATTTGGAAAGTAATTTTTTTTTTAATAAATCTTCTTATACTCGTTATGATTTAACTCTTTCACGAGCAAGAGACTAGACAGTTGTAAATTCAACTTTCTATAGTGGGCTGTGGAAGCCTTTCAACCATTACTCATATTAAATTATATTAGGAAATGTATTTTTCACTAGTAATTTTGATAGTTCCACGAGCACCCCCAAAAGTGGGGCTCAACCTACTCATATGAAACAGTAAATTAATAATGAGCCTAGTGATAAGTGTTCTTCAAATTATAGCTCATGAGTTCAACACTCCGCAAAGGCCAGAATTTACTATAAAACAACACAGTCTGCATGATTGACGAGGTATTGCATTCACTTAAGTGGTAGTCATATACCTTTTAGCAATTTTGTAATTATTGTCCAGTGTTCTTCTCTTGGACAATGTTAACTTATAGATATTTTCTTTTAACAAACTGCATTTTTATATTAATTTTAAATTTTAGAATTTCCTAAATAAAATTAAAATGTATCTTTAATTTTTTACCTCCGTTACTACCACTTAATCTCATTTTTCTTTTCCGTAGAGTTGTTACAAAAATATTATTCTTGTCGATCCAAATGTTGGATCCCAAACTAAATTTCTAGACATACATATTAACCTTTCATAATATGTTCTTCCTCCTTTTTCAAAATTTAAAAAATAAATCTAACATATAAAGCCGGAGAGGGCTTTTTTGTTAACAACCTTTTGAAGTCTTTTTGGATTTCTAAAATGCCTTCAACTCTTACGTAATTCTTATTTTATCCTTATAATTTTAATTTTATTTACCTTTTTGTTGTAGTTTTCAAATTTTAGTAACTTACTATATTATCTTCAAAATTTTAACTTTACAATTTATCTATTTAAGTTTAAAATTTTAATTTTTTGAAATTAATAACCAATTATAAATTACACACGCAACATAGGCTAATTTATATTAAGGGCTTCAAAAGGTCAAAATAATTTATCCTTTTTTTTTTCCCTTGGTTAAAACTTTGTTTAGGTTTATCCCCACTTGCCAACCTGGTCCCCTGTTAGCAAAAATTTGGTCCATTCGATCCACTCATTATTTTCTCCAACCCCAACCCTGTATATCAATGAAAAGCCATATACTTTATATTCATAGGAAATTCAAAATTAAATAAAAAATATATATGCTACAAAGGTGATAATGATGCATATTATTATTTTCAGATACATTTTGGATAAGGGTGGAGCAAAGTGGCTTCCTAATTTACACCATAAATAGATGTGGCTGTTTGGTAGTATGCAGGAGTCGGAGTTAAATAATTCTGTAGTGGCTACCTAATTTACACCATAAATAAATTAGGCTCTTTGGTCGTCTGCAGGCGTCCGAGTTAAATAATTCTTTAGTAGCTATATATATATATATATATATGTGTGTATAAAAAATTGATATTTTTATAAGTTTTTTCTCATATAAATAACAAGTGAAATTCACCTCACGCGAATATAATTTTATAAAAATATTAATTTTTCTTATAAAAATATCAATTTTTTATATATAAAAATAATAGAATCATAATATTTGATGACTCGTCCTTTTTATATACCAAATTTCTCTTTTCTTCTTGATAGATTATTACCAACTTGTCACTGACCTATTTAATATGTTAGATTCTTATTCAGAGGGTGACTAATAACCATATTGGAACCAATCCTATGATATGTTTTAATTCTTTCTTTCGTCTCATTTTTAAATTTTACAAATATTAAGTGTTGGGATGTAAATATTTGGACCACGTGTCCTTTAAATATCTGATAGAGCAAGGCTAGGTGTATGTATGATACAGTTGTACCTCCATTCATTAGTGAACACGTAGATGGGTGAGTGGTGACTCACCAGTAGGATATTTGTAATAGTTTAATATTATATAGGTAAGGGGCGGTTAGTAGATATTTTCATAGACAAAGCATGGGAGAGAGAGGGAGACAGTCACTTCAGATATATAGATATTGGGAACCAGGAAAGAAAGGGAGGGGATTATTATCTACAGAGACATACATCACGAAGAAGAGGGAGGAGGAGAGAGAGATAGAAGGGGGTCTGCCATCAGCACTTTGAACAGGCAACATCACGGGAAAGAAGGGAGAATGGATCATCTTCTCCATTACATCAGAGATCAAGCCGGAATACACCATCTGGGTCATTCTCCGGCACATACCGTTGTATACGGGGTTATTGTAATATACAGCGTAGACGACAAGCACTACAGATCATTATGTTGTAACACCTCCAATATTATTCTAATGGATTTCTGGCGTATCACCCGTGGTTTTTCCCGATTTGGGTTTCCACGTAAATTATTGTGTTATTATTTTCAGTATTTGCTTGATCAAACATCTTTCATTCCAGCATATTTTGGGTTCTCCATTGATGACGCGATTTGGGCTGGCTGACCTGGTGATTTCAGCCCACATCCAAAATCTGACGTCAACATTGGCGCTAGAAGGAGGGCCTGATGTTTGATTCAAATCACCACATCATTCATATGGAGGAGGAGATGTATTTCTGACATGGAAAAAAGGAGTACATTTAAGGCTAAGTTATTTTATCTTGTTACATATTATAATATTGTTATAATGGTTGTACATTTGTTCTATGTATACTGTTTATTCAAAGTATTATTCAGGTTCCACCGAAGAGTTTTTGTTTTAAAAGAAAGTTGTTGCGGTCTGGCTTTTCTCTCTCCTCGGCTGGGTTAGGCCTCGGCAGGTCGCTGGAGTTCGGTGGTGTGAGCTCGGATGAACTGGGTCGGCAGCTCAGTTTGGGTAGGTGCTCTGGGGAGAGGAGAGCTCGGCGACGACAGTGGCTTCACCTCGGCAAGGGTTCTTCCCCGCATCTCGGTGTACCTCGGTAGCTTGTGTGGTGCACGCCAGCGACCCAGCAGCAGGGTTCGGCAGTGAGTGGTCCGGGTCGGACGGCAATGGATCATCGGGAGCTCAATGGCTGAGTGGGATGGTTCTGCAGGTCAGGTGAGTTCGGCAGCTCTTCAACGGGTGGGTCGGCATCTCGGGGTCGGACAGCAGTGGCTCATCGGGAGCTCGACGGCAGTAGGATGGTTCGGCAGGTCAGGTGAGTTCAGCAGCTCTTCAGCGGGTGGGTCAGCATCTCGGGGTCAGACGACATTGGCTCATCGGGAACTCGGTGGCTGACTGGGCAGGTTGGGACAACAGGTCTACAACTTAGGCCAATTTTGGTTGCTTGGCAGGTCGGGGGTGAGGGTCGACAGGGCGGCAGTCCGAGTAGGCTCGGTGGTCTCTAGTCGACAGCCCTGGTCCTAGGTGGGCAGGTCTAAATTGGCTTGAATGGCTCGGTAGTTACAGCGCGGTGGGTTGAACTTCGCGGCAACGGTTCGACACTTTGATATAGCCTCAGCAACAGCTCGGCCAGAGGGATTACGGCTCGCCGACACTTGGGGTGTATCTTGACGCCATGGGCCGGTGCATGGCAGCTCAGCTCGACAACTTTGACACCAGCTCGACATGGTGAAAACTCGACGGCAGCTTGGCCAACAGTCAAGGCTTGGGTCGGCGTTTAGTGCAGCTCACCGGCTCAGCACCAAGTGGGCGGTAACTTGTGTTCGGTTTTCCGAGGGGGCCTCGGCGACTCGGGTTGACAGCATATGTTTCGACCGGCAGTGGGGTGGCCTGGCAGGTTAGGGGAGCGGCTCGGCAGTGACTCGGCGGCAACTTGGGGTCAAGTCTAGTCCATACATGATACATGGTTCGATCCATGGGTATTGGAAGCAGATTGTCAATGGAAGAATTTGTGGAGATATTTCTGTATCCCGTGCTTTTGGTGACATGCGGTTTAAGACAAAGAAATATGAGATGCTAGATAAGGGAGTTGAGGAAGGGAGATGGTCCCCAAAGTTTATTTCTAGGATAAAATTTACTGGAGACTTGGTTACTGTCTTGCCTGATGTTTTTCAAGTAGATCTTGGAGTAGATGCAGAATTTGTATTGTTGGCATCTGACGGCTTGTGGGGTTACAAGAACAGCTCAGAAGCAGTCAATTTTGTTAGGGATCAACTTAGGAAACATGGAGATGCTCAGATGGCTTGTGAAGCACTTAGACAAGTAGCTCTGGACCGGTGCTCACAGGACAATATTACAATTGTGATTGTTGATTTAGGGAGGACAGATTGGCAAAGTCTACCTCTGCAGCAACAAAATTTTATTTATGAATTGGGGCAAACTATTGCTACTATAGGCCAGAGGATGCTACAAGTGCGTTTATGATAAGTTTGTATGGAAAGCAGCGGATGCTGAAACGAGCGCAACAAGTTTTTGCAGCAATGGAAGATTCCTCCACAGCTAAAAACCCTTTATATAATTCAATGATCCAGGCATATGCCAAATGTGGTAGGTCAGAGGAGGCATACTTATTTTTCAAAGAAGAGACTGAGAAGGGGCATCATTTGGGTGTTGTTGCCATTAACATGCTTGATAATGCTTTGACCAACTGTGGCAAATACCGGACTAGCAGAGAAATTTGGAAGATACAAGGTTTGTGGAGAAGTATATGTAAAAATAAGTAGATTCATAGTAGTGGGTCGTGGCTGACAGTTTGGTATCAACAACGTGGAGGTTGAAGTTTACAATAGATTTTTGTATTACTCTCCTATTATAAATATTTTTATAACAGGAGAGTGGGGGGCTAGTATGTTGTGGTGATGACTCACTGTTAATATTTGTAAAGCTACACTAATGGAGGGATAAGGAACAGATTCACTTTATGAGATTTTGGGGCCGTGAGGCACCGACAGAAATATCTTTACAATAATCAAATATTATATTTGGGAGATATGGCCACTAAAGGTATTTTATGTACGGGGGGGGGGGGGGGGGGGGGTCAGAAATGAGATATACACGATAGTAGCACAAATCTGAAGTATCTTCACAGAGGCATTGCATAGTTGGTCGCAACAGTGCAGAGCCAACGGTGCGGTGATGGTATGAGCAACATGGTGGTGGCGGACAAAACAGAAGGTAGAGGCTCATTATCATTATCATGTGGTCGGCACTTCGTGTTCGGCCGGATGAAGCTTTTCTGCCATCTGTGCTCGGGTGTCCCGAGTTGGCAGCTCAACATGGGTCGGTCAATTTGGGTCGGTGCTCGGGGGAGTGTGGAGCTAGGCAGCTTTGGCAGCTCGTCCGTAGCTTCACCACGGTGGGAGTTCGGCCACCGCAGCTCGGTGTGCTCGGCGGAGAGGCTCGGAGGTTGGAAGGATGGAACTCTGTTGGGTTGGGTCCTCGACTGTGGATGGCTCGGCATTTTGGATATTGGGTTTCGGCTCAGCACGGGTAGCTCGATGGTCAAGCTCGGTTGCTCGTTGGTCTCGGCAGCTTTGGCTTGGTCCGACCAGCAACTTGGTGGCTCTTTGCTCAAGCTCGGTGGTCAGTCTCAGCATTCCGGGCTTGAGCTCAGCGGGAGGATGGTTCGGCAGGTCGGTGAATGCGGTCGACAGTTCTGTAGTTCAGTCGGGTGGAATTCTTCCTCGGCAGCTTAATAGTGACTGGGTCGGCAGCTCCGCTAGTCGGTGATCAAGTTCGGCATGTTTTGGGTAGCTCGGCAGTCTATTATCGATAACTTAGCTGGTTCGAAGCACAGCAACAGCAGCTCAGCAGGTTTGCAGTTTGCTTGGAGATGATGGCTGGGTGAAGAGAGAAAAAATAAATAAGGGAAAAACGGGAGAAGCTTTGCGAGAAGAAGAGAGAAAGTTGATGGTGCCGTCTGTGGGAACATATATATGTAAATTCGTGGTCTGTTGTGGTGCTCAGTAGCTCGCTTCCATGGATGTTGCTTTTTGATTGTGATTTGGGCTATTTACCTGAAAAAGAGGTTATGATTGAAAGGATTGATTCCCAGGGTGACTCAGTAGCTGTTGTTCTATGCTAATTATTTAACGAACAAAATCAGTGAATTATTGCTTTTGATGAAGAGGGCTGTGACTCTTGTTATAATAGGAGTGCAACAACAGTAGGTAAACAAACGAAAGAAGAACTTCGCAACGCATCAAATCCTCTTCCTTCACCATCGCCGGTAGTCTGGTGCAGCTCGACAGTTGAGGTACAGCTCTCGGTCGGCAGCGCGACGGCTATTCAGTAACTCGATTCAGCTCTCGGTGGTAGTGGGGCCTTCGGCAGCCCGGCAGTTTGTGGTCAAATCCGATGGCTTGGTGGTCAGTCCCACCCGTGGCCGGGACCTTGATGAATGCAGAAATTACGGTTGATGACTTATTATTTAATTATCTGATAAAGTAAGACCAAGTGGAGAGATAAGGAGCAGACTTATTGCAAAATAAAGTGGTCTTTCTTGAAGATGTAAAATCGGCACAAGGCATCTCGAAGGGTCGGGAGCGTCACCTCGGTGATATAAGGATGGGGGGAGACATAAGGAAGCCTGGTCCTCGAACCGGCACGGTGAAATCAGGTCAGACAACATACATTCATTTATGAGTATATTTATTCATGCATTCATTATTGCATACATACATGTACGAGGGTGGATGACTGACATGAAGATATAAATTGGCTTCTCTTTTGAACTACATATATGTCTTGCATTATATTATAGCGTTCTAAAGTCGGATGGTGTTATAAGGTTGGGTCAACCTCCTTTGTTTCCCTCGGAATACAAGAGCACTGCTTTGTGGATATAGCAGGCGTCCGTATTTTGGTCTGGCTGGGGGGCAGTAATGACCTTCATTCTTAACTTATATCTGGACCGGGACGATCGAGGTGATATAAGGGGTACAACACACCAGTCTCAGGGTTATATGAGGCATGACTGGGACGGTCAAGGGGATATAAGGGGTCCATACCAGTCTCAGGGTTATATGAGGCATCATGGACAAGTCGGTCATGATAATTGTTTTATACCAGTCTCAGGGTTATATCAGGCATCATGGACGGGTCGGTCATGATAATTGTTCTATACCAGTCTCAGGGTCATATGAGGCATCATGGATGAGTTGGCCAATTCGGTACTTCGGTCATTTTGGGTTCAATTGGCTTCGGTTTGGCCTCGACAGTTTGGCTCTGGCCTCTACCTCGAAAATATTGTGTTAGTCAGTTTGGGATCGACCGGTTTGGTGGCTTCGATCCACTTCAGTTTCGATCAACTTCAGTTTGGGATCGACCAACTTCCGTTCGGATCTCCCGGTTTGGTGGCTTCGATCCACTTCAGTTTCGATCAACTTCAGTTTGGGTTCAATCGGCTTCGATTTGGTTCGGTTGGCTTCAGTTTTGGTTCGACCAAGTTGGGTGTGGTCAATTTAGATAGTCGAGTTCAACAGTATGTATGTTGGGTTCATTATCATCAACGAATAGTTCAGTTCAGGTAAATTCCACAACTCTGGATTTATTCGGCAGTTGGGGTTTACTAGTTTGATTCGGCTTGGCAAGTTCACTTCGTAATTCATTTGGCGGATTCAGAAATTTGTGTGGTTGGCTTGACAGTCAATGGGTTTAGCGGACCTCTTGTATTACTCTCCTATTATAAATTTTTTAGAACAGGAGAGTGGGGGGCAATGTTGGGACGTAAATATTTGGACCACGTGTCCTCCTTTAAATATCTGATAGAGCAAGGCTAGGTGTATGTATGATACAGTTGTACCTCCATTCATTGGTGAACACGTAGATGGGTGAGTGGTGACTCACCAGTAGGATATTTGTAATAGTTTAATATTATATAGGTAAGGGGCGGTTAGTAGATATTTTCATAGACAAAGCATGGGAGAGAGAGTGAGACAATCACTTCAGAGATATAGATATTGGGAACCAGGAAAGAAAGGGAGGGGATTATTATCTACAGAGACATACATCACGAAGAAGAGGGAGGAGGAGAGAGAGAGAGAAGGGGGTCTGCCATCAGCACTTTGAACAGGCAACATCACGGGAAAGAAGGGAGAATGGATCATCTTCTCCATTACATCAGAGATCAAGCCGGAATACACCATCTGGGTCATTCTCCGGCACATACCGTTGTATACGGGGTTATTGTAATATACAGCGTAGACGACAAGCACTACAGATCATTATGTTGTAACACCTCCAATATTATTCTAATGGATTTCTGGCGTATCGCCCGTGGTTTTTCCCGATTTGGGTTTCCACGTAAATTATTGTGTTATTATTTTCAGTATTTACTTGATCAAACATCTTTCATTCCAGCATATTTTGGGTTCTCCATTGATGACGCGATTTGGGCTGGCTGACCTGGTGATTTCAGCCCACGTCCAAAATCTGACGTCAACATTAAGATTATATATTTGCTTTATTACTAAAAATAATAAATTATGCATACAATTTGATTTTAATTAAGACAAATGGTGATAACTAATGCTACGGAATATGAGTTATTATACAATTTTATTCCGTCATTGAATATTTGTCATTGAATTCGATAACTACTTATTTTGTTCAGTGATTAATATTCTTACTTTTAACGAAATGATTAAAAAAATATTATTTATATTCAATTATTAACTTGAGTTTATAAATATATCATTGAACTCACTAGTTGTTTTTTTTTAAATAAATTTTAATTTAATAATAATAATAATAATAATAATAATATCATCCCCATTACATAAAAAAAAGATCAATTTTACTTTTTAAAAATTAATTTGAGGTATTATAAAAATAAATTTTGACTTAATAATAATAATAATAATATCATCTCCGTTATACATAAAAAGAAAACAAAAGACCTGATTTACTTGTTAAAAATTAATTTGAGGTATTTTAAAAATAAATTTTGATTTAATAATAATAATAATAATTATTATTATTATTATTATTATTATTATTATTATACATTAAATTAATTTTTAACAAGTAAAATTGGTCTTTTGTTTTTTGCTTTTTTTTTTTTGTATAACAGAGAAGATATTATTATTATTATTCTTAACATGCAAGAAATTATAAAAAGTAAATAGCATTATTTGTTTATTTATGTAATTAATAACAAAAGAATATTTATGTCTATGTAATTAAAGAAATATAGCATATTTTATTAAATAAATATGTAATAAAGAAAATTTTATGTGATTTAATAATGCATGATTATTTATTTTATATATTCATTTTTATTTGAAGAAATTATGCAAGTAAAGAAAATCATATAATCAAATTACAAATTAGTTATTTATTTAATCATTTTTGGTGGCCATTTTTTATAACAAGAATTAAAAAAAAAACTCCCTTCACCGTCGTCGGTCATCCCAACCCCAAAACCACAACCGCCATTACAATAACCTCAAACTCCTGTAACTTCATGGTTTGTCCAGCAATTGAGAGAGATAGAGACAGATCGAAAATGATGTTGTGCTTCATCCAATTACAACAAAGAAGAAACAATATTTATACCCATTTCTTGTTCCCAAATAATTTGGTGAAGAAGTTTAAAAGAGGAGAAAACAGTTTGTAAATTAGGGCTAAAATTAAAGAAGACAGAGAACAATATATGCGATACTAGTTTGAAACGTAGAAAATGATGCTGAGGCTATGAGTAATTGAAAATTTGATGATTTTTTGTTGTTGATAATTTGAGAAGAATTTTAACAGTCTTGGTTTTGTCAAGATTGAATCTTAGAACTCATACGGCCAAAGCCTTATGAATAATTATTTTACCGTTGAACCATGAAGAACCGTGACAGAGATTAGGACCTTTCGCGTTTGCTTAATATGGGTTCTTTGGACTTGGAAACCTTGATGCAAAGACTATATTTGCTTTTCAATTGGTCTCTTGTTTAGTTGATTCTATACACTTTGGCGAAGATGAAGATGAAGATAAAGTTTGAAGAAGATGAAGGAGGAAATTACAATATTATTATTATTATTAAAATAAAATTGGTGACTTTAGTGATGTATTTATAAACTCAAGTCGATAATTATATAAAAATAATATTTTTTTAATCATTCAGTTAAAAGTTAACACGGACTAACGGAAAAAGTGACGATTTGTAAAAAATAAACAATTTAACAAGTTGACTGTAAAAAATTTCAGTTCAGTAATATATTTATAAATCGAGGTTGAGTACAAGGAGAAAAAATATATTTAACTCTTTTCCATACCAATATATTACAATTTTTAACAAAATTAAAATTATATGAATTATTTTGAGCAAAAAACTATCCGAGTTCAGAATTAGAGATATATTTTAAATTTTAAATTTAATTATTAAATTTTAAAATTAATACAAATTTTAAAATAACAAACATAATATTTAATTAACTTTAAAATTAGATAAAGAAATTAAAAAAATCTTTAGTTTCTAAACATAAGAAGAAGACAGAAAAATAAATTTTAAATTTAATCATTAAAATTTAAAATTAATATAAATTTTAAAAACAACAAACATAATATATAATTTAGTTTAAAATTAGATAAAGAAATTTAAAAAAATCAAAAAAAAAATCTTTAATTTCTAAACATAAGAAGAAGACAGAAAAATAAATTTTAAATTTAATTATTAAATTTTAAAAATAACAAACATAATATATAATTTTGTTTAAAATTAGATAAAGAAATAAAAAAAATCTTTAGTTTCAAAACATAAGAAGAAGACAGAAAAATCTGTAACGTGTGGCGATTGCTGAAGATGTGTGCCATAAAAAATATTAGCATTTTGCAGTCTGTATTTCACAGGTTACAGAATCATCAGATTTCCATTGCTGGTGTTTAATTAATTCGGCGTGGCGTGGCGTGGATTCCAATAACCATTTGCTTTGTAGTCGCCAGTCGGCAACCTTTTGGATATTATAAATAGCTAAGAAAGAGGGAGAGAAAAAAATAGGAAAATTTTAGACTTATTTTTAAAATTTATTCGTTAATTTTATTTATAAAAAAGATGAAAGAGTATAATTTTGTTTTATTTGTATTTTACAAATAAAATGGGACTATATTTTTTTATCTTATATAAAAGTAAGACTTATGAGTTAAATTTAAAAATAAATATACAACCACTCAAAAAAGAAAGAAAAAAAAAAAAAAAAAAGGAAGAAGCCAATAGTGTCATAAGAACAAGCATGTGGCATAACGTTCTTCATGAATTATTTTCAGACAAATTATCTAAAATAAAATGCAAAAAAGAGAAAATTTTATCTAGCCACTCTCATCTTTTAAAAAAATGATAGATATTACTAATATTTACGTTAATTTTTTAATTATTAGTTACGTGAATAAATATTAATGATAATTTTTTATTAAAAATATATAATAAATATGACTCTTTTAAATTTTTATCTAATATCATATATTAATATATTTTATAATTATAATTCAATAAAAAATTATCGCAATATATGTAATGACTCTACTTTTTATGTCTCGTTTGAGTGAAAAAGAACAAATATAATTTTTTATGTCAAAGTAAATGCTCTTTAAAATATAAGGATAATACCATTACAAATAAGATTATAAACACACCACCACCACAAAATTCAAACCAAGAGCCAAGAGGGGAAGGAATGCAAGAGGAGGGTGGGTTGTTAAGACTTTTTTGACTATGGACCTTGCTAAGAACCAACTTTCATACTTCCGAGAAGTGAGTGGCCCAGGTCTAGTCTAGATTCCATGAATCCAATAATAAAAAGAAGGCCGGACAGAAGTTCCGCCGCCGACATCATACTTCAAATGTTCTACTGCCACGTGTTAAGCCGAACTTACTTTTGAACTAAAATTCACCTGCCAAAAGTAACCGTCCGTCCGATCGATCATATTATTCGCCGTTAGATCAATTGTCGTGTGAACTCACGACAACTATTAAAGATATTTATAGCAACAATAAATAAATAAATAAATAAAATAAAAGACAGCATCTATGTGGCTGGCAACTGTGACGCTGCCCCTGGTGACGTGAAGAGAAGTATCGCCTCTCTTTCTTTTCTCCCAGGCCATCTATATAAACCCCCGTAACCCCTACGCATATTAGACAAAGCCATATATCTCCCTCTTTTCAAAACCCTAAAAACAAGAGATTATTACTAGTCTTTTCCTTTCTTCGCCGCTTCTTGTTCCAATTTGTCGATTACAAATGGCTCCATCTCTCTCTTCTGCTAAGCTTGTCTCTGCTCTTGTCGCCGAACAAATCTCTATTGCCAGCCGGTACTGCCTTCTTTTCTTCTTAATCTAAGATTTGTTTTTGTTTTTTCGATAATAAAAATAAGCATGATTTTTTAGATTTATTTTCTGAAATTTATTTGTACGTGAAACAGGAGGGGATATGCATCTCAAGCTGCTGCTGTATCGGGAAGTGTGAGAGGAGGAGGAGTGATGTCGAAGAAAGGAGGAGAAGAGGCGGCGTCCAAGACTAACTCGTGGGTGCCAGATCCCGTCACCGGTTACTACCGGCCGGAGGGTCATGCTAACGAGGTTGATGCGGCTGAGCTTCGGGAGATGCTCTTGAAGCAAAAAACTAGAAGGCACTGAGAGGGGCCGGAGTGGATGGATCACGGATACGTACGTACTCCTTATAAGAATTACATGGCTCGATCGGCTCTTCTATGAGAATGAAGAAGATTATTTCCTCCTAGGATTATCCTTGATGAAATATTCTCCTAAAGGCTATATTTACATGTCCTCCTCCTCTGTTATGGGATTCTTTCGTTATGCCATTTCCTTTTTGTTTGTTACTTACCAATTCCGAAATAATTAATTAATTCAAATATATACTCCTATTTGATAAGGTTCCTCTTTTGTTTAAAATACAAAAATACATATGTTTGATGATAAAGTCTAAAACAAAATCCTTGGGATAATAAAAATTAAGCAGGATTTTAAATTAGGGCCGGACTCTCATTTTGGAATTCAAAAACTCTCATCTTTTCGTTGAATATATCTATATGCATATTTAAAGTGTAGACACATAAAAAAATAAAAATAAAAGAAGAGAGAGAAAATATTATACGCATTCCTAACATAAGCTTTTTCCCCTTAAAAAAATAAATTAAAACTATGTTTTTTGGTCGACGATGAAAATCAGTAATTTACCAGCCTATGATGTTTGGCAAGGAGATGATATTTCTACTTTTGTATAGAGAATGGAAAATCAAAGTTTGAATTTCCTTCTTTCACAACAAAATTACGAGTTAATAAGGAAAAATTATTTTATGGTTTTTAAATGTGGTGTTTTAGGATTATCAATTTATATGTTATTATTTTAATATGTATATATATTAAAATAATAGTATATAAATAAAAAATGTTTAATATATATTAAAATAATAATACATAAATGATTTAAAATATCACATAATAATATTTTAAAATAATTAAATATTTTTTTTTATTAATAAAGACTTATGTAAATAATTTAAGATATTACAGAACAATCAAATAGCTTCTCGTCAATAAGGGCCTGCAGACTTAATAATGATCAAACAACAACTTGCCTAATTGACCAAAATCAACCAAACGCACGTGTGTATTATATACTGATCACATGGGAGGTGTTCGATTTCGTGTATAAGAAAATTCTAATTAACAACCTTAAGAATAATATTACGTGGATAAATTATACATAAAAAATTATATATAAAAAATCTGATTTATGTGTAAATTATTTAATAATATATCTGAGTTTTTATTTATTATTTTTTTAATACTATTTATACATAAATTATTTTATATAATTTGTGTCGATAACATTAACGTCAGATTTTTCGCCAACAAAAGAATCAGGTGACGAAGGTTTTTTTTTTACTTGAAGAACAGCAAAACGGGTGCGTTGAAAAATTCTCTTCTATTCTAATTATTCATGGCCTGGAATGTTTGGGAATAAAATAAGAGTTGAACCTTTAATGCTATTTTTTCATATCATAGGGCACTTGCTGGTGGACATTCATGATTAATTATTGTGGTCTGTCTAGAATCTACTGGCTACCGCCACATAAGTAGATCATTATCTAAGCATTACCTACCAACCTACCATTTGAAACAAGTTATAACTAAAGCAATGAAATAATTTATAATTATTAATCTTTTAAGTAGGTGTATCCGTCTATATATACGTACACGTAGTAGTATTTATATAAATTTTAAATTGTGTGGTTCATAAATATTATTTCTCTTTAAAAAATTGTGTGGTTTAAGTTAAGGTGTACTCCACCGAAACTTTCAAGAATTCTGGCCTAAATTCCATTAGGTGAAAAACCATGCATGGCTCACATAATGCGTTCTCTTTATTTGGAATTTGAAAAGTGGAAAAGAAGAGAATTAGTAAGGCCACAGAGATAATTTAATTAAAAAAAGAGAAGGGATGAGTGCAAAACAAGAAAGTATAAGAATGATGCACAATATATCCTTTCACTCGTCCATTCATTCGAATCGAATTCATTTAAACGAGTATTATTATTGTTCGAATCGAATTAAATTTATCTAAATAAGAGTTATCATAACTTATTATAAATTTATTCAAAAATTACTGCAAGTACTATTATTAATAATTTAAATTCTTATATGTACAGATAAATTTTTCTCACATATTTTGATGTGGGACTGAGATGTTATATTAATAAATTTAATTGCTTTGAAAGATTACTCCCAATATAAACAATAATTTTTGTTCAGATATAAGATACTAGTGCAATAATGGTTGAATCTATCCCTCAACTAACTCATAATTAACACAAACGTTACATAATATAAGTTGTATCGCTAGAATAGTTTATAAATTATAATTGTAAAAATATAAGCTCTCAAATATATATATATATACTCTAGTTTTGTATTTTTTCTAGCTAATAAATTCCATGGCTATACAGTTTTTATTATAATATTTCATGTTATAGTGTATCCACTATATATGTCCTTGATAAATTTTACTGTGTAGGAAAAGTCGAATGCAAATTATTACTTCCACCACTCCAAATAAGAGACTTATTTACATCATAAAGTCAATTCGCATTATTCTAAGAATAATTAAAGTCGATTTATTTATGTTTTGGATTATGCTTTCTTGGGAATCTGATTTCAAACAGTTTGGAATGAACACTAGATAAAAAATTTTTGGAGACTATTCTACATAACCTTTGTTATACTACGAGTGTTATACATTTACAGCTCTCATATATATAAATGTACTTTGTTTATATAGAACTGTCCAAAGGAATTGCCTAATTTTGACGCCATGAAATCCAAATCCCTTTGAGTATGAGTCTAGTTTCGTCAACTATAAAATACTGCTTTTCTATTCCTCTACCCTGGAGTACAATAAATATTTTATTACAAGTCACGCAAAAATAAAATAAAATTGGATACAGAGACAAAAAATGGGTCATAGTGATCCGGGAGTCTCGAGTGGAAAGCTCTTGCAACGGATCAAAGGTACGTCGTGGATGGATAACAGGCTGATGACCTCCCAAGAGGTATTAATCTTCCCTTGATAAGAGATTTTCATTTATGTTTAACCAAACACAAACTAACTTGGGATGTTATAGACCTATGTTTAAGAAGTGAGATGATATACCTGTTATGTACCACTACTATGAATGGTTGTGACTGCTCCAAAATCCCAAGATAGACCAAGGGTTATCATAAAACACATTAGGATTCCTCTCAAACTACATCCACAAGAAACCTTTGTTTTTGGGGCACATAGTAAATGAATCTATTTGGCATCTAAATTCATACTAACAATACACTGAAAACTCCAAATGCTATGAGTCGTTTTATGCAAATAGAGAAACAATAAAAGGAGTTTGGCAGCTCAACGGATAATATGCAGCATGCCTAACTGTAAAGATACCACAGAACATGACATTGTTCTATCTGTTGACCAAACTGTCTAATATGTACGATAAAAATTAATTAAAAAACATTAGCAATCATTGAATGATGTTTATATTCCCTCTTATCAGTATGATTGTATTCAGGTAACACCCACCGTACAGAAAACACCAAATTTATTCTGAATTTCTAAGCCTATTTCAATAAAGAATTTAATTCTGAAGCGATGGTACTTAACATACTATAACAGTATTAAGGTGCAGTTTCACTGAATTTTGTCTCAACATTTTTACTCATTGCAGCATTAATGTAGTGCCACCTGAAATAACCAGAGCAGGGTGGCTTACGGAGTGTTTACCAATTTTATAAAATCATTCTGTAATAAAAATGAGCACAAAGACATCAAATATTTGGACCTCTATACAGACTCACCTGCAAATGCTGCAATAAAAAGTCCGAGTACTAATATTCTGATTCTTTGCTTTAACTTAACATGAATATTTATAATAGTCCAATCTTCTTTTGCTGTGAAAATGGAGTAGAATACATATATATCAGTAGTCAGAGTAGCATCAAGTTACCTGCGCATCCATCTCTTGCTTCAGAAGATCGAGTTGACAATGCTAAATGAACTAAAGAATGACTTGACCAATTTCTTTTCCTATATCTACTGGGAAGTATGGAGGGCAAGGTACAAAGCCATGTTAGACAGCAAAGCCCAAACCCCACTTTTGCCTGACTCGAAACATGGCTGCATGGGTATTACATACTGATATGAATGACAAACTCCAATCTAGACATGGTAATTGACAGAGTAATTATGGAATCAGATTACGCTATTATTCTTCACCATATATGAATGCCTATGATTTGTTATGACATCTCTTGGATTCTGCAATAATGGTCCAATTAGTATGGGTGAAAAGATAAGCCCCAGGCTGATATTGGTGGTATGGCCCTCAACAGTAAAGTCTCAGCCCCAGGCTCGACACTATTCAACCCCATTTAAGCTAGCTACTAAAGATTATCCATGAGTATATAGAAGCTACCTCATGTCTTGAATCTTGACATCTTTGGTTTCCTTATCTTCTGCTTGATCTCCAACCTTGCCTCTGGTCCTAGTGATAAAAATTTTAGACAAGCTAAGTTGCTAAATGGAGATCTTTCTATTGCAACTTGGGTCTCCTCTGGACACTGGTTCATTCCCAGAGTTTTTTCCAGGTGTTCCCACAACCAAGAAGAGAAAAAAAAGGAAGACCTTATCATACTCTACTGCAAGTTTCAAACAGTTCAATCTCTCTTCATATCTTTAAAGTGAACTAAATTCCCCCAAGATCAAATGGTAACTTCAAACAAAAAATTGTCACTCTCATGCCTCCTGGGTTCAATCAACAGTAAAAAATAGCTTCTTTTAATCCCACAAGAACAAATAATCCAATTGCTTTGCATATGAAACTGATAACCTAGCTATTAGCATAAATTGTCAAATCTCAATCCTTGCTTTGTTACGCTTGCAACAGGCAATTGCATTTTACAGGATGAAATAAAGTAGTTCATTCAGCACGATGCTACTTGTAGCTCCATGAAATATGATCCAACAATAGTGAATTCTAAACAGTGTGTACCAATCTGACATGATAACCTTTAGGACACTTCCAGATCTTTGAACTCTGGAGATTTCAAGCTTTCAACAGTCACTTCGATACAATGCCTTACCCACCAAGTTTGATGAGGTAGAGCTTCATTCTTTTTATTAGCATATCAAAATTTGCAACAAATATGATCTTTATGAGAAATGGCAAACCATGTTTGAAGAGTGCCATTCTTGTTATTAGCATATAATTCTTGAATATTTTCAACAAACATATTCTCTATAAGGAAGTAAGCAAACTCTAGCTGCAAAGACACTAATTTTTGGTCGGCACCTATGACCTATAAGCCGGGAGATTTCAACCTCAGCGTCACAGGTCAGAAAGCTGCTTAAGTGAGTCTCAACGACTAGGGTAATATTATTTGCTTCTAGATTATTTTTGTCATATATGGAGACTAGTTTGACATCAAGGCTTTACCTTGATGTAATTAGCACGAGTATCTTGCCAAAGTCAATACAATCCATGACTTTCTCACAAAAGAAAGTAGTCTCATGATCATCAAACTATATACTAGAATGTGCAATTAAGCTTTAGGGGGGTTGTGTCTTCTTTTTCGGACAGTCTAAATTGGTCAACATCAGATATTTACCTTGCCTTTGTCACATCATGGAGATTCAACCCAAAGTTTTTCTTCTTATTTATGTCAAAAACATAAATATACCGCACAAATTATATACAGTAATTACTCAAATTCTTAATGATCTGACACCCATCCCTTAAGATCAGTGACACTTTTGGCTAAACAAAGGTATCAGGTACGGGAGTTAATCATACAATTAAGTAACACAGGAAGTGCAATGCCAGCATAGAAGTTGAATGGAAGAGGGTCAACAGCATAATATCACAAACCAGAGATAATAATAAGTATAATAATAATTATTATTATTATAAAACATTAACTCTGTAGAGCACACACATCACTAATAAACCTAGTCACACCATTTTGTGTAAGGATTGATTTCACTTAACTTATGACTGCTACAATTCCTGCGCTGGCATCCTTCAATATCCTACAAACTAAAAAAGTTCTCCTCCCAAAATCCCTTGTTTCGCCAATCTCATCTAAAAACCTACAGAGCATTACATGTAATCTGAGTTAACCAAAATTAAAATTTACACCAAAGATTCAATATTTCAATCACACATTACATTTAGATACGAAACTTGATCCTCAATCTCGTAATTCATATCACAGCATTAGTGTCCAATGTAGGTAATTATGCCGTCATGTATGCACATATAGCAGATATATAATTCCATGCCAAGCAGTATGCGAGCAAAAAGCAATGGCAATAAACATACAACTAAAGACATGTAAAATTAGTTCAGTTAAAAAAATTAGATCAGAAGAAATAAAAAAATAAAAAAAAGTTAACGCCATTGACAATTAAATCCAAATAAAGATCAACAAAATTCACATTTAAGTGTAAATTCGTTTTAAGCCCAAAACTGAAGAAACAAAAGGGTTTGTTTTCATCTTCCTTAGTTTCCCCTTGTTGCTATTAGATTTGCAATTCAATCCACACCCATACTGCGGACAAATATCGATATTATCAATCGGAAAGTTAGCAGAAGCAATACCGACGGAAAATTTGAGTTCGCCATCGCTCCAATCAACCTCGACAAAGTTGAACCAAACGAAGAGCACTTTTACACTTATGCCACTGAGATTCGTGAGCTTATCTTTCTCAATGTACCCACTAATTGTCGATTTGTATTTAGTTTGGTATGATCCTTCCGGCGAGAAACTGCACGACCCGTTCAAATAAAGACTAAATTTTCCACTGGTTCTGTCGAGATCGTACCCCTTTACGCCCTTTGGGACGAGACCCACAGGAAATCCGAACTACTGGAGGAGGTCATAGGCGGTGAGAGTGTCACCGCCGTCTACGGCGGTGATCATTGTCAAGAATGAAAAACAGAGGAAAGAGAGGGTGAGGATTTGAGACATTGGGTGAGTTCTTGAAGGATTCTTTGTGTTTGATTTATGGGTTTTGCTCTACTGCTAATCTTAATATGGACTGTTAGTGATTGTGATAATTTAATTGGTTCTACGAATCGGATGATGATGATGGGTTGATTGACGGCGGAATTTGTTTGGTTGCTTAAGTGGAAAGGAACATGTTATGTGGATATATCCAGGAGGGGAAAGGCTCCTTTTCAAGTTTATTGTTCTCAAATATTTTTTTATATACACACTACAGTATTCATGTAACTATTTAAAAATATGTGTTCATAATAAAATTAAATTAATTGATATACAATAATTGAAGGTATTAGAAAATTTAATGGTTTTTTATTTTATTTTAGGACAACTCAGCTATATGCAAAAGTAATGAAATGATTAAAAAAAATGAAAAGCTTAAACTTATCTTTGCATGGCTAAGCAGGAGGTGGAAAGGTGGAAGTAGGAGGTGGCCATCAAAATTGCAGTTGTAACTCTCCCAACCCACACGTATTTATGTATGATATAGTGAGAGATGGAAGAGAAAAAGAAAACTAATGGGAGAAAGAAGAGAAGAAAGGATGGCGCTAAGAAATGGAAGAAAGATAAGGTTTTAACCTTTTTTTTCCTTCTTAATTTATGATTCTAAAGAGATATAGTGGAGTTTTACCGTTAAATGAACATAAAGATTGAAGTTTTTGGAATTAAAAAAATACATAATTAAATTGGCTTTGATAAAATATAGTCAAAGTTCATATTTAAATTGGATTGAATTTTCTTATTTGAGAGAGACTAGGAAATTTAATTTGTAAATGATTCAATCAACCAAATGCAGTCAGAATAAGATTCAGAAGAGGATTTCTATTCCTAGTTAACTTCAGGAGAGCATGACATATATAAATACAGTCATAAACAAAGAGACCGGAAGAATTCTGAGAGAGAAGATTAATCTGCATCCCGCCCTACTCAAAATTGCAGCAAATTAAATTAGCGCAAGATGAAAAAAGACAGTAAGTTATCCACTCTCTCACGTAGATCCCTCCTCCTAGATTATGATAAATTATTATTTGTAGATCCCTCTTATTATAATAAATTAGAATAGATTATGATAAATTATTATAATAAATTAGAATATTTAAAAAAAGAGATCAAAATGATAAAATCTTAAGATATATTATTTTCGACATATATATTAGTAGAAGCAAAATTTTGCTTAATCTGGTCTACGTGCAGGAGTGATTAGAAGAATTAGGGATGTACCCCCGGCGGACTATAGGCTTAAAATTGAAAAATTTTCTCTACTGTCAAGGGTGCTTATGGCGGAGCAAAAGGAAAAGTATGAATCAGGTTCTTTCGAAGCGGGTGGATACAAATGGTAAATTTCTCAACTGCATAGATAATTTGAACGTGTACATTCCTTTTAGAATTAATTTTACAATCAAAGAATTCTTTGCAGGAGATTATCCATATACCCTAATGGAGACAAGAATACAAGTGGCGGCACTTGCATGTCTATGTACTTGATTTTGGCAGACGCCAATTCTATGCCTATTGGTTCTGAGGTTATTGTTAATTTCAAGTTCTTTGTGTATGACCAAATCCGAGACAATTACTTGACCGTTGAAGGTACATACATAATCTTCCTTAACTTAATTTTAGTACCCTCTTAAAAAAAATCGTATTTGAATTTTTGCCCGATTAATTTGCAAAATTCCAACATTAAAAATTTTAATGTAAATTTATTTAATTTTAAGCAATTAATGCAATACAATAATCATTAATAAACGCAAATTGTTATATCAAAAATAAAATTTACATCTTAAACACCGACTTTTTAGTGGTACAAATAAAGAGATCGAGTATATTTACATAGAGCTTATGCAGCAATTCTTCCCTTCGTTTTAATTAAATGTGTGTGTACCTAATTCTTACATGTATGTTTGTATGCATGTATGTATGTATAGATGGTGATGAGAGAGTGAAACGCTTTCACAAACTGAAGACTGCACATGGGATTTCGAATTTGATCTCACTGGATTCGTTTAACGATGCTTGTAATGGATATTTAGTCGATGACTCGTGCATGTTGGGTGTGGAGCTTCTTGTTATAAAGAACACCTGCAAAGCTGACTGTTTGTCATTTATAGATATACCCGATCATAGTCCGTTGGTTTATACTTGGGAGATTGACAATTTCTCTAAGAGGAACAAGGAATATTATTTTTCCAATGCCTTTACAATGGGAGGGAGGAAATGGTATGATCCATCGATTTTCTTAACTCCTAGCTAGCTAGCTAGAATATTATTATTATTATTTAGCTCACATGCACGAATGTGATCATATATTTGACAGTACTTTTTGTTGTTTCCTTGCTTGATTTTAG
The DNA here is from genome assembly GCA_947179155.2 of Hedera helix. Classification (NCBI taxonomy): domain Eukaryota; kingdom Viridiplantae; phylum Streptophyta; class Magnoliopsida; order Apiales; family Araliaceae; genus Hedera; species Hedera helix. The sequence goes on along the minus strand of OX359271.1, from coordinate 47,079,148 downwards.
GAGGCTGAACATTTATCCAAGACTATATAAGAAATGGCTGACCTTGGGTGTGGTTTTGGATGATAGTCGTTTCTTAAACTTGTCGGGTTTCATCAGATGGCTACGAAAGGAATATGAACAAAACTTGTATGCAGCATGCATTCTACGTGTGAAGGACCAATTACATGACCACCACAGGGAGAAAATAGGTAAGTGACTATTGTTTTCTTTTTCTTTTTTTTTAGTTCAAATCGGAAAAATAGTGTTACTATGCAAACCATTGTGTGTAAAGTAGAAAAATGATGTCAGAGAATTAGTTGTATATATTCTCCCATTTTTAGAAACTAGAAAGATTAAGATCTATTTATATAATTAATATCTTGAATTTCATTAATTTGTATTTCCATTAATAATTAATGCTCATCTCATATACGTAGAACTTTCACTTTGGCAGCATGTAACTGGTCTAATTCTGCAAACCCCGGTTGGGGGTCTTGGAAATTCATAGCGTTGACAGAGTTGTACGACCAGTCGAAGGGCTTCTTAGTAAATGACGTCTTGATTGTTGAAGTTCAATTTATAATTTTTTATGCGGAGAAGAACATCTCCTAAGAGTGGAGGAGCCATGCATTAATTATTTGTAAATTACTCCAAATAATAGAGGATATTATTACAATTGATCGGTTCTTGTTTTTTAATTTTTGTAACGTATCTAAGTCTCCAAGCGCAACAAACACATAATACTAATTTGATTATAAGCCTAGGGAATTTGTTTAGTTTGTTCCTTTTTCTCGATTAACTGGCGGTACTGGCGTGGTGCTTCATGACTGCTTTGCATGTTGCAAACAAATTGTGAAGGGAACCGTAATATTTATGAGTAATAATATTTCTATTATTTGAAAACAAGTATGGATTGTGGTGACATATTACACAATGTTATTAATGGTATAGTTTTTGTCTCCCTTTATTCAATTTGTTTATAATTAATAATGTACACAATGTAATGTTAATTATTAATGGTATACTTTTTCTCACTCGTGTTAATTCCTACAGAAGCATCCCTTTCTCACGTGTCAATTCTTACTGCAGCATAACAACTTTAGATATTAAAGACCGACTATGATCGAGAATTGTTAATAAGCTATATCGACAATAATGTATCTATAATTATATATAAGAAGACATTAACAAATTTTATTCAACCATGAATTTATACTGAATTTAAATCGAGTCAATATCGAGTTCATCATTCAATATTTTACATTCTTTTGATATAATGTATAAATTTTTCCTAACCGTAAAATATATATTAATGTATAAACTTTTCGTATACTGTAAAATATATAAAATTATATTCAACATTATATATATACTATGTCAATGAAAAATAATAAATATATATTAATAAAAAATTATTAAATATTTATTTAAAAAAATGATATAAACTAGCTCGTGTCTTTTACGGACTATCAAACTTGTAAGTATAAAATATGATGCTATAGCTAAGAGATACACACTAAAATGTAGCCTACTTATATACACTTGTGTTCACAACAAATGTTTCATTTTGATTTTCCAAAATTAATTAACCTTACAATATCTACAATAATCAGAAATAAATACATGTATGTTTATCTATGCAAATTATCACACTCAACTATCACCACAATCTATTAAAATGAAAAGGAATTGAAATATTACCTTTCTATTAAAATAAAAGGAAAGGAATTGAAATATTACCCCAACAACTTCTACAAATGTTTGATTAAGCTTAGTAGAAAACTGATTATAAAACAATCAAAGAGATCTTAGTGATTGAAAATAAGTCCTTGTAAATTTTTACATAGTAGGTTTATATATCCTGATCACTTGTATTGGTTTTTTTTCCCCTTTATATGAGTTTTTTTTTTTTTTTATATCATGGCAACAAATTAAGTGGATGCCCCACCTGCTCTTGCTACTATATTTATCCCGCCCCTATTCTGCTGCACTCAATGTTGATCTTGCTTGGTTCTAAATTCCGAATTTATTTGAATTTATTTTGAGTTTCATGTTAACTTTAAAAATTAACAATTAATGATGTTATATTATGAAATGGTGGAAAGGAATCTTTATTATTTACTATATATATTTCTAAATAAGTTTCTTTTTTTGGAACGAACTGATCATTGTTTTATGTGAAGTTTAATTACACAGCCGCCGTTTTGTAGTTAGTTAAGTTATGAAGAAGGTTATAAATTATGGGAATTGTTATTTTTATGAGAAAATTTTGATATTTTCACAAATTTAATTTTACTCATATGTAAGTCAGTCTCATTTATTATTTATGTGAGATCGAGAAATCTTGTAAAAACAATCATCAAATTTACTCATAAAAAAATCAATTCCCTAAGTTATAACTAATTATTACTAGTTCAATTTAATAATAGGCGGAAAATGTTAACTCCTTATATAAATTAGTCCCCGTCAGTGACTGATCTGAAGCCGAGCGAGGGGGCCGGGAGGGTTTTGGAAAAAAATAATCCATTTTTTTCAGTATTTTATTTGTCTGAGTTGATGTAGCTAGTATAATTTATTTAATTACAAATAAATTAGAAAATTTTCTTTCGGTTTATAATTAACAAGTTTGATAACCCGTGCAAGGCACGGGTTAGTTTGTATAACTTTTTTTTTATAAATATTTAATAATTTTTTATTAATATATAATTTTACTTAAATAAATATAATTAATTTCTCTCAAATTTTGAACATAAAAATATGAAAAGTTTCTTCTTAACAATTAATTTATAATTTTTAATAATATAATATTATTTTTTTAATAGAAAATATATGAAGTGTGAATACAATGATAATATAGTTTTCGAACTATTGCAAGTATATGAAAATTTTAAATTGTACTTGCAAGTGAATAACAAATGATAAAAGCATGAACACATTTGAATATCTGATAATTGAAGAGGAAGGGAGGGATTTAGTATTGTACAAATAACAAATGCGTTCTTTCTTATAAACAAACATTTTTATCCAAAAAACAAAGAAGGCAAAACAGAGAATCTTAGGAATAAAAAAATTAATATTTGACATTGATTAGGCTGATTCATCTATCAATCTTTAGTTCATCTATCAACCTTTGAAGAAGTATGCTTCAGTTTGGTTGTTGAGACATATATAACCATGTTTACATGTTGGTATACACGATTTTGTGGTCGTTAGCCTACACCATTTTGAGCCATGAGAATAGTAAAAAGAATAAAAGAATAGTAACTGTGTAATATTGTGAGCATAATAAAAGAATTAAACTTAAAAAAATAACATACATGCACGCGCACACACATATATATAAATTTTGAACTTGTAAATTTTTTGAATTATGTTTAAATAAGTTAATAATAATCTTATAATTTAAAATAAATGAAGTATATAAAGTTCTTGTTTGCGTTGGTTCATACCTAATGATTCATAAAAAAACATATTTAACATTCACCGAGATAAAGATCACAGGAGGCAGTTGCACTCTTCTTGAAACAAAAATCTACTTTGTTTCAATTGAAAACCAAGAGCCAAGTTGTCTCATAATCCAGCGTACATTTTTACACCGAAAACTATACTATGTAATTGAAGGAATTACTTATATGACATTCAGTACCAATCAAATTTATCATACTATACAATTTTAACAATCACAATCTACCCTACCTCTTGTCGTTTAGGACACTTGAAGTTGATCAAGGGTCGTCATAATTATTTGCAAGACAATAAAAGGTTATATTAAAAGCTTATTTTAGAGGTATATATGTATTCAATAAGTATGATAAAAGATATTCATGTATTTGGATAGTGATATGAATAGTTTGACAACATTAAGGTATCATCGTTATAACAAAAATAAAAACAAACGTATGAGAGTTGTTTATGATTAATCTTCAATTGAAGTAAGGTAACTCAGTTTTTTATCCCATTTTATCAGCCTCCTAGCAAAAACATGCACAAAAAAGAAACATCAGATTAACTCAACCCAACAACATCTCACTAAAAACAAACAGAACATTGCATTTAATCCAAATTCATACTGAACATAACACTTCACAAAGATACAAATTTTCATGGGATATCTAAGCATACTATAAAGGATTGAACCTAGAAAATTCACCACCAATGTTTGAATGCATAAATACACAAAATAAAGCAAACACATAATATATATATATATATATATATATATATATATATATATATATAGTGGGATGGGGGGGCTTACACCCATTCTTTTGCCTTCTCCTCCTGATAAAATAATTACTGAGACCCACTGCTTCAAGTTGCATGGGCAGAGGTACAAATTAACCACTACACCATTTTCTCCCTATTTTAAATCAGTAGGAAAAAATGTTATTTCTTGGCTACCCAATATATATCTCTTAGCACTTTAAAAAGCCTCAACTTTTTCTTTGAATTATACTAAAGGTACTTCCCATATGATTCTGCAAGCTGATAGAAATATCCCTGTATTTCTAGTATTTGATCAATCATCCTCGAGTCCATTCTTTTGCCTTCTCCTCCTGATAAAAGAATTACTGAGACCCACTTCTTCAAGTTGCATGGGTAAAGCTACAAATTAACCACTACACCATATTCTCCAGATTTTAAATCAGTAGGAAAAAATGTTATTTCTTGGCTACCCTATATGTATCTCTTAGCACTTTAAAAAGCCTCAACTTTTTCTTTGAATTATACTAAAGGTACTACCCATATGATTCTGCAGGCTGATAGAGATATCCCTGAATTTCTAGTCTTGTAAAGTCTGATAACAAAGTGTATTTCAAAGATGTATAAGGTTGGACTTACTTAACGAACCTCTAAGAAAAGATCAATCTATCATTAGTTGCATATAGACATTGTCAGACCATCAACTTCATTCATTTCTTTTCACAAAGCCATGATTTGTTGCTTATAATAAATACAGCTAGAGAATCAAGTACACAACAATTGGTAACATAGCTTTACAAAAACGACGGGTCAACTTAACTCTTATTTGTGGCATTTCAACAAATAGGTAATGTGCACCTCGCCAACATGGTATGAATCCTTTTTTTTTTTTAATTTTTCAAAACAGTATGAAATCATCTGTGATAATTGTGATAACAAATCAAATTTTCAAAGATTAACACATGTTTCATGAAATTCAGTACAAATAAATTTGATAAAATCAAAGATGTATGCAAAAGCAAACTGGACAGGATAAAATAATATAAAGTTACCTTGTAATTCCTCAAATTAAGGTGTGAGTTTTATTTTGATTCTCTCTCCAAATTGGGTTCCATTAATCTGAAGCAAACCCTCAATAAAGCCGCCTGTATGAAAACAAAAACAATCAAAAGTTAAATCAAAGTAATTTCGAATCAACAAATCGTCTATAAAGCAAGTATTATTTGAAAACAAAAAGATACATGGATGGCTCCAATCATGATAGATATGAACTTTATAGGGAGGGAAGGGAGAGGAAAAATGAGGCGGAGGGGTAGGATTAAAGAGATCTGGAATATAAATCAGTCATGTAGAATAGGAACCGTTGAGAGTAAGAGAAGAGGACTTACCAAATCAACTGAGCGCGAAGAAGAGAAGTTGAAGGCGAAGAGGCGAAGGAGCGACGAAGAGGCGGAGAGGAGAACTTGGTGGGTTAAGCCAGATATGGAAGATCAGAAGAGGAAGAGGCGGAAGTGAATGATTGCAAACTCGGTCAATTGAATCAGTACCAAACGAAGACAAAGAGATGTCCCTTGTTTGGCCCATAATTTGATCTATACCATAGAAAATTGTCTTTTACCTTTTCATTGTTAATTCAGATAGTTAATTAAAAATAAATTGCATCTAAATTTCCAAACACATACATAAATCTCAAAAATCCAACATAAATAAAAGCTAAAAGACATTCAAACCCAAACCTGAAAAGAATTTTGAAAAATGTTGAAAACTCGAATTGATGGCAGGTTGATGCTCAGAAAAGTCGTTGTTGTTCAAGTCCAAAACCTCTGCATTGGGCATATGCAGGAAACATATGTAAAAATTTATGCGTTAAAATCGATAAGAACAAATCATTACCTTGGATTTGAATTAACGTCCTGAATTGATCGGCAAAATAGTAATCACTCTCTAATCCTGCATACGAAAACCCAAAAAGCCCCAAATGGTTCGAATTCTAGAGAGAAACCCTAGAAGCCGAGAACGATTGAGAGGAAGCAATGAAGAGGCCATCGTTTATATGGATGAATAGCGAGGAATTGAGAAATTATTAAGCTTTCAATGAAGATGAAGAGACGGGGTAGGCAGACCAATGGACAACCAATTGAACCGAGATCACTCAGCTGAGTTTTTCAATTTGAAGTTGAATTTGAATTGAGAAATTATTAAGCTTTCAATGAAGATGAAGAGACGGGGTAGGCAGACCAATGGACAACCAATTGAACCGAGATCACTCAGCTGAATTTTCCAATTGGGAAGTTGAGTTTTCCAATTATGCGGATCGCTTTTCCTCCTTTTATATATAAGAATTGATACGACATATATCTAGTAGTACAAAAAAGTGGTACTTTCTTTCTTAGGTCCTTATTTTCCACTTATAGCTTATTTAACATTTTCTGTATATTAATTTATAGTAGTTTATTAATTAATTTATCAAATCTGGAAAGGTAGCGCCAATTAGTTAATTTTTTCTACGAGCTAGCTAGCTGGCATGGGAGATAAATCGATATGATCACTTCGCTTGACTTGTTCTATTAATTTAGTCTACCCCTGCCGGCAAATTGATTATGTATTGTGGAGCATATGCAAGCATGCTTATACGTTAATTACCACGGATATATAAATTATAAGGTGATCGTTGGTTGCCGGAGATGGAGGCTGATGAATTGATAAAAGCTTAGTTAATTTTGGAGATTTCATGTCTTCGAGCTCTGACCCGTCCTACTACTGGCCTTTAATTTTCGGAAGTAGTTTAATAATAAGGATAAAATTGTTTAGAAAGTACTTAAAATTATCTTTATTCCCTTGTTAATATTTATTAATTGGTTAAAAAAAATTGTACTATCAAATAAAGTACGTACTGTATATGTTAAATAAGTTGCTTTAATTAAATAAACTAGGAGGTTTTTTAAAATAAGAATCGACAAGCAAGACTCATACATACATATATCAAGAGAAAAGTGTGATTATATATATATGGTTACTATTTCAAAAAATTATAGTTTTGATCGATTAATAAAATAATAAAATAACGAAAAGTACCAATAATAAATTGACAAAATTAATCTTTAAAAATAAAGCAGTCACACCATTCTATCCTCGATCATATACGTATAATGTATGTATGTATGTATTCACACGAAAAGTTAAAACACCACCAGTGATCTAGTGAATCTATCTGCTGACTCTTCCTCTCTCCATCTCTCTCTAAATCGCGCATATATATATATATATATATATATATATATATATATATATATATATATATATATATATATGTATGTATGTATGTATGTATGTATGTATTTCTATTACAAACGGTTGTTGGTAACTACTAGTAATTTTAACTAACCGCTCGATGATAGCTGTACTGTACTAACAGAACAGTTCACTTCTCTCGTGTGTTAATAATCCTAAGCATCCCTCTCGCACGCGCGTATAAAAGCTCCTCCATCCCTTCTCTCTCGCCACATTATTTCATTTTCTTTCTCCCCTCTCGAATCTTGAAATCCATCTCTATCTCTATCTCTCAATCCATCGCCCTCTTTCTTCTCTCTCCAAACCCCATTTTCTCTCCCTCTCTCTCGCTCGATCTCCGTGTCTCTTTTTCTTTCTCTCCAAACCCTACCCTCTAAAGTCTAAACCCTACCCCATCTTCCTCTGTCAGCATCAAGATCTTGAACTGCGTGTGCATCATTGACAAATGGCGGCGACCAGGGAGCATGTTATACACCCTCCAAGAAACAGAAACCCTCCGATACCCGTGAGCAACAGGTTCGACCGGTTCGACCCACTCAACATGTTTGAAGAAAATGGTGAAAATGAAGTTGATTTTGGGGTTCAAAAGGTGTACCAGGGGTTTAAATACTGGCACGATCCCACACATGTTCGTGATCCTCCTCCCCAACTGGAAATCGTCCCCCCACCACAACCATCACTGGTACATCGTCATCCTCGTCCGCCACGGAAAATCCTCCCTCCTCCACCACTGGTACATAATCTCTCCCCTCCTACTTCACCGCCACTTGTTGAGAATGGGTTTCGTAACTTCTTGGCGATGATGATGAATTGGGCAAGTGCTGGGTGGGTCGTTTTGTTCTTGGCAATTGGGTGTTGTGCTTTTCTACTTCTCCAACGTTAATTCAAGGCTAGTTGTTGATTGGTATGTATGGGATGTTGTTTACTTCAGTTACAATTCTTCCATGCTTGTGATTTCATTCTTAGCAGAGTAGCTTCTTTATAAGGGCATACATACATATATGCACTAGCTTAATGTTCAAAGTGTCATTAGTACGTAGTACATTCTTGTTCTTGGTAATACTGGGTGGTAATGATTTGTTCTTGATAAAATTGAGTTTCTGGATATATATATGTATATATATAGTCGGGTTTAGTCAGTCATATTGTGGTGGTATATATGATCTAGAGACTAGAGTGATATTTGTAATAGACCTGATTACGAAATGGGACAATCGATAAATTTGCTGTTCTTAATTGTACGTACAATCAATAAATTTGCCGTTCTTAATTGTACGTAATCGCTGTGTGTATATATGTATGTGTGTGTGTGTGTTTCATTATTTCATTAGTGCTTGTAATTTGCTGGCTTCAAAAGTAGGTTTTGGAGCCATGCATTTTTCATAAAACAAAGACGTACGTTTACCATTTAGAATTTAGAATCAATTTTTTTTAGCAATATTGTAACCTAAACTAACTAATAATAACAAACATGCAAAAAATAAGATTCAACTATAAATATATAAATATAAAAATAAGAATAATATATAAAAGTGATCAGTGACTTACTTGTGATGCACTACCAGATACTAACTGATAAGTGCTAAGTCTTAATTGGATATCAAAGCTAATTGCAGATATATGCTCAATTTAAGAAAATGAAAATATGTCGTAGCCGATAAAGTAATTTGTGCACGGTGGCCCTTAGACATGCACAAAAAGCCCGCGGCCTGAGGCCTGGTCTTGATCTGGCCTGGCCCGGCCTGGTCAAAGCCTGACCTGGTCAAAGGCCTGGTCCGGCCTGGCCCGGCCTGCAGGCTTTAAACAGGCCACGATTTTAGAGCAAAAGCCCGGCCTGGCCTAGCCTGGGGAAAAGCCTGGCCCGGCCTGGCCTGGCCTGGTCAAAAGCCTGGCCTGGCCTGGCTAAAGTCTACCTCGATTTTTGGTAAAGTGACAAGAATACTGAACTGGGATACACTAAATACTAAATTGTATTTCTATTTCTCCTATCATATTATATTATAATATGATTATTAGTCTATGAGTGAATATTTAATTCAAATAGGGGTGATGGTGATTTGCAGACAACCCTATATTATATAATTATATAGTCATTATCACTGTGGGTCATTTCTAATTTTTATGCAACAGTACTAAAAATTATGAAAAATGGTGATTTTGATGGATTTTTCAGTATTTGGTCTTCTTGATTTGTAATTTTGTACACGTTCGTACAAAAAAATATGCAACCGACGATTTCGCGACTCCCTCATTCTCTCTTTCTTCTCTGTCTCTCTCTCGGTCTAGGCCTGGCCTGGCCCGCAGGCCTCAACAGGCCCTATTTTTTTTGGAGAAGCCCGGCCCGGCCTGGCCTGCAGGCCTAAAAGTCAAGGCCTGGCCTGGCCTGGTCAACGGAAAAAGCCTGTCAGGCCTAGGCCAGGCCGGCCTGGCCTGACCTGTTGTGCATGTCTAGTGGCCCTTATCAAGCCCAAGCCCCTCATTTATTCAATGCTGATCTGATGGTCGATACCATTTGGCAGTAGCGGATTGTAGGAGTCGATCAGTGCAGGACTCTATTTATTTCTCCATCCGTTTAATAAATTATTCATAAAAAATATAACAATATGCTATAATAAGAGTCCTTTTTATATTAATGATAAAACAAAAATGAAACATATTGTTAAGTTTAGTATTACAGTTTTAATATCATGTCACCTAATACTAAACACACATTATATTTAAAAATAAACATTGAAGAGAATCTTTTCTTAAAAGGAAAGTAGTGTGTGTGTGTATATATATATTACGATTCAATATGTTGATCTTGCTTTGTTCCAATTAAAATTCTGAATTTATTTGGAGTTTATAGATGTTTCATGCATGTTAACTTTAAAAATGTAACAATTAATAATGTTATATTATGAAACGGTGGACAGGCGTCTTTACTATTTACTATTTTTTCTAAATAAGTTTATTTTTTTGGAACGAACATATCATTAATTAATTGTTTTATGTAAAGCTTAATTACCACAGCCATTATCATAGATTGCTCATTTGTATCACTTTAATAATATTTCTATTATTTGAAATCAGGGATTATGAAGACAAATTACATAACGTTATTAATGTTATATAGTTTTTGGCTTTCTTTGTTCAATTCGTTTAGTAATTATATATCCAACCTAATACAGAAACAGTTCATTCACGCGCTCAGATCTATAATAGATAAATCAACTATATAATTAATTAAAAACACAAATTTAGTTTCATCAATTTTTAATTTCACAAATTTTTAATATAATTTTCCTATTCATATATATTAGCATTAGTACTATCCAAATTTGTATTAATTAAATACTATCTAAATTTAAAAATATTTTTGTTTCTAATAGGAATAGAAAAAAAGAACATACTTTTCTTTCCTATTCAAATTATTATAAGTACTATACTATTTATAATAATTAAATACATATTATCCAAATTTTAAAGTATTCAAATGACGCCCAACCAATTTTTAATAGAATACAACACATTATACTATGCCATATATTTTAATTTTATGTTAATTTTAGTCAAATCGAAGTATAAGAGGATATATCTTTTAGTTTGTATTTACACGATGTTTATTACGAGATGAGGTAATAAATTCCAAATATTTTATAGTTGTAATTTTTTCTTTCCTATTCATATTAGTTCAAATTTGGTTTCACAAAATTCTAAAAAAAATTATTTTTAGTTCTACCAAACTTATTACAAGATATTTTTATAGCAAATCAATGTAAAAAAAAATAGATTTTAGCAAATTTTATACAAGATGATTTTGTTATTATAATTTTATGAAAATTGTAAATTTTCAAAAATATCTTTTAACATATGAGGTGATTTAGTTATATTAATAATAGATTTAATTATTAAATGAATGTCCTAACTAAATTAAAATTATAAAAATTATAATTTTATTATATAATTGAACTAATAATATACATGAATTTTTATGAAATATATTAATTGCAAAAATACTTGAAAATTATAGTTACTCATTATCAGTTAATGATCATAACTAAATTAAAATTTATTAAAACTTTTGTTTATAGTTTTTTTTCGTATTAGAGTTTTAAGCAAAAAATTTCAATATAAACACTATTATATAAATTCACTACAAATTTAAATAAAATTTAAATATTTATTTTTTCATATTGATAACTCAACAAATCCCTCATTTAAATGTTTAATTTAATAGTTGATCGAAATAAATTATAATACAATTCAACAATTTATTTTATAAATAAATATTAAATATTTTAATAATTGCAACTATCTCCTTAAAATTCTAATTAAATATTTACTCTAGACTTAATTTATTATCTTAGTAATTAACATAATAAATTATTATTAATATCGCAAGCACGTGATTGATGAGCTTGTATATATAATTAAAAGTACAAATTTGGTTTAATAAATTTTTGTTTTAATTTTTTTTTATATTCAAATTAGTATAAGTACTATCTAAATTTAAAATAATTAAATGTTTTTCATATTTATAAAGAATTAAAAAAATACATAACCTGTTAGGAAAAAGGAATGTGTATGTCTTTTGTTTTTATATCTGTAATGGAAAAAAAGATCTTTTAAAAGATATTTTATTTTATATATACTAGTTTTATTATAATTTTTTTCTATCACAATTTTATGTAAGATAAACATATTTTAATTTTATTATTAAAATTTTATTAAGATATTGAAAAATCTCTTAATAAATCACGTGGTTTGATTATATTAGTATTAGTAGTGAACTTTATTATTAAATTAATATTCTAAATAAATTAAATTTATTAAAACTTAAAGTTTTATCAAATCATATGATTAATTATATTAGTAATAAATCAAAATTTTAGTAATAGCTGTAAATTAGTTTAAAAAATTATAGTGAATTCATTATTAACTAATTGTCATAACTAAATTAAATTTATTAAATCTTAAGTTTCATAATTCTATTTAGATTTTAATTTCAATGAATTCATCCAATTTAAATACAATTAAAGTAATTACTTTCTCATAATCATAATTAAATAAATTTACATTCTATTCAAAATGTTTAACTTAATAATTGATCGTAAGGACCTATAATATATAATTTAACAATTTATTAATTAGATAAATATTTAATAACTATAACTATCTTCTCAAAATTTTAATTAAATATTTGTGCTACATTTAATTAATTATCATTATAAACTATTATCTAAGTATCATAATAAACTATTATTCATACTTTAGTTTAAAACTTCAAATTTAAAAATAATATAAGGGTCCTAGGGAGGTACCTCTAAGGTATCTGAATTATGTACTTTAGTTTCACACAATGAATTTATCTGGATCGTTTAATAAAATTAGATCATATAAAAAATATGGGATATAAAAATACGAGATTGTGTAATTTTACCTTGTAAATTAAATAATTTTTTTTGAGAATTTAAATTTAGTTATTGATATAAAGTTATTAATAGACACCATCAAATACTATCATATAAAAACTTAATTATACGTTTGTTCGGTTAAATTAATTTAACTTTTTTTTAAAAAATAAACGTATTAACCGTATAAAGCATATTAGTTAATTAGACGCCATTTATAAAGTATCTTCTTAGTCACTTCATATAAGGCTTGTTTTGTCACAACTTATATATTGGTTAAATTAACTTATAAACTATTTTTTTTATTATTCAAGTGTTTGGCAGTAACTTATTTTTTAAATTATAAGTTGACTTATAAATAATTTTTGAAAAATAATAATTTTTTACTTTTTTAAAAATGACTTATAAATTATTTTAAAATAAGTAAGTTGACCAAATTTAAAGACTCTTTTATCTTTATTTTAATAGTTTTAATATATTATTTTGGCTTATAAGTTATTTTAGCCTAACACCTTCACATTTTATTTTAATTTACTTTTTAACTTAAAAATCAAAATAATGTCAAACACATTTATTTATAAATCATAATTTAAAATAACTTATAAATTATTTTAAAATAAATTATCCCCGAACAGTCATATATCTATTTGATATGTGAGTTTAATGAGCTCTTCTATAGGGACATAATAATTAAAAATAAAAATTGAATATGAGTGCTTTAAAAAATTTAAAAAATATAAATAGATAAAATTATAAAATATTCATATTTAATTTTTAAGTTTAATTATTATATCCGCATAAAATTTTTCGAGTTTATTTGGTCTTGTTTCTAGGCACATTCTTTTATGGGACTATTAAAATATGGTTGGAGGTGGGGCCGAGGGTAAAGCCTTCCCGTTCAATAAAACAGTCCATTTAGTCAAATACATGCATGTAGATTGATATGTAAAATCGTACATTTGGTTTTTATTATTTTTGTAATAAAACAAAAAATAATTTTTTTTGGGCAAAATTCTTCATCTGATTTGTATTATTTTTGTAAAAAAAATTCTCAATTTTTTTTTGACAAAGGTCTCTCTTCAAAATGTATTAGTTAGATAAAATGAACCGTTATATCTTTATTTTATTTATTTTTTATGTGAAATTTATTTCCTATTTTGAAATGTTTGAAAATATTTTATATTAATTTTTATAAAATTAATTTTAATTCTATATTTTGAAATATAAAAAATATATTGAATAATTGCAATTTTCTCCTATGCATTTTAGAAAATGAGATGAAATATTAAATTATTATTTGTTTAGTTGACAAATGAGGCGTACGTTGCGGTAAATGCTATTCACTTTTATGATGATTTTGAGTATAAAAATAAACAAATAAGAAAATAAATTGACAAAAATCTTTTGTCCAAAATCTTTTTTTAATGAATTTCTTATAGAACAAAAAAATAGGCAATAAATTAAATAATATAGACAAATCTTTTATATTTTTATCAGAAACTTTATATTACAAACATAGCAAGGTTGGTTTGTGGACTTGTCGGTTAAAAGGCATAGAAAGTCGAACTAATACTTGTACTAAAATGATAATGAAATAAAATTATTGATACTAATTTATTATTAATATAGATTATTCTAATTTATTGTTTAATTTAAACTATTTTCTCATTATTAGTTTCTCATCAAATTTTGAATTATTTTGAATCATTTCTAATATCATTTGATGCCTTAAAAGTGAAATTACATAATATCACATTTTCACTTAAAATTATGAGCATTCATCAAATGGTCTTAAAAATACTCAAACACAGCCCATAAACTTTAATCACAAATTAATCACGAGATAAGTAATTCAAAGTGATAACATATTAGTATAAATAATCTTATCTCATCATATTTTTTAAAACAAATATTATCTGATTATATTTTTACTAAAAATAAGGATGAGATAAAATTATTCAACTAATCTAATATTATTAAGAACCACATAATTAGTAATTTATTTAATTACATATTATTTATTTAATTACATATTTGTTAAGGGTCCCTATTGCCTAACTAATATATTTTGGAGGGAGAATTTTGTCAAAAAAAAGTTTGAGGGAGAATTTTGCAAAAATAATATAAACCGAAGGAAGAGTTTTACCAAAAAAATAATTTGAGAGAGAGTTTTATAATTGAACTAACATTAGTAAAAAAAATAATTGGAAACCGTTCATAAAAAATGAGATATATTTGAATGAAAAATACTATACACAATGATGTTTTATAATGATGTTGCCAATAACCTTTGTAAATAAATGGTGGGACCCACCATTATGGTGGGTCCCACCATTTATTTACAAAGGTATTATGGACCATTATGGTGGGTCCCACCATTTATTTACAAAGGTATTATGGTGGTGGGTCCCACCATTTATTTACAAAGGTCATTAGCAACATCATTGACTATATCATTATGTATAACAAAGCCCTGAATGAATAGATATGACAATCTAGTTAGTTAATTATTGCGTCAATCTCATATTAATTGAAACTAATTAAGTTGGATAAAATTTAGGCCCATATTTCTAAAGAGAAATATAAGCCCAAATTGAGTAAACTATTTTCAAATTAAAATTTCATTTCACTAAAATTTTAGATATTTAAGTTGAAATTTCACTAAAAATAATAAATTAATAGTTTAATAAATATGACGACAATATATCATTTTATAATTATTAATAAAAATAAAATTCTTTTTATAAAATAAAAAAATAACAGATAAAACTCTTTTTGTGAAATAAATAGAGTAATAATTAAGTGAAGTTTCTCTGACTACTGTAATGCATATTAGAAAATTGTGTGAAAATTTAAATGATATGTCATTGTTATTTATTTATTTTTATATTATTTGTTTATAGGTTTTTTTTATAAATCAAAAAGTTTTACTTAGAAAATAAAGAAATAAATCTACAAATAAGTCTCGAGCAAAGAAAAAAAACACAATTCACATAAAAAATAAAATAAATTCACGTGGGTGACAATCGAATTTGAACCTACATATCACATGGTTTCAGTTTTAATTACTAGATTGACTTCATTGGCTTTTCTGTATAGTTTGTGCACTACTCTAAAAATAATTTCCTTATCCCTACTAAAAAGGGTTTTGTAATTTTTTTTAATGAAAATCAAGCTTTCATAGAACCAAGAAGAAACATTATATTAAAAAAAAATCATAAAAAATTAATTGTACACGTTTTCTTACAAACTTTGGCTCAGCGATACTATCAAATATATGATATATATAAGATTGGGAGATCAAACATGTGTGCGTGTGTTTAAAATTTAAAATCATATAATTATGTGCCAAATATAGTTAACCCGGTTTTAATTTTTAAATAGAATCATAACCAAATTTTATAAACTAAAATCAACCAATAATCATATTTTGCCAATTCTAATACTGAGACTGTAATATATTCTTTACAAAAATTAATTGTCTTGTGTAGATAATTTTTCCAGTTAATATCACTTCCCATCTCCCATATGGTTAAAACGTAAGACAATTAATTTTTGGAAGAGTTATTTTATGTTCTTGAAATATGATTATTATTTTTTTTATTTTTTTATATAAGAGTGAATTTCACATGAATTCCATCGCGGGTAGACTCCACCTTCGTATAAAAGAGCGGAACAAATCGTAGTTATACTGCATAATTTCTCTTGTGTAGTCCACAATTTAGTTGGGGCAAGCTATCGTACCAATATATCGAACTCCCCTACCCGACAGGCCCAGAAAAATTTAATTAGGGTCCATAGATTCTTTCTCGCCCAAGATAAAACCGTAGCAGCTGATTCAAAAACCCTAAGCCTCCTTTTCCATTTCGGTGAAATCATTTTCAGGAGGCGCGGCGAGGAGAAGAAGACGCAGCATTAGCCATGGTTTCTTCTTAAACCCTAACAATTTTCATTATATTCTATGATTTATGTATCTATCTTCAAATAAAAGATGTGAGTTTTTGTGTTTGATTAATTTGGTGTGGTAGGGTATCGATCTGAAAGCTGGTGGGAAGAGCAAGAGGACAAAGAGAACTGCTCCCAGATCCGATGATATTTACTTGAAGCTCATTGTCAAGGTTTCTGCCTCAGATCTTATATATGAATATGTATATTGTTTATATGTGTAGATCGTTATTCTGAAAATCATTTATGTATTTGTTAACGCAGCTGTACCGATTTCTGGTAAGGAGGACCGGAAGTAAGTTCAATGCCGTGATTCTGAAGCGGCTCTTTATGAGCAAAATCAACAAGCCTCCCATTTCTCTTTCCCGTTTAATTCGTTTCATGAGTGGAAAGGTACCCACTTTACCCCCCTCTTTCACACTGTGATAACAGGAAGCACTTTGGGATCGTTGATTGAGATTCCTTTTGTGTCTATTTCATTTCTGAAGGCTGAATTTTTCATCTTATTAAAAGTCTTAAAACCATTAGTGGGTTAACTAATTTAGTAATGGGTTAGGTGTTTGTATAAATTGTCAAAAGAATAACTAAAATAAGTATGATTACATATACTTATAAGTGGTTCAAATTCTTGCATGGATTTAATTCCTTGCTTTCACGTTTTCCTACAACTAAATGGAGCTTCATTGACATTTGCATTTTTAATAAGAAACCTAAAGATTCTTATATTACTTTAGGTTCCTAAATGGACCCTTTCTCTAGAAAGTTACTAATGAGAAGTTGGACTCTCTGACTTGGGGTAGGGAGGGTATAATTCTTTTTCTGTTTCTGGACAGGCATACTAATTCTTTTCTGATCAATATTGTTACATTAGGAGGACAAAATTGCGGTGATTGTTGGTACTATTACTGATGATGTTAGGGTGCATGAAGTTCCTTCTCTGAAGGTTACTGCATTGAGGTTCACAGAGACTGCAAGGGCAAGGATTGAGAAGGCTGGTGGTGAATGTTTAACATTTGATCAGCTGGCTCTTAGAGCTCCTCTTGGACAGAATACGGTATGTATGCTGCATTGTTGCTGTTTTTAGTTTTTTATTTTATCATGAGCAGCAGGGGTATCTCACTCTAGTACATTTAAAAATGTTGGGGGCCAAGTGTTGTTTGGTGAATTGCAATGAGAGTTGGAAATTTTTGAGCATAAGGGGCTTGTCCTTGGTTTAATGCATGTAGTGTTACGCACAACACAACATCTGATATCTGCTGAGTTATTATAATATTAATTGTTATTAATTAGTTTCAGTTGTGCTGATTATCTTTAATTTGAACCTAAAATTTTAGATATAGAATGATATGTCCACAATAAGCAAACATAATTAAGATCAAATCGTGTATAAATTAGTATATGAATGGAAAAAAAGCCGGTGAACATCTTATTATATTTTGGTATATTGTTATGTGGAAAAGTTATTTTGCCCCCATCTATAGTCTTGGACTCGTGGGAGAGGTTTTGCTTTAAGCTTTAACTTTTATCATGCGTTGACTGTTAATAAGTACTATCTCCAGCCAACTTAAGCAGCTTTCTTTTTTATATAATTTACTGCTCTGTTTTTGCAATTAATGTGTGATGTAGTGTGAATGTCATTATTTATAGTGTATTGTTTGGGGGTATAATTATAAAGTTGAAGAATGGGATGCCTGTCATACTAATAACAATATATATTTCTGTCAAGGTCTGTGAGATATAATCGAAGATTGATGCCCTGTTTGGTCTGCAGTTCCTGCAAAACTGATTTTTGAAATCAGTGTTAGGTTTTTAGGGTGACACCTTTCTGTTCTGTTCTTTCTTAATACCTACCTATGTGGTTTGTTAACATTAGTACAAGATTTGCGAATTGTTTTATACTTAACGTCTTAAAGATTTGCCTATGCCAAAGATTCTAGCTGTCTTTTGTGTTGTTATATTGTGAAGTTCGTCTCGTGTTTCACCATATATGTATGTATATACATATAATTGTGTTTCCCACTTGAAAGATGTTTCCCATTGACATTTTCTCAATATTCAGAAATGGTATTGTTATGGAGGTGGAAGTGTATATTGAGTCACTTGTGCAGTTCTTCACGGGTAATATGTTGCAGGTACTTCTTAGAGGTCCCAAGAATGCTCGTGAAGCAGTGAAACACTTTGGTAAGGCTCCTGGTGTGCCAGACAGCCACAGTAAGCCCTATGTGCGATCTAAGGGAAGGAAATTTGAGAAGGCTAGGGGAAGAAGAAACAGCAGAGGATTTAGGGTTTAGTTATATCGTATGCATACAAGGCAGACTAAGCTACTATCAGAATCATTGCAAGAGATTTATCCATATTTATGTTCTCTGTTGTGTTTATTTTGTGATTTTGTTGTAAACCTTTCCCTGTGTTGAATATTGGTATTATTTGTAGCAGTTACTATTTTGCATTACCCTTTTTGCCCCGGATAATTAAGTTGTTAGGGCTGCTTGAAACTACATGTCTGACTAGGATCAACAAATAAATTTTAAATAAAAATCTTCTCAGGGAAGTTTGTGCTTCATGGTTATTTGCGAATCCTATCCAGAATTCAGATCTAAGCTATCAGATTTTTTGGGGGAAGCTATTAGTGAAATGATCTCCCCAAAAGATATAATTGAGTTCTCCAAAGGTTCATCTTTTCTTGATGGCCTCCTAATGAAAAATCACTGGCCTTGTAAGATGAAAATATATTTTTGTTCAGCTTATGCGTTGGTTCTTGGTCGACACAATTTTCCTTTCTGTCAATGATATAACATTGGTATGGATTGTTTCTAGTATTAGTTTCTTAGTTTTACTATATCTTTTCTATATCAGCTAAATATTTCTTCAAAAAGTGTCTATGATAAATACAAATTGGAGTTTGAGTAGAAGGGGAAGGAGAATGTATATAAATATTCCTCTTTTAAGTTTCATATTGTCTAAATATGAGCTTTTAGGATTTTTTTTCTCAAAACATTTGCCTGATATATTTATTTATTTTTGAGCTGGGACAAGAACTAAACAAAAAATTGTCTGCTAAAGATATAACTCATGTATTGTACATCAATAAAAATGTGCAGCTTATTCTCAATAAACCATTTTTGAGATATGTTGGTTATTCTCATAAGTATTCTTGACGGCCTAAGTTGTCAAGTATTTTGTACTTTTGGTGCATTGTTTGTGAGTTTACGTTCAAATTGCTAATCGAGTGTGCGGATAAATTCAAGCATTAACATATAGTTTTGACTATTATTAATATATAATTTTAAGTGGTTAGGACTGTGTAATTGTCGTCGGATTGGTAATTTGACAAAAAATTTATTAAAAGTAACACTTTTTTTATCTTGATGGTAGACGCGGTCTACCAGACTAGAGCTAAATTACCAATATTGTCAATTTTTGTTGTTTAAACACGTTATTGGCAGGTATTGTTGTGAGATCAGGCATAAACAACTACGTTAAGATTACACATGCACATTATTATATTAGATAAAAAATAATAATACAAGTTTTTTTACGTATAAAACCTAACTGAAAAAAATGCTACTATGAACAATATTTAAGAATATAAGCCTTGCTATCTCAAAATAAACTAATTAATTATTTTCTCTCAACTTCTCCCCCCTCTATCCCTCACTGCCTCACTTTCTCTCTCTAGCTCAACTGAACTTTCTCTCTCATTTCTCTTGTTCTCTCGGTTTGGTTGTATATAAAAAATGAGAAGCAACGCTTCTCTTTATATTACAAGTATGGGAGACATGGTTTCTTAATTTCAAAAAGTTAAAACCAACTTTAAAGAATGATTCACCAAACTTGCCAAAAACAAAAAAAAGAAGAGTCTTTTTCCTTTCTTTGGTTCTTGCCGCCAACAAGCCAAAGATGCAAAACAAGATTACAAAAGTACACAAATTTTTATTTATAATTTTTGTACAGAAGAATATTGCTCTTTGTGTGTAATCTTTGTTGATTTGTCAGACTAATATTCTAATTTAACTGTTGATTTGTGGAGTAATATTCTATGTACAAACTATACATAAAAAAACAGGGCATGACATAAATGAATTACTTGTCATTTCATAAAACATACTCCTCCATAGTTATGCTTTTTTGAGGGCGACTTCAAAAGACAGCTATCGGCTCACTTTAAAAATCCAAATAAAGCTTTCCACCCACAAACAAACAAACAGAAAGAGCCAGTAGCAGCAGCGTATTATACAACATCATTCGGTTGTATGTATGTATCGCACTATTTTATCTTATTCACGTTATGAGTAATTTGTGTTTCTGTACTGATATTTTTTCTTTTCTTCCGGTACACATTTTGGGTATGTAATTTATATTATATTATTAATTTAAAGGTAAAATTTTTAATTTGGGAGATAAATGGTTAATTTATAGAAGGTAAAATAAACGAAGAAAAATGAATCGGTCATTGGTGAATGTTGTTTATGAAAATTCTCCCTTTGATGAATAACGTGGGGCATGAGATAAGAGTATATTTTGGAGGGTCGGCTAGTAATAAAAGAAAAGGAGGGAGACGAGAAGAATTTGAAGGGTAGAAAGGAAACTAAAAAACTTTAGATATGCACACTCTTATATATAATTATATTTGACAAACGGGCAGGGTCATAAATAGATCAAACTAAAATAGTTAAGATTTTTTTTGGGTTGAAAATAAATGGTCTGTAACCCAAGTTGAAAAGAGTCAACCTGATCGATAGACCAATTTTTTTTCCTCAATAATTACAGTTATATTATATAGACTAAAAATTGACTTGATATTCTTTTTATTTCAAAATAAAATTTCATTTATTACTTAGAAAATATCTAAAATATGTTGTGGTTTAAGAAAGAAAATATGTAATTTTAAGAAGCTATTTTTTAATTTTTTTTTATGATTCTTCATCCCCAACTACTAAATTGATCACCGCGTAAATATTTTACATGCAACTTGCTACCTTTGTCGGATTATACATGTGTTTATTCAACTTCCAAACCACTTGGTTGGTCATATCTGAATTTCTGGCCAACTAGATAATAGCATGAATAGGATTATCTATCTGACTTGTAGATATAGAATTGCTAATTGTCATGTAAATATTGCAGTACTACAACTTTAGAGACTCAAAATATTGTCAACTTGGGTCTTGAGTTGCTTTCATAATATACTTAAATCATATATAGTCCATGTCTATATTGTCACGCAGGTGGAATCAGACCACTACTTGGAAAAGTCCACACATAATTATGGACAATGCCTAGCAAAAACCTCGAATTTTTTTGACCATTCATCAAGGAAAACTATGCTTCGATATAAACATAATCACTAATTTTTATTATAATTTGAGAGGTCCTATTTTTGCTATAGTTTTTTTTTAATATTTCTAATTAATTGTAAAACTGAGCTTACTACAAAAAAAAAAAAAAAAAAAAAAGTCTACGGGCAAGTTAAATTTTAGTCGGACCAAAATAATTCAAATTTTCATAAACTAAAAATTTTAAGCCCAAAATTCAATTTTTGACTAATAGACTAGACCAACCAGCGAGCCTAAGTCAATTTTACCAGGTCTATATATGATATTCAAATTGCATAATATGTTAAAAGACTTTTTATTCCACCTTATAATAACAAAAATATTTACATTTTTATTGGGAAAAGACATAATGACGTGGTCTATATATTAATAAAAATATGACATTTTTGACATAAATCTTTTCTCATATGTTAATGTAATTTTTTATTTAGAAAATTGATATAATCAGAAAAATATACTGTTTATCAAAACAAAGTATATATTTCATGCTTAACATTACGGGTGAGCGAAAAATCAAAATTGACATTGAAATCATATTAAAAATTGATCAAACCACACTAATAAAATTGCATCAACGAATTTGATGTATATGATGATTTTAAAATGGCTAAAAAATCGCATTTGCGATTTGATTTTGATTTCTGCGGTTCATCGCACCACAGAAACTACACCACACTAATAATGGTCAAAACGACGTCGTTTTTTTATTGTTTTTTAAATTACATGGTGTTTATTATATTTTTTTCTTGATTTTTGTTAACATAATATTAATTTTTACAGTTGCTTCTCGTATGACTATTAATTGTAGTTTTGAAAACTTTTAATTATAAATTTTACTTAATTAATCAAGTTTCTTATTATTTGATCGTTAGCGACATTTTTATAATTACAGAGTTTAATTAAAACGTGGATGAAAATGAATAAATTCAATAGTGATGGTCTTCTTGTATAAGCAATACTCTATCTACTTTTAAATTATAAACAATTATTCACTTTCTAATATCTTCTATATACATTTGTTTGCACTTGAAAATTAGGTGATTATTTCGGTGTCTGTATTTTTTCCGTCATAATTTTTTGTGTATGTTCTATTAGTTTTGAAACCGAAACTGTACTAAATGAAACAACACTTTCAAAATCGCACCAATCGCAAGCAATTTTATGCACTGTTTTAAATTTGTCAAATTGCATTTAAATAATTTTATGTACGATTTGAATTTCAAACTATACCAAATCGTATCACACTCACTATTACATAAGGAAAAATTATTTTATGCTCTTAGAACATGTTGAATAATTTATTTTTTCTCTTACATGCATGTGAGTCCTATATAAACTCTACCACAAAAAGTCTCACATATGTATATAAAAGAGAATAAACTATTCACTATATTTTAAAAATATAAAATAATTATTCTTATTTAAAGCTTTAGATTCATTAGATAATATTATTACTCTTTTGCTATAATAATATCAATCACTTGTTTTATCATTCATCACCTCGTGTTGAATTTATGTGTGGCGTCAATTCAATATATTGAAATGATTAAATTACCCTTGAGTGTTAGTGATACACTCCTTTCTTTATTCTTTCCGGCAACAACAGTCGTCATTTCCCGACTTTATCATTAATAAGAATAAGTATAATTATATAATATTTAAATATTGTATTTATTTTAATTATTAAAAAATAAAATATAATATTAAAATTTGTATCGTATTTTATTTTTTAATAACTAAAATATTCAAAGAACAGAGTTTGTTGAGCAGCGGCATTCATAAGCTAGTTAGCACAGAGATATAGAGAGAGAATACTACTGCACTTGAAAGAACGAAAGAAAGAAAGAGGATGGAGAAAATAGAGCACAAAAACATACAAGTGAACGGAATCAATATGCACGTAGCAGAAATAGGTGAAGGCCAACCAATCCTCTTTCTTCACGGCTTCCCTCAGCTCTGGTACTCTTGGCGCCACCAGATGCTTTCTCTCTCCTCCCTCGGATACCGTGCCATCGCCCCCGACCTCCGCGGCTACGGTGACACCGACGCGCCGCCTTCCGCCACCAGCTACTCCGTCATCCACATCGTCGGCGACCTGGTTGCCCTCCTGGACTCGCTCGGCCTGGACAGGGTATTCCTCGTGGGCCACGACTGGGGCGCCAATATGGCCTGGTGGTTCTGCTTGTTCCGACCCGACCGGATTAAGGCCTTGGTCAATATGAGCGTTCTGTTTTCTCCCAGGAACCCTAATAGAAAACCCTTACAATCCATGCGTTACTTGTTCGGGGACGATTATTACATTTGCCGATTTCAGGTAATCAGAGTTCCAGTTTTGATGGATGGAGATTTTTTTACCTGATTCTTCTTTGTGTTGTTTGTTTGTACATGTTATCATTTAGGGCCAAAACACTACTCCCTAGCTCTTCCACAAAAAGTGTCCAATTTGATTTCTTTTTTCATTTTCAATTTCTGAATTTTTAAAATTCAAAATTAATGTGAATTTATTTGATTTCAGTTAATGCTATAGTTAATAGCATAAACTATTTAAAAAGTATTACTAAGAATAAAATTGTCATTTTGAATATTAAAATAAATTTACATCACAATTTTATTTTACAAATTAACTTGGATCAAAATCAAAAGGGACTCTTTTCGTGGACCAGAGGGAGTTGTGCAATTTTGCTCGTGTAGAGAGTTTGGTGGTTTTTTATATCTACTAGAGAATCATTTCGATTTGGTTATGTACTATTTAGTTGAGTTGTGATTATTTATATGTAATTGAACACTTTGCTTGATGTTCCACCAACTCTTCTATAAAGTTGCAGAGAATTTAAACTAATAATTAGATTTGGTTGTTAGGTACAATAAGCTGTAATTGGGAATATAATTTTAGGGCTTATATAAGTGATAAATGCAATCCGCGTTTGGATTGAAGGAATGAAATAGAGGAGGAAAATGAATGATTTTAAGGTATTTTAAGTATATGTTTGGTTGTTGGTGGGAGTGAGTGGTATAATATGATAGTAAAATTATCACATATATCCATTCAATTGGAATGAATTTTATTCCACCATCTCTCACATGAAATAAAAAAAAAAAAGATGAATGAATGCTTTATTCTTCAAAATAATCATTAAATACATTATTTTTTATTATATTCTTTCCTCTATTCCATTTATTCTATTTCTTCAATCCAAACATAGCATGAGGGTTTAGTAAGCTGGATTTATTATAGGATTATAACTTAATACCATGGTTGGCTAGTTGATCCACATAATAATAAGTTTGCCATGAGTCTCACTTATTAAAGTTGTCATTCAAGTATTTGATTTGGTGAACAGCGTTCCAATTTTTTCTGAAACTGCACATTTTCTCCTATTGATATCCTTCATTCAATGATCAGAAACTCTTATTTTTAGGTATATTTGTGAAGTTGTTCTGATCTGGTTCTATCAACTGTCATAGTTCCTATCATGCTAATTCAGGAGTTGATCCTTGGGATATAAATGTAAAGTTCTATAGCTTATGTGGGATAATCAATGGAACAAGATTGGTAAGATAATTTATAGTTGCCGCTTTATAATTAGACGGAAGGCCTGCTGTGTTCCCCTATCAAAGTATCAGTAGGGTGATTTTAGATATAAGTTATATTTTCCAAGACTGAGGTTTAATGTCATGAAAACTCTAGGCAAGTAATTTCCAATTATTTATACAGCTTTGTTTCATTTCAACAAATGAGATGGTCAGTGGAAGCACCATTTCCATTTTTTCAAGTATTTACCATTTGCAAGACTACTTGAGTTTATCTTCTCATTATTTTTGTAAAATGTAACAGGAACATAAAATAATAATTGAATGTGATAGTCAACTTTTCTTGATTACTTGTGTTGTGGTTGTTATAACTAGCCTGCAGTTGTTTCTGATTACTTATCTTACAGAATTTGCTAACCCTATGTGTAGGAACCTGGAGTGGCAGAAGAAGAGTTTGCTCGTGTTGATACTGCAAGAATAATAAAGAAATTTCTCTTACTTCGAAATCCAGCTCTACTTCTTGTACCTAAAGAAGTAGGATTAGGGGGTAACCCTCATAATCCAATAATACTCCCCTCATGGTTATCAGGGGAAGATGTAAATTATTATGCCAGCAAATTCAGCCAGACGGGCTTCACAGGAGGACTGAATTACTATCGAGCTTTGGACCTGTAAGTTGGCTAAAGCCTTTTTTATTCATAGAAAAAAGTATAACATGATAAATATATACCTAATGTAAAACTTATTAGGCAAAATAAAATAAAATAATATATGTATTATATGTCTCTTGTAAATCAGCAGTCAGCACTATATTTAGCTGTAGGCGTTCCTATAATGCCTCTAAATGCTAAATGTTTGCTTGATTCTTGCATGAGGCTACAAATCAGTGATTCATATATTGAGTGGGAAGATATATGGAGATACATGTTTTTAGGCATGTACTTAAATAACGGCTACCTTTAGTAGTATCACTTCATATTCTGGTACCAACTGAAAAATTGAACATGTCAGTTCTGCATGAAACTTCATCTGAACCAATTATTTCCTAGCTTGTGTCGATTTTGAGATGATGTGATTATGTCTGAAATTTGTTACCATTTCTGGTTCTGGGCTAAATTTATACAAGGCATGCAAAAGTTTACTCTCTTGTTACTGTTACAGAAATTGGGAGCTCACAGCACCGTGGACTGGTGTGCAAGTAAAGGTGCCGGTGAAGTTCATTGTAGGGGACCTGGACATAACCTATAATACCCCAGGAGTCAAGGATTATATACGCAAAGGGGGTCTCAAGAGAGATGTGCCTTTTTTACAGGAATTAGTGATAATGGAAGGTGTATCACATTTTCTCCATGAAGAAAAGCCAGAGGAAATCAACGCACATATCTATGATTTCATCAAGAAGTTCTGATTCTGTTTAATAAGTGGTCATGCCACTGCCCTGCAAGTTTATAATGTTTCTTGACATGTTTAGAATAAGATTGTTCAGAGTAAATTGTATTAGAGTTTGAAATAGTTAAGATCCTGCATTGTCTTCATCTATGCTAGGGATATGGCTATGCTGTTTCCAGTCTGACCTTTTAATACATCAAGCACTGAATGCGCATGCATATGTTTGTTGAAGTAGTCATTATATTTGTGAAAAATCAACAATCTATTAACAGTCAATGAGGAGTGCATCCATTGCCCATGTCATTACAAATAACTAGAACAGAGAGTTCGAGATGAACTGATGAGAATTTTACATCAAGGAATCTCGTCTCTTTAACTAATACATGCATAATTTTTTTCTACTATATATTTAGAATTATTCAATGTTCTTTCTCGATTAGACTAATAGACACTTGCAGAAACATTATAAATGATTAGAACTTCCTAATGAAGTCAAAAATATGAGCACTGATTTCTTCTGGTTTTTCTTGATTGATGAAATGAGCCACTCCTTCCATAACAACCACTTCTTCCAGATAAGGAACATTCTTCTTGAACTCGCCGTTGTGTACATATTCCTTGACACCGGGCACATGATAGGTCATGTCTAGGTCACCCACGATATACTTTACAGGTACTTGAATCTTGGATCCAGTCCATGTCGCTGTGAGTTCCCAATTTCTACAAAAACCAATATACAAGTATAAACTGCATTCCAAAAATGACGGGTCTTGTACTTGGTGCATAAACTGTTGTACTTTGAAACTCTAAATTACTACCGTTAATTCATTAAGGTATAATATTAGAGTATATTTGCGAACTATACTGTTATATCTTATATTTAATAATATATATATATTGAACTCAGATAAGAAGAATGGATTGTTATACGGAAGTAGTAAAAAGAAATCAACTTCTTACTGGTCCATAGAGCGATAATAATTAAGTCCTCCAGTGAATCCTGTCTTGTTAAACTTGGAAGCATAGTAAGTGATATCCTCCTCTGTTAGCCAGGATGGTAATGCAGGAGAAGTTATAAAGCTAGCAAATCCTTTGGGTATACAAGGAGCGGTTGGATTACGGTTTGAAAAGAATGTTTTCACCAGTGTTGTAGTATCAACACTAGAAAACTCCTCTTCCATCCCAGGGTCCTGCAATATTGTTTTTGTAGGTTAAAGAGTGCTAACTAGCTAGACATGGAAGACAAATATGAGATTTATTAAGATAAATCCTATCAAAATGCAAGTATGAAGTGAAATACATGATTCCATATACATATGATTAGGATCCATAACAAAAACGGAAATAATTTAATGTTTTTAAAGTATCAAAGACGTCATAGTGAATTTGTCTGTAATGGTACATTATCTTGTAACTTGTATACTTCTGGTATTGTAGATGATCTCTATGCACACCTTTTTGTAGAGTAAAAAATGATCTAAGGTATCATGTAATAAATGAAAGGTAAACCTTTCTTGAGATTTGCTGCTTATCAATTCTCGCACCGGAGGAATTCTCGACAGCGTAAGTCGTTAAGTACTTTTGGTACATTGTTTGTATAACTCTACGTCCAAACTGCCGATTGAATGTGCAAACAGATTCTATGTTTTTAACTACTTTTGATATATGATTTGTAAGTGGTTAGGACTACGTAATCTTCGTCGGATTTGTAATTTGACAAACACTTGTTAAAAGTAACACTTTCTTATCTTGATGGTAGACATGGTCTACCAACCTAGAGCTAAATTACCAGTATTGCCAATTTTTGTTGTTTAAACACATTATTGGCAGGTTATTGTTGTAAAAACAGGCACAAACAACACACTAAGATTATACATGTTCACTATATACTATTGTATGAGATATAAAAATAATAACACAATAATTTTTACGTGAAAAATTCAATTGAAAAAAAATCACAGGGAGAGATTTCATAAATTTACTATGAAAAATATTGAAGAATACAAGTCTTACTATCTGATAAAATAAACTCAGTGATTATTTTTTCTCAGTTTCTCTCTCTACCCCACTTTCTCTCTCTAGCTCAACTCTGAGCTTTTTCTCTCCTTTGTCTTGTTCTCTCGGCTTGGTTGTATATAAAAAATGAGGAGCAAAGCTCTATTTTATATTGCAAGCATGAAGGACATGTTTCCTTAATTTAAGAAAGCCAAAACTAATTTTAGAAAATGATTCACCAAGCTTGCCAAAAACAAAAGAGGGACAACGAGTCCTTTTCCTTCCTTTAATTTGATTCGCCAACAAGTCAAAGATGCAAAACAGGATTGCAAAAGTAGATGTAAATCTTTTGAGAAAGAATGATGGATTCACCAAAATATGAGCCAAATTCAACGGTTATAATTTAAGATGATTTGGAATGCTGACGTATAATATAAGGATATGATATACTTGTCCAGTAATACAATTACCTGAAATCTGCACCTATAGTAATCATCACCAAAAATCTGTCGAAAGGCCTCTATGGGCTTTCTCGAAGGGTCCCTAGGCTCGAAGACGATGCTCAAGCTAACCAAGGCCTTGATCCGATCAGGCCTTAACATGCTAAAATACCAAGCAATGTAGGCACCCCAATCATGGGCCACAAGAAACACCTTGTCCAGGCCCATGACATCCAACAAGCCGAGCAAATCACCCACTACGTGGAAGGCGGTGTAGCTGGTGGCTGAAGGTGGCGCGTCAGTGTCACCAAAGCCACGAAGGTCCGGTGCAATTGCTCGGTAGCCGAGGGAGGAGAGAGAAAGCATCTGGTGTCGCCACGAGTACCAGAGTTCAGGGAAGCCGTGGAGGAACAACACTGTCGGGCCTTCACCTATCTCCGCCACGTGTATGTTAATGCCATTGGCCTTTATGGATCTATGCTCCATCTTATCCATTCCTCCAAGCTACTTTGGTTCTCTTTTTTTCCTCGTTAGAACTTAAATAAGTAATGCTGCTTTGCATTCCCCGCCATACTAGGTAGAGAATTGGAGTTTGTGTTTTGTACTAAAGGAAAGGCAGGCTTGTGAATTTAATTCTATCAGCTGATTATGGAAATGAACATATATATTATTTTATTTAACTATTTTTGACTGTTTCTTACTTTCTTTCCCTTTGCACACATGTAAATGGCTATTAATTTATGAACGTCTATATGAATCTTTCTATAATTACGATAAAAATAACGTAAATCTATATTTCGAGTAGATATACGTAAATCTATATTTCGAGTAGATATCCGTGACAAAAATATGTCGATTCTTGTGAGTAGATAGATATATGTGATGTCTATAATTTTCATTTATATTTTTGATGCATATATTTTTCATATGTAGATGATCATGTCTTGAAACATTCCATTCTTGCTAACACATGCATAAATTAAATTACGTATGTAGTCCCAATTATATAGAAGATTTAATTCAGCCCTTTTGTATATATAGCTATGGACAGATCCATAACAACAATATCCCGACATATATTACACAGCTTTACTTTTGAATATAAACATGATAAATGCTCAAATCATTGTACAACAAATCCAAAAGAGACTGATTCTTGCGCAACAACGCCAGCCCTTTCCCAGGCTGTCCCTTAACACCCCCCTGGCATGTCTCAACTGCACTAATGGCATCCTTCAACAAACTCTCAATCTGTTCTGGCCCTGCAGTTAAATAACTAATCGAATTATCAATCCCGATCACAGCGCCTTCGTATTGTTTATCACATTCTGTAAAGCTCTGCATCATTGCGGCGTCAGCTGACTCTGCAAGGGATTGGGAAATGAATTCTATATTGGTAGCAGCCATTGTGGAAGAAACGTCGAGGGCTATAAATGTGAGGTCATTTAGGTTGTTTTTGGGGTTCATTGGCTCCGAATTCAGGACTTTTTGGCAGAGGTTTTTGTTAGGGGCAAGGGAACAAGCCTTTGTGATTAGGGGAGAAGTTGAGGCAGAGGTCAATGGACGGGCGGTGGTAAGGGCAAGGCAGAAGGTGAGAGATGAGAGAAACAAGAAGGTTGGCATGGTGGGATTCATTTTTGTGGTTTAGTGTTTTCTTCTTTTCTCTGTTCTTCTTCCTTGCTTGGATTGGGAAATGGGAGTCCTGTGGTTTTATATTGAGAAATTGTGAGGTTTATATGACTCGGGGGAAATGGGGTTAAATATAGGTTGTTGCCAATGATGAGAGTTTTGGTTGAGATCAATCCAGGTAGACTAATTGAAATGAGTTATACTATTTGGGTAGACTTATTGAAAGGGTTTCCATGAAACAAAGGATGATCGTGCATAGTTAATTAGATATGTTGAACTAGTCAATGAAAAAATATTCAATATAACGATCATAATATTATTGTTAGTTATTAGCCTCTTATAAAAATTACAGATGGATCTATACTCTTTCAATCTTTGTTAGTTGATAATTTCAAAAGGATGTATAGTTTTGGGATATTGACTTAATTAAGTGGTAGTTTCATGAACTTTATCACTAAAATTATGATAATAGTGAAATGACAAATGAATTTTTATTTTTTCTTGTTTTCTTAGAAGTATAACAAATTAAAGTAAAATATAAAAGTTAAAAAGTAAGAAGTTTATAGAATATATGAACAGCTGGTTAAAACAATTACATAAGAATTTAGAATACAGAGCTAAGTGAACAAGTACAACATTGCTCATACTTACAAGCCACCAGAACATAGAACTCCAGTCTGAGGTAACCAATCATTCCCTAATAATAGGAAGTTAGACACTGTAAAATTAGCAGCATCAACTGTACTAATTATATGAAATCCAGGCCATGTAAATCTATCACTAGTGTTCGATCCAGGCCCCGAATTGCTCAACTCTGCATGGTACAATGTTTAAGGCGAAATCTCCAGCCCAATCGCGCCAGCCAGTCGAATTTACCAAACTGTCCATAAAAGATTTCATGTAAATAGTCCTGGGATACTCTTTCCAAGGCCTCCCCAAATATGTATCGGTAATTCCATTACTCCAAGCCAAATCATCAGCAGCTCGAATATTACAATTTTGTATCGAGATGCCTGTGTTCTGGTTTGGATCCGTTCTTCCTTGAGCAGTGATGGCATTGAACTGGTTGGCGGTTAGGGGTAGGCTCGGATAGATGTTGCAATTTTGTAACACAGCACCTGCGTTACACAAAATGAAGTTCATTGTGCCATAAATGTTATTCTATGTAAAATTGCATTTGTGAATGTACATATAGTGTGTCCTGATAGCCTTCAAAGCTGCAGCAGTAGAACGTGGATAAATCTGCTCCGTTTCGTAGTGCAACAGCTTGGTGTTTGATTGGCCCGGCTGTGTTTGGGATTGTTATTTTAACGGCCACAAATCCTTGTCCAACTACAGCTGCATTTGTAAAATGAAATATAAGAATATTTATGACTAGCTTTTGTGTCATAATAATTGTTAGGTATGTATAGGGTCCGAGCCGGAGCGTCCATGGTTGTTACCAACCAACCACCTTTGAACCTTTGATTCGCTCCAATTAATAATATTAATCGACCAATTTGTAGTACTACGTTTTAGATAATTTAATATTTATTTTGACTAAAACTAAGTTAATTTTTAAATTGAAAGAAAATACAATAATAATCTTATAGTAATGCTATAACATAAATTATACATAAAAAACTGTGTAAAAAATAACAAAGTATATGATGTGTAAGTATTTGGTGGCTCCATCCCAAACTTAGCACAATAATCAACTTTCTCATAAATGGGTCAACCAAATATTTACATATCATTTTATTAAAGCTATACTATAAGGTCCTAAAATGGGTCATGCATGCATGCAAAATTAGCTACGGAAAGTACTTTTAATAAATAATGAAAATAAGTTCATAAATTAACATTCTTACCAAACGTTGCAGAGTAGAATGTGGGCCATCAACAACATTCCGGTTGCCGGTGATCACCGTCTTATTAATGCCGTCACCGATCATCCTCAAGTACTTCTTGTTCTTGGGAATGGACACATTCTTCATAAACTCCGGCAGCCACATATATCGAAAAAATATCCATTACTAGCAACCGAATTATTCGGAGCCACGGCCAATGCATCATTCATAGTGGTGAAATTCCCCTTTCCATCTTGGCTCACAGTCACCATATGTCCATATCGCTTACCGGTGCCTCATCACCACCATCATTTGTAGTTTGAAGAAGCTTTCTCCGGCCTATCGTCTCAATAATAGCTTTGTTTTTGTTAGACATTTACCATTTTAAAAAACCCTAGCTGCTTCTTAGAAGGATGAGATGGCCCCTTATTCTTATTATGAATAACCCACCCTTTTCTAAATAGAGCTAAAGAATCGATATAAAGCCCAGTGTTATTAGCAAGAGGAGTGGAAATACCATATTTTAGACTCCAAGAAGAAGCTGTTTCGTGAAGGCCATCCAAAAAAGTTTGCGTGTTGGTTAAAATGGCACTACGTAGGGTTTGAACATCGTCGGCTCGCATTGTAGAAAAGGTTTCAGTGTTATTAACAATTTGGAAAGAACTTGACAGAAAATCAATGTTAAGACCGGCAAGCAAAAGGCAATCTTGTAGAGCACGAATTGCACCGATTGTCAAACTGGAGGAACGGCGGAGATATTTTTCTATCAACTAGAAGAAGTTTTGAGCAGCGGATAAGGATTTACGGACAGAAAATCGACCATAATCACAGATATTGGCGGTTTTACTGTTGTTTGGATTAAGAGAAGATCTACATAACGAAGGATAAGGGGTAGAACTGCAAATGGAATTGTAAGGAGAAACATCAGCTGAGGAGAGAGAAAACAAAAATGAGAGGAGAAAGATAATGAGAGGTTGTAGTAAAGGAAGAAGAAAAATAGAGCTTAGAAGAAGCCATGGTATAACTTTGATAATGGTATGTATTTAAGGTAAGGTTTTGGCTAGTTAAGTTCAGATATATATGGAGCACGTAGATGGGAAAGATTAGGTAAGGTTTTGTTTTCTTGGAAATGAAGTTAACTTGCATGGTTGTAGAAAGCCAAGTCGTGTAGAAGGCAAATTATGATCGTTATTTGGCATGAAAAAATGAGACAGGTTGTTGTTATGTGTATTTTAAGAATCTAAGGACCAGAAGGTAGTCTAATTATTCGTGTCTAAATATTTGTTGCTTGTCGTTATTGTTACAAGGACAATGTCAACGGTAGATCGAGCAAATATAAAAAATTATAGCATTTAATTTTATTTACATAAATAACAATTTTTTAGAGGTTGGTATGATTAAAGCATGATATTAGTAATTATCTATATATATTACACAACTCAAACCTTATTGGTTAATCAAATTTGTACATATCGGTAATCACCTTAAATTGAAGTTCTGTGCTAATTAATATATTCACTATTAAGATACGGCAATAAGAAGTTGATATTCTCAAGTTTTGATGGAATAATAAAATATCATATTCTTTATTTACCAAACAAAAAAATATATATCATACTCTTTGTTTTAAAACGTAAAATTTTCAGTGGTTGGCATGATGAAAGGATGATATTTTTTTAACTAATTTGAGCAGGCTTTTTTCAAATTTATAATTTGCCAAAACTTTTTATTTTATTTTACTTTATTTTCACTGGCTCTTGAAGAAAATGGTGCAAGTCCTCCTATTCACAGTATCTTGTACTTGTTTTATGACTTCTTTCGATTTTGTTAGGGGTTATCTCAAGTTTAAGGGAGCATAACTGTGATTCCCGCAAATTAACAAACATAATTTGTATGTCATATTTCTATTTTTAAGATTCTTTTCAAACTCTAATATTAGTTGGAATCTTGGATATATTCTTAGCCGCCTGAAATGATGAGAACATGCAGTCAACTTGTCTAATAGTGATTAAATTTATGTCTGCCAAGTTAATTACGTATGCAGTCATAAAAATCTGATAGACAAACTAAAAGGTTTTAGAAGAATAAAAACTGTGATTAATTTCAATGATATTCTTTATGAGATCCTTTTTGTTTGGGAGGTTATTGGTACTTGCTAGTAATACAAATGAAGGCCGCGAATCACGAAAATAAATTTGTTGATGTTGATATTAGGAGTGCATATAAAATCAAAAATAATCAAAAAATTGATCGCACCAAACTGAACTGTTAATAAACTAAATCGAAAATCATAAAATCGAAAAACCAAACCTTGTAAAACTGAAAAACCGAAACTAAATCGGTCGGTTTGGATTTGGTTGATTCAAAAACCGAAATTGACTGAACCGACTGAACGCCTTAATATTATAATATAATTTATATACTTTTCTAATAATTATTTATTTTATATAATTATATATTTATTATATGCATTTTTTGTGATGGATTTGCAGAACGAAGAGAGTATATAATAGTAGTTGTTTATCCAATTTTCTGTTATCCACCAATATATTGTTTTAAGATTTGGTAACATACCAACTCTATCTTTTATTTTTAAGTTTTAATAACTGACTAAACCGACAAATTTAACCGATAATCGAATAAACCGATAACCAATTACGGAGTAAAAAATTAGACGGTTTTAATTTTTAATTTTTTATAATTGATTTAAATGATTTGGTTATTTTTTTACCTATCAAACTGACTGTTGTGCACCCTTAGTTGATACGAGTTCAATTATGAGTTATTTTATATTATAGCTAATAGATAAATAAACCTGAATTTCGTTTGGTTATGAGTTATTTTATATTATATTAATTTCTTTAATTAACCTATCATATTAATTAAAAAATTTCAATCAGGTCATTTTATCAAATTATTTATATAAAAGTTATCTTTTTTCCTACATGACAGCGATAACGTTTTAACAACATTTACGTGAAATCTCATCCGTGCTGCCCTACCGCTACGACATTGTCTTCCTCATCCTCATCCCCTTCCTCTTCTTCTTTTTCTCTCTCTTCTTCTCCTCTTCGTCTTTCTCTCTCTATTCCGGGCGGAAGCTCTAGAAAGTTTAGGAAATAATTAGAGATATGTTCACGAATCATGACTCAAAATCACCAATTGAGATGCTTGATAGGATATCTCTTATCACTTCTCAAGTTATGTTCAAAGGAAAACTTATTGATTAGAGGATGAAATCAAAAGCTAAAATCATACCCAAATGAAAAAAAAAAACACCCAAATGGCCAAATGAAAGAACAAATAGGTACCCAAACACATGCATAAACACAACATAGAAACAAAACTACAACCTAATTAATAGTGTGGAATACATTATTATGAACATCTACAATCAGATAAAAAAGCATACGGAAGATATTTCGGAAACAACGATTGATTGAGAGACGAGAGAGGACTTTTTTAAAGAGGGATTAGAGGGAAAAACCCATAAAATAGCTCTGTATATTTTCCTCTATTACAAATCATTGTTACCAACTCTTGTTACTAGACACAGAGTATATATATACTTTGTGTCTGGTAATAGAGATTTGTTACAGAAAATCTGAGCTCCAAATCTTTAGCTCCTTCTTTCATGAAGCAATCGACTAGTGCTTTGATGTGGTCTTCAGCTCCTTCCCTGCCTCTTCAAGGCATAAATAACATCCATGACAGTAATTCCCTGAATGTTGTCTCGGAAAACTTTACAGTGAGAAAAGAGAATTTTACGGTGAGAAAGAGAGTTTTAGGGGAGAGAGAAATATTAGGCAATTATTATTATTATTTTTTAATTCTATTGAACGTGTATTTTTTTAATAGTCCCAAGTCATTTCCACTCAATTTTTTATTTTGTTTAAATTGTTACATCAATAATAAGTTAACGTCTAATCTAATTAATTTAACTGAATGATCTAATTATAAATTTTTAATTAATTTAATAAGATAATTACATAAAATAAAAGTTAAATAAATTATTGAACAAAAATAATCAAGTACAATGAAATAAAAATAATTTAACCCTTTTCTCTCATATTTTCAGTTAGTATTGATTTAATTAATATGGCTCGAGTCTTGACCATGTCCTATTCCATGGAAAGCTAGCCCCTATAAAGAAAACAAAGCTCCGTATCTCAAACATTAACTTTGAATGTGACACGGGCATAAAGTAGTCCTTGCTTCTAAGCCAGAAACAAGAATACTGGAGACAAATATTAATTGAGAGCAATGGTCAAATTAATTTTTTTTTTGTTAATCGTTAAAAGTTCCAGCAATAAGTTAAAAATAAAAAATTAATTATACCGTTAAAGTTACTTTAATTCTTGAATATAATTGTTACAACAGTATTCATAACAACAAATTACTGTAGATAATTACTCTCACACACATATATATATGTATATATATATATATATATATATATATATATACATACACACACCCCTAATTAGTTGAGTATTTAATAATCTTTGACGGATATCCACCCCTGTAATACTACGAACCAGCTATCAAAACGAAAATAAGTAAATTTGATAAAAAGCGACTAAGTCTATGAGATATATCCCATAGTCCATAAATAAATAAAAATATTGATGGCGACGTAAACATTATCGACCTAGCCAATATGACCAATGTCTAAATTCATAGAGATTCACATTATATTTTTAGGTACCTAGATGAATTTATTGTATGCGTTGACCACATCAGTCCGTAAAATCTGGTATGGATGCACCTGCAGAGTACTATTTGGTACCAAAACAGTATATTATAAAACTATTATGAGCTACCAACTTGCTTTTTGGATATAATTGACTACTTACTATTTCTATTCTAAAATTAAAAATATATTTATATTTTTAAATATAAAATGATATAAATTTTATAACATCTCATTATTTATAAATATATTGATTACTATCATGTCCCTAAACTATATTTTTAAAAAATATTAAGAATATATTTTTAAAAAATATTAAGAATATATTTAATTTTTTAAAATTGTGGTTTTAAAAATGTGTCACGAGTAATTTGTTGAAAACTTGTAACCATGATGATTTTATAAGGATACATGCGGTATGCATGTGGTCGAAAAGATATGAAGCTTCCTGATAAATATATTTATTTGGTCCAATTATTATAAATATCATTGTGAGAATATTAACTAAGTGGGGTGGATGCTATTTTTTACCGACAGAATGTTCTGAATTGAAAGGCTTATGTGTGTGTATATATATATATATATATATAATTCAACCCCAACATTCCATTGGCAATGCTTGAATCTACATGTTTATTACTTAATTTGGTAAAACAATGAGTTACTAAATAAAAATACAAGAATACAAATTTAAATACATAATGTAAAATTACAAGTTACTAGAATATGGTGCTCCAGTCTGAGGTAACCAATTATCCCCTGAAATAAAATTAGACACAGTAAAATTAGCTGCATCCATGGCATTAATAATGTGAAATCCTGGCCATGTAACTCTACCGCTAGTATTCGATCCAGGCCCCGTGTTGCTAAATTCAGCATAATACGATGTATTTAGTGCAAAATCGCCTGACCATTCGCGCCAACCAGCAGGATTTATCAAATTGTCCATAAAGGATTGCATATAAATTGTCCTAGAATACTCTTTCCAAGGCCTCCCCAAATATGTCTGCGTAGTTCCATTGCTCGAAGCCAAATCATCAGCAGCTCTAATATTGCAATTTTGTATCGAAATTCCTGTGTTCTGGTTTTGATCTGTTCTGCCTTGAGCAGTGATGGCATTGAATTGTTTGGCTAGGGGCAGACGCGGATATATGTTGCAATTTTGTAACACAACAGCCGCATTACCAAAAATAAAGTCAACCGTGCCATAAACGTCACACTCTCTGTAGAATTGTCTTAGGGAATGTACATATAGTGTGTCTTGGTACCCTTCAAAGCTGCAGCTGTAAAATGTGGACAAATCTGCCCCGTTTCGTAGAGCCACCGCCTGGTGCTTGATCGCCCCTGCCGTGTTTCTGATGGTTAGGTTTACCGCTACAAATCCTTGTCCAACTACAGCTGCATTATTTACATGCATGCAACATAATTAGAAAATGACATTGTATGGTAAAACTTGGGGGTAAGGGATGGATTTTGGGCCGGCAGGGCCAATTGCAGAATGTCTACAACATCTTTGACCATCGGCCCCATCCTAACCGAGACTCTAGTGCTAGGGCCGGGTTGGGCCAAGTTAGAATTGAATCACAATTTTTTATTTATTTAATAGTTTTTAAAAATAAACAAGCAAGAAGACTATGTTTTTAACAAATCTAAGTTGGTTCGGTTCCGAACTGGTTTAAGAAGGGGCCGGGATGGTTCTAAAGGCTGATTTGGGCTCAAATTTGCATTAGGAAGTATATATGTTAACAATTTTCAGTAAATATTTATCATGAGAGTGATTATGTTTTCGCTATTAGTAGGCAAAGTTGTACACAACAAAGTTGATGTTTTCTATAAGTTATTTTTTCGTCAATTTGGCAAGAAAGTTGAAAATATAAAACTTTGATGTGAAAATGACAGAACTACCCAATATATATGGCTAATTTATACGTTTGAAAAGCAACTTGTTATTTCCCATTTTGCGTAATGAAGGGCATTTTCGTCATGTTTGAGGAGTCATTAGCCGAAAGTTGTAATCAATCAAGCTCACAAACTACCAACCTCACTTATTGAGCTGATTTTATTGACCTGGTTGATTTAAAAAATAGACATTGTAACAAATTGTTTAATTTACCTTAACAAAATATTACTATTGATATATTGTACAATACAACTTATCAAGCAATGTTCTCAGACCCGGACCGGTGATCGAACCGGAAAAATTACCGGACGGACAGGTCACTGGTCCAACCAGTGGTCGGACCGTTATTGAACCGGTGACATCATTAATATGTAATAAATAATAAATAATTAAATATATTAATTATTATTATATATTATATATAATATTTAATAAATATGTAAAATTAATCAATTTATCAACATACAAAAAAAAATTAAACCTATTTGTATAATGTTTACTTCATGCAATTCAAATAAATACTAAATTTATATAAAAAAAGATATTAAATCATGATCATAACACAAAATTCAAGACTCAAGAGTGATAAAATCAAATACAAATGAACAAAAACATCTCTAGGATATATTCAATCAAATTCGGTAAAAAAATAAATCTATTTGTACAATATTTATTTTATATAATTCAAATAAATACTAAATCTATATGAAAAGAAATATATTAAATCATGATCATAACTCAAAATTCAATCAATGATATATTTAATCAAGTTTAAATGTTTAAATTTTTTTAATTTTTTTTAAAAAAAAAAAAAGGAGGTAGGAAACCGGTAAAACCGATGACCGGTCCGACCGCCGGTTCACCGGTTTTGACCGGTTTTTGACCAAAAACGATTTTTGGGCTTGGACCGGACCGGAAAGTGGACCGGTTCCAGTCGAACCGCGGTCCGACCGCCTGTCCGGTCCGGTTTTCAAAACCTTGCTATCAAGTATCAAATATTTTATTTATATAAACCACATAAATTTTATCTAATTACCTAACATTATAATGGCTTTCACAAGGTAAATTGTGCCAAATTTAGGCAAACCCTAGACAGCTAGCTTACCATAAGGTAGCCAAAGATTGGGTGTGCAAAAACCTGAACGTAGTATACCTTAAACGTACCTAGCTAGCTACTAAAGGAACTAAAAACTAAATATTAAAATGGGATCCGGTACGTTCACTTCTAGACCAATAAGATGCTTATACGCAGATAGAGAGAACACTCATCAATCTGCGTGTTAGTACCGAATCTATTAAAATCAGGTGCAAATTAAAAATGAATATTAATATGTCTTACCAAATGTTGAAGAATTGAATGTGCTCCAACCATCATCAACACTATGATTGCCGGTTATCACCGTGTGATTAATACCGTCACCGACCATCATTAAATACTTCTTGTTCTTGGCGATGGACACATATTCCTCATAGACCCCGGCAGTGACATATATCATATAGTACCCACTACTAGCAACGCTATTATTTGGAGCTGCCGCCACAGCATCATTGATGGTGGTGAAGTTCCCCGTTCCATCTTGACTCACCGTCACGATTTTACTAACCACAACCTGATCATCACCATTACCAATTGTTTGAAGAAGCTTTCTATGGCCTACCGTCTCGAAAATGGCTTTGTTTTTATTGGACATTTTCAAGGGCAACCGACCATTTTTGAACCCTAGATGCTTCTTTGAAGGATTAGATGGCCCCTTGTTCTTCTTATGAACCCACCCTTTTTCGAATAGAGATAAAGAAACCCTAAAAAGCCGAGTGTCATTAGCAAGAGGGGTGGCAATATCATTTCTGAAACGCCAAGATGAAGCGGTTTCTTGTAGTCCATCTAAACAAGTTTGTGTGTTTGTTACAATGGCACTAAGTAGGGTTTGAACATCATCGGCTCGCAGTGTCGAAAGGGTTTGAGTTTTATTCATAATTTGGAAAGAACTTGATAGAAAATCCATGTTAAGATCCGCAAGTAAATGGCAATCTTCGAGAGCTCGAATCGCACCGGTTGTTAAAGTACTGGAGGAGCTACGGAGATATTTTTCAATCAGGACCAAAAAAAATTGAGCAGCCGATAGGGATTTACGGACGGAAAATCGACCATAATCATAGACATTGGCAGTGTTATTGTTATTTGGAAGTGAAGATCGACATAAGGAAGGATAAGGGGTGAAATTGCAAATGGGATTGGAAGGAGTAACATCAGCCAAGGAATTATGACAACACAAAAAAGAAAGAATAAAGACAACTAGAGTTACAGAAAAAGAAGAAGAAAAGTAGAGCTTAGAAACCATG
This sequence comes from Hedera helix, assembly GCA_947179155.2. Classification (NCBI taxonomy): domain Eukaryota; kingdom Viridiplantae; phylum Streptophyta; class Magnoliopsida; order Apiales; family Araliaceae; genus Hedera; species Hedera helix. Next base: position 47,037,255 of record OX359271.1, on the reverse strand, counting down.
GATTTTGAGGGGAAAGAATAATAATGAGAGAATTGAGAAAAATAGAACACGAAAGTGTTTGTGTAGTAAAATGGCTAGACAAGTTCATATAAATAGAACTAAGTAGTAGTAGAGGGAATTGAAAGATTAGATAAAATTTGATTCTCATGCATGTGAAGGGAATTTTGACAAGTTTATATTCTTGAAATTGAAGTCAACTTGCATATATGCATGGCTCTCTAGAAAGCATGCAAAAACGCGTCGATTTTAATATTTGGGTTAATTATATTATTTGGCAAGAGAAAAATTAAATGGGTCAAGTTTTATGTGCTCCTAATTGCCTTTTCAAATTTGCTGTGTCAATGAGTGGAGCAAATTAAACGTAGTTATCAGCTGCAGTTGACATTACGAATATATAGCAGTTATCGATTCATTTACGTTATTAGTTTGAGTAAAGCATGAATTTGTGTAGAGATTCAATCCCCCTTCGAATTAATAATATCACTTTATGGATCCGAATGGTAACACAGTTTTCATATTTTGCCGCCAGAAATTGTTGACTTTTACAAATTTGACTCTTTTACGTAAATAAACCTACATGATTTTTCTGCGCAGTTGAATCTTCAAGCAGTCTATCAGCGATCTATTGCCAAAACGTTTTGTATTTTTCACCGAATCTTGAAGAAAATGGATGAAGTTAAATCTTATAAAAGTTTCAAAATTTTATTTTTTTGTGGGATATATATTAAAAGTAAAGCCTTGATTAAAATTACATTGAAGTTATTACAAAATTATTTTTCAAGGCTTTATTTCTTAAAATTATTTTATAATGATCTTATTTTCAACAAGTATGGTACTCGAGCAAGACACGGCCAAGTATGCAAAAAGATTTAGATAACTTTACATAAAGAGAAATTTAGAGAATCAAATCCATATATATGGCTTCCATGTAAAGAGATGATTAGAAGAGAAATTAGTCTTTGGATCTCAAACTCTAGCCATCATTGTTGCCTTCTCTCGCCGTAGATGTCTTCTTCCACCATCGTAGTCTCCCTCAGCACCAACACTTGCGTACCTTTCTATTTTCTACTGAAATTGATTTTCTTAATCTTTCTTTTCTACTGCATGCAATTGATTTTTTTACTCTTTCTAGTATGAATCTCTCTATGTCATGTCGGTAAGGATGAGTTTATCTATATATTTATGCACTGATCGATTGACTGGGAGAAGAAGATTTTGTTAGAAAATGACGAGTTTATGTATATATTTATATAATGATCAATTGATTGAAGAAAAAAGAGTTTGTTGGGAGAAAAAAAAATTGAAAGAGAAAAGTTTTTTAACTCTTCGATTTTATAATTTAAATTAAAAAATATGACTCATATGCACGAGTATTTTTACGCAAGTTAAGTTATGGCCAAAATCAATCGTTTATTTTTACCGGTAATCTGGTACCAATGAGAACTCAACCAAACAAAAAAAAAATTAACAATTCAAGTCATGTCATGTGCGGATCGCTGCTTGTTATGGATAGATATTGATGGCATTAAATTCATTCGATTTCAATGTGAAATCACATTAAATACTAAATTAGCTAGAGAACTTTATAAAATACTATGTATTATTCTGATTAGATGTTGACTTTTCATTTCTCAGTTCAATTATGAGTTCCTAATCTTTGACTTGTATACCATACAGATAAACCTTAATTCAATTGGTTATGGATGATTTAATTTTGTCTAGATTTTTTACCTACTCTACAGATGACCATGCTCAAACAATAGTATAATATTGTTTCACCATTTCTTTTCTATAATCCATAAATTAAATATTAACTAAAGTGAGACAAGACCAAAATATACATTCATGATTATCCGGGTCATTTTGGTGACCTAGCTACTAATCATTATGTACACAAGAAAAAAATTATAAAAAAAAAATCCATCTATAATTTATAGCTTTAATGATTAAGAGCCCATCCGAACTTTAAATATCAATATCTGAAATGAAATGTCTTTTCAAATATTCTTTTTTTTTCGTTCAAATATTAGAGATGTACATTGATTTTTTAAGTTAATTTATAAAAAATAAAAATAAAAATTCAAAATTTATAAGATATTTACGAAAAGTTTTAGATGATAATTTGTTAATTTTAAACTTTTAAAGGCTAAAATTTATTATAATATAATAATTACACATAAATATTATTATGCAAAGTAACCTTCTCTCGGCTGTAGAAAAAATAGGGAAAAGTCAACTTAAAAATTAGGGACTCTCATTTCCAAAGAGACGGTATAGTTTTCAAATGCATGCAAACTAACAAAACCATTTAACTAGCAAAATGTCGAAAGGCGACCTAAATAAATGAAAATCAGATGGGACAGACTTTTCATGTTTTCGATAAAAATTAAAATAAAGAAAATAGATAAAAATCAAAATAGATAAAATCAAGTAAATTGATAAAAACCATTGAACTACAACAAAATGTCGAAAGACGGCCTTTTTGACAAGATTCCATGAAACCCGTATCAAACAAATTAGGTCCAGCAGAGGTTAAAACCTTCTCTGTTGCAACAAATCCGCTCGCAAGTTTCTTAATGATGATCAAAATTTGCTATTTTAATTCCAAGGATTCCAATACGTACATGAAAATAAAATAATTAATAACAAAAATATATATAGAAAAATCTACAACGAAATGTACAAATAGGAAAATCTCTCATGGAGAAGTCCAACAAAAACATCCAAACACTTGATAACACAGAGATTTCAAGGTTAGCTCTTGAAGCCATGACAATTAAACTGATAATTTTGGTTTGTTATTGCTTATCTGGTGAGCATAATTTTCCCGCAATCCTTTTGAACTTTATATCTTTAACAGTTTCTAGAAGAAAAAAATCTATCTTTGATGAACAAAAAATTTCAAAACGAAGGACAAACTAAAGAAATTCCATTGATTCTCATTAGAAAACAGAGACAAATTGTAGACTACTGGTTAGCTATTAGGATTTATTAAATAGGATTTAAGACGATACCAAATACCTATTTTTTACTAATCTTCGATCACCTCTCTTAAAATCAAATACTATAATAATCAACTATAGAATTTAATTTAAACCCTAATGAGAATTACGTGCACTCATTTGTATAAGAGTGAGGATGTGTTTGTTTAAAACTGAATGAAATAGTTTTGAATACTTGAGCAATCTGAAGGAGTTGAATGAATTAGAATTCTGAATATTAAATGGGAAAAAAAACTGTTTAATAATTGATATGTCTAAAATATTTGAATAACAGATTTTTACTATTCTATCTCTCTAAAAAAATTTAAAGTTTTGTAAATTTATTTAATATTACTTAATATATATATATATATATATATATATACACACACACACACTTAATCATTCAACCCAAATTATTGACTGATTCAATCATTCAGATTATTTTTATTCAAAATAAATATATTGAACAATTGACCGATTTAGCTATTTAACTATTCAACTTCAGTCATGACTAAACAAACCCAGCCTAAGAGTTATTTTAGACTTTGACTCTTCTGCTCTCTCACTCCCGCGCTGTTTGGATAGAGTAGTAGGCTGGACTATAGGCTGGACTATGGTTTTCAAAGGCTCAAACCACTGATGTTGAGGTTGGAGTTGGACTATGTAGATCCAATGGGCCCATTTGAAACCTGGTTTAGTAATTGGAAATTTTAGTCCTCTAATGAGTTTAATCTAATATTGATACTTTTTATAATTTCTTCTAAAGAAACATGCTTAATTTAAAATAGCAAAAATATAATACCAAATTTATAATCATTTAGAAAAACCAATTTCCTTAGCCCGAAACAGGAACAAAAATATGGAGGAACAAAAAGAAATTACTTTTCTTCATAAAAGGAAATGATATTGATCAGTACCAATTACCATGTGATGGAGTGGGCCTCTCCTTTTAATGGGATTGTCCAACTAAATCATTTGTGGGCCAATAACTTAAGTCTGACCAGCAAGTTACAGAGTGCATGCTTGTGAGTTGAGTCCGACCGTATTAGTGGGCTCGCGCTCTCAACCATTAATGGACCGCTGTCATTTTCAAATATGTCCAAACAACTTTTAAAGCCTAGCCCGAACTTTCTTTTACTTATATATTTACCCGTTTAAGTCTCTTTGATTAAATGTTCCTTGAAGATATTTCCAGTCATCTTTGGTCCAGTATGCTCTAGCTGGATACTAGTGCAATATTAGGTGGTGATAGTAAAATTAATTTATTCAAAATATAAATAAAAAAAAAAGGAGATTGATTATCATCTCGAATGATGAGGCATTCAATTATATATATAAGGGATTAAATGAATCGAGCCAAGTTGAATATTGTATTGCTAAAATTTGATTTATAAAATTTATCGAATATGAAATAAGGTTTATTCGTTTAATTACTGAGTCGAGCACGATCTCGAATTGAGCTCAAACAATTTAAACTTTTTGAGCGAATATAATTCGAGTATCAATAAAAAATTATAATTTGAAAAGATCCGAGTAATTTATCGAACTTTAAACTTTACTCATATTTAAATCGTTTGTATTTCAAATCGAACTTTTAATCGAATAAGTACACATCAAACTTGAACTATTTAGTTCATTTTACAGACCTATATATATATATATATATATATATATATATATATATATATATATATATACACACACGCACTTAGTTTTACAAGTTAATTTGATCACATACAGTTTAGTAAACTAAATATTATTTACATTTTGGGAGGAAAGTAGTATTATGGAGAATTTGAGACTAGGTTTTATTAGAAATGTTACAACACTTAACTAATAGAATGAATAAAATAATTAGAAATTAAACCAAAATTAAATTAAAAGACAATGTTTGGAAAAGCCACCTAAAAAATTGATTAAGAATCAAAACAACAGCATACTACATACTGTCACTCAAATTATTTTTTATAGGAATACAAGTTTTATTTATTGCAAACAGAGTTTTTTTTATATAAAAAAAAATGCATGCATGTGTTTATATTGAGCCAAACAAAATATAATTTTATTCACACTAAAATACAATTGTGACAATTTTTTGTAAGAATGATGGTAATATTGTAGCGGTTTTTCTTTATAAATATTCATTAGGAGGCTACCGTTGTTGACTTATGTAACAAAAATATAAAATTTGGTTACTGATCGAAGAATTTGATACCAAGGATCATGCCTTATTTATCGCTTTGTTCCTGAGTTTATTAACTCATTGATCCACCGCTGCTATTCATTGAAAATTATAACATAATTTAATCTTGAGCAGATTAATTTATTGATTCGTAACGTTCATATCCTTCAACACTTACTGTCCTGGTGTAAGCGTGGGAAAAAGGAAAAATGTTGGAGTAACAGTAAAGAAATGTAGCATCAATATTATTAGATTTAGTAGTGAGGTGAGAAAGATGGTCCCTGACACTCTTCGTGAGGACCATTTCGATTGAAGTGGACCACGACAAAAATATTCACTTAAATATCCTTTAGAATCATATATGGTAAATTGCAATTGTATTTCTGTTTTAAAAAAAATTAGTAAAAATTTCAGCAACTGACCTCCATAGAAACCCTTTGACCTAATGCGCTTTATATCACATATTCTAACTACACAAATATTCACTTAAAGTTTTAAACAAGTGACCAACGTTTTAATTAGGGGAAAGAGAAAAATACTTAACCCTGACGCTATATAGATCGAAAGGGAGGTGTTATTCTATATTTTTAGAATATGATAATAGTATATTATTATCACTTATATATGAGAGTGAGTTTCACACATGTTCTATTAAAAGGGTGAAATATATTGTAATCATACTCTAAGAGCATCTTCAGCAATGACGTCTTAGACTAAATATAGTCTAGGATTCATTTTTCCTCTCCAGCAGATGGACTAAATATAGTCCATGACTATATATAAAATTCTCAAAAGACTATATCTAGGAATTAGATAGTCCATGGACTATAAATTTAATAATATTTAAATAAAAAAGTAGAAAGATGATTGAAATTTTGTTGAATTTATTAATTTTTTTATATTATAGTCTATGGGATAGTCCATCTGCTGGAATGATGGAAGACTAAAGGACATTTGCTGATGTCATATGGACTAAATATAATCCATAAAATAGTCCATCTATTGGAGATGGCCTAACAATAAAACATAATTTTTTCTTGAAATGTGTGTTTTGAAATATATTTTATTAATAAGATTCAACTTCTAAATTTAAATTTACTCAAATTTGAAGGGAATATCTTGGAGTTCCTTTTTGTTTCATGATTCATCAAGTACAAGCTCCAATAAATTACACCGTTAGAGCCACTAGCTTTATAGAAAATTGGGAGGAATTCACCAATTAAATTACATAATAATATAGGATAAATACAAATGTACAATATCAATGATAATATTAAATATAATATTTTAATTTTAATTATTAAAAGACAGAGTTTGATATTAAATTTGTGTTAAATTTTATTTTTTAATAGTTAAGATATATATAATATTTAGAATAATATTTAATTATAATATATATAAAATTGTCCAATAATATATAATATTGTAATTTGGCTAGCGACGCCATGCGATGCCATGCCGAGGCCACCGACACACCTTCCTCTTTCAAATACACAAGTCTGTCTCTCTATCTGTCTCTCTCTCTCTCTCTATATATATATATATATATGTGTGTGTGTGTTATATGTGCTGTCAACTTAGCATGTCTAAGTCATTAGGTTTCGCATGTCAAAAAGAAGAAAAAGTTTTGTCTGCAAGTAGTCTTGTGTGCTCGCTCGGGTTCATCTTTGTAATGATTGCTTTTAAAAAACCATTCAAAAGTTAACATCATACCAAATTTAAAGTTGAGACATTTTATGATGATAGGATGCAATATTAGCTGACTATGGATAAACAATGTGTCTTGAAACCCCAGCAAAAATTAAGATGGCAAAGCATGCATGTTGGCGTACGTGTAATTTTGTAGTCCGGCCAAATCTTTATAATTATATTTATAAATCCCTGCTGTTATTACTATTACTTTTTTTCCTCCATAAATCCTAGTGTTGAGTATCCAAAGTCAAAACAAAACGATTCAAAAATTTAGTGACAATGGAGGAACTTCTATCATTCTAAATTAACGCAATAAACTTCCAAGCAAATATATGACTGGTCTAATTATAAATATGGGCATACATATATTTATAATATAAAATAGAAAGGTTCAAATTTTAAAACTTCAATATTTAATAGTCTCAAATTAATTTAAATTTTAATATTTAATAATCAAAAATTATTTAAAGTTTCAACATCCAACGGTCATTAATCTATTATTATTATTATTATTATTATAGTGTAGTGGTGAATTTGATTTGAGTGAAAAATGTGAGTGAATAGATTTTTTAAAAAAATATGTTGAATTGGGGAGAAAAATAAGAAATAGATTAGTGACCGTTGGATGTTGAAACCCTAAATAATTTTAGACTGTTATATGTTGAAATCTAAATTGATTTGAGGTTGTTGGATATTGAAGCCTTAGAATTTGAGTCATTCTGTTTTTATATTATAGATGGTTAGAGATACTGAATGCAAATAAATACTGTCAAACTTTTCATTCCGTTTTGTCAATAAAAAAAAGGTGTATGAGATACACGAAAACACTATATTACACAAATTTGAATTCGTTATCGTCAATTAATTAATTGCTCAAATCTGTTAAGAACTAATTTTAAGTTGAGAATGAGTAACACACTAATGTTTGTCTCAAAAAAAAATTATGACTAAATTGAGTATCTATTTTTCTATATTAATGATTAGACTCTTAATTTTATTATAAAATTGAGAGTCTATAATAATTTTAAATTTTTTAATTTAAAAATATTAAATATAATACTTAATTATTATATTAATTACCTGAAAAAACGAATTATGCACATCAGTCCATAAATAAATAATGCGAGTGTGACGGAAGCTTAAGAGATGGTGTAACTGGCTTGGCATGGCATATTGGCATGGCAGGGTTCAAATCCATTTATGATCAATCCAAGAAGTTTGTAATAGACTTTTTGGTAATTCCATCCATTTTCTTGTAGTAAATATATCAAAGTTTGTAATATTTACTTAATATTTTTTTTATTATTAATAATTGTATAAAATAATATAATATTTTAATTTATTATTATAATTTATAAGTTATAATATATAATTTTTAATTAATATATCAATTAAGTTTAAAATTTTAATTAATATTTTTATAATATTTAAAATTAATAAAAAAAATTGAATGGACCGGATTTGACCGATCTGACCTAATCCAAGGCCTTGTCTGACCTAAGGTCTGACTTGCAGGCCTCAGTAAACCCCATTTTCAAGCGTCAAGTCCGACTTGGCCTGACTTGCAGGTCAAAAGTCAAATGCCCAATCCGACTTGATTAACGGCCAAAGTTTGACAGGCCCAGGTTAGGCCAATCTATTGTACATAACTAACTACAAGTATAATAGTAATAGAAAACTGATATTTTCATATAATTTTTTAATATTTTTATAGATCTAAAATAATAATTTTAACTATCGTTATAAATTTATAATAATAATTTACATAAAAAATATTTAAAAATTATATAAAAATACCACTTCCCTAATAATAATGTAGGTACTAGTACAAGCGACAATAGGCCCAAAATACACTTCTTACGAGATTAAATCATAAAATCCTATCCACCTTTCAAAAACCCAACCCTCCATTTAATTACCATTAACTTACCTACCACTCTATATATAATATATCCCTCCTCCTCCAAATTGACAATCCATCTTAATATCTTCAAATTTCCCTTTCTGTGCATACTCATTCAACAGAAACATGTTATTCTCTCTCCTCCCGTTTACATTCTTTTTCTTACTCACATTTTCCTCTCTAGCCAAAAACCCTCCTAAAACCTCCCAACATATAAACCTCCAAATAGCTAACTCAGCTTGCTCCGGCGCACTTTACCCACAACTCTGCGTTTCTACTCTTACAAAATTCCAAAATCTCCGCACCAAATCCCTCCCCCAAATCATCTCCACCGCCGTCAATCACACCGTCGTAGAAGTCAAGGCCACCGCAACCAATTGCTCCGGCATCCGCCGCAAACTCCCCAATGTGGACCCACGTGACAAGCGCGCACTCCAAGACTGCCTCGACCTACTAAACTACACCGTTTCGGATCTCAACACCGCAATCACCGATCTCTCCCCCAAACAATCTCCCTCCAAACATTACTACGATTTAGAAACGCTACTTAGCGGTGCAATGACGAATCAGTATACGTGCCTCGACGGGTTCGCGTATAGCGATTCGAATATTCGTGGCTACATTGAGGAGTCCATTATGGACATTTCACGTCACGTGAGTAATGCGCTTGCCATGGTGCAGAAGATTAAAGGGACGTCGTCTGGGAAATTTGGTGGTGGGGAGGTGTTCCCGGAGTATGGGAGAGTGGTGGGCGGGCATCCGGCGTGGCTTTCGAGGGAGGATAAAGTATTGGTGGAGGCGGCGGTGAATGAGACGGTTAAGTACGATGTGGTGGTGGCGAAGGACGGGAGTGGGAATTTTACGACGATCGGAGAGGCCGTGGCGGCGTCGCCGGATCATGGGAAGAAGAGGTTTGTGATTTATGTGAAGGCGGGGGCGTATTATGAGTATGTGGAGGTGGTGAGCAAGAAGAGTATGTTGATGCTCGTCGGAGATGGGATCGGAAAGACGCTAGTGAAGGGTAACCGGAGTGTTGTTGACGGCTGGACTACTTTCCGGTCGGCCACCGTCGGTGAGTTTATATTTACCTTCTCCTTCTTGCATCGAGTTTTTTCATTTTAAATTTTATTTTGATGATAAAAAGTTTTAAATTCTGAAATGTCGCGGTAAATATAATATGCAAATTACAAACAAATTTTACAGTATATACCATGGGTCTATTCTATAATACTCCCTTTATTTTAATAATAATAATTTGTTTAACTATATGCATACAAATGAAGAAAATTATTTAATATTATCATTTGATAATTAAAATTTGTATAAAATTTTATCACAGTCACTTTATGAGAAGTTAAAGCTATTACTATAATACAATAGAGAGACTTTCTTTCTTAAAAATAAAAAAATAAATAAAAGAGATAAGATCATCAAGCTTACAAACAATAAATAAATTAAAATAATATTTTTTTTCTTATTCTAAAAGGACTATATATAAGTATTATGAAATGGACGAAGTAGTATTTTTGATTTCATGCTAAAAGAGAGCGGTGAGCAAAAGCAAAAGCAAAATTTTCATAATTTGTCTTTCATAAACGCACTTAATTATAATACCACAATGATTGCGTACTAAATTAATTCCATGGTTGGAACACGCTAAACCGATCAAGTTGTCTCATGTTTGGTATAGTTAGTAAGTACGTAAAAATTGTTTGATATCTAGACAAAACCCAAGTTTGTTTCGGAATACGAAAGCCTATAAGCTAGTTTCATCAAATTTCTTTATTTTCATAAAATCATGCATGAGACCCTTCAACCTTAAGTTGTTTGAATCCAACAGAAGATGAGGAAAAGTTTTGATCTCAAAAGTGTTATAAAACTATTGTTAAATAGTCTATTTTCGTACATGCTGATATATATATATATATATATACAGTACTATACTCTCTCTTTCATTGTAAATTATTTAATTTTTTAAAAATTAATTTGAGATATTTTTAAAATTAAAATTAATATGACTTATTAAAAATAATAAATGAATAATATTAATTATTGTATTGATATTTATTAAAAGAATTTGTGTTAATTTTAAATTATAAAAATTTATTAAATTAATTTTAAAAAATTAATAATAATCGAGTAATATAGAACAAAGGGAGGAAGAGAGTATCATTTTTGGTATAGTTAAATAATTCCTATAGTAACAAATTAAAACTTTTTAAAGAAAAATTCTTAAGCATTAGCCCATTATTAAATTAATTAAATTAAAGTGTCGGTGAATCTGTAGTACCTACTTCAGTTGAAAGACCGTGTCCCTTCGTTCGTCGGAACAAACAATAAATTAATCCCAAGTTTATGGCTGCCTAATATACTGATAATCAATCTTAAATACAAGGAGTAAGGACTTGTTTCAGTTCCAATCTGCGTCCACCTAGATTAGTTGCATCTCAAATTAGCTTTTCATGGTAAATGGGCCCCTTGTTTTGGAATTCAAATATGTTCTCTTGTCTATCTACTCCATTCGTTCTCAAAAAGGATGAGTAAGCGTATAGGATAAATTTAAAAAAAAAAAAAAATTCTTTTTTTATTATTTTATTTATTTTAATATGTGAAAAATATATTTTGTCTATTTTTTTCTTACGCGGCTCTTCGAAAACTGTGATGTCAGCGATACAATTATGTCAAACTATTTTCTTCTTCTTTTACTCTTATAATTTTAATTTTATTATTATTTTATTTTATTTATTTTTTTATTTAATTTTTTTAATTATATAAAAAAATTATTTTATTTCACATAATTTATGTATGTATCATGTATACCGCCGACAATCGATACTCTTTAAAACTATTGTCCTACATCATGTCAGACATGCCCAAGGCAATTTAATGTCAACACCGGGTGTCAGTACATGACATCTATTGTCCTACATAATGTCACACATGCCCTAAACACAAGGCAACTTAATGACAGGAGCATTAATTGGGTCATATTGGACCATTACCAACACGCCTCTAATTCATGACAGCTTTTTGCTATAATTAAACCTTATACGTAACACAATTTAATACATATATTGGTAACGTATAAAATAAAATTATTGATATTATTAAAATAATAAATGTTGTTTAAGATAATAAATATTATTAAAATATAAAATAAAAAGGATTTGGAAAACAAGTGACTAAAATACTTGTACCTTAAAGCTTAAGGTACAATTTGCAATGTTGAAGATATACATATGACTAATTTTTTAGTAAATAGACACTTATTTTCCTTTTATCAATAAAAAATAAAACAAAAGTGAGGCACGTTCTTTCCAATTTTCCCCCCCTTTCCAATTCTTTTAGTTCCCATAGTCCATGGTGTTAGATTACATTTTATTTGCTCAATTTCTAACAAGTAGTGTCTCATTTTTGTGCTCATAATTAACCTGCAGCCGTGGTGGGAAATGGATTTATAGCCAAAGGAATCACATTCGAAAACTACGCTGGACCAAGCAAACACCAAGCAGTGGCACTAAGAAGTGGCTCAGACCTCTCAGCATTTTACCAATGCAGCTTCGTAGGCTACCAAGACACCCTCTACGTCCATTCTCTTCGACAATTTTACCGCGAATGTGACATTTATGGCACCGTTGATTTCATCTTTGGTAACGCCGCTGTCGTGTTCCAAAACTGCAATCTCTATGCAAGAAAACCAAATGAAAACCAGAAAAACCTTTTCACTGCACAAGGAAGGGAAGATCCTAACCAAAACACCGGCATTTCAATCATAAACTCCAAAATTGCTGCAGCTGCCGATTTAATCCCAGTGCAGCCGTCATTTAAATCGTATCTTGGCCGCCCGTGGAAATTATATTCGCGCACCGTTATTTTACGATCGTACATTGGTGATTTGATTGAGCCTGCTGGATGGTTAGAATGGGATGGTGATTTTGCATTGAGTAGTCTCTATTATGGGGAGTATTCGAACAGGGGACCCGGGTCGAATACAAGTGCTAGAGTGAAATGGGCCGGCTATAGGGTCATTCAAAATGCAACTGAGGCTAGCCAATTTACTGTTGGTAATTTTATTCAGGGTGGTGAATGGCTAAACTCTACTTCGGTTCCACATTTTCTTGGATTGAGCTGAGTTAATGGGACAAGGTTTGATGATGTTGTCCCAATTTCTTGGTCACACTCTGAGACCTAGATGGGAGGATCTAGCTAGTTAAGACACCTGACCAGGTGTACTAGGCTATTCAGCACTTAAAATTGATGGTGGAATTAATTTAAGTTTATAATAATTATTGTTACTAGCTAAATGATATATATATATATATATATATATATATATATGATTATGAAATAATTTTTTGAATTTCATATTAACTTACTATTACTATTAGAATATGACTACAAACGTTGCTCAAATAAAACCATTATTGAGGCTCACAATTGAGTGTTAGTAATGCATACTTTTTGTTGTTATTTTTAATTAATATTTATCTTTTATTTTCAATCTTTTGAGATTATATATATAATTTTTAAGATTTAAAAAATGAGCAAAACCTAAAATCCTAAACTTGGTGTTTAAGGAATTCTATATGAAATAAATTATTCTAGAATAATAAGTTACTATCATGGTTTTAAAATTTAAAAGATAACTAAATTTTAATAACTAATATATAAGTGAGGGATTTTTCTTAACATTAATTAACTAAATATCTCCCATCTTAAATAAAATTGATAACTAAAGTTTAATCATTTATATTTTTTGTAAAATATATAACACTTTTTAATTTTAATTATTATTTTTTCATAATATTTTTTATATATATTTTAAATATATAGATATTTAGGAATAAAATTGTTATAAAATAATAAGTTACTATTCTGATTTCTAGTTTTAAAAATTAACTAAATTATAGACACTAATATATATATATATATATATATATATATATATATATATATATAAGTCATAATTATTTTTAACATTAATCAATTAAATATCTCCTCTATGAATCAAAATTAGTAATTAAAGTTTAATCGCTAATATATTTTATAATATAATATAATATATTTCTTAATACTAATCATGTGATCATAAAAAAAAAATCCTTATACTAAGCTTTGTATTATCATAAATGTATATAGATTATGTTTTTTTATATTAATTATTATTTATCATAATACTTTTCTATATTTTTAATATAATTAGAAATAAAGTTATTGTAGAATAATAAGTTACTGTTATGACTTTAAGTTTAAAAATTAAATAAATTTTAGTCACTAATATAAAAATCATAATTATTTTTAACATTACTTATCTAAATGTCTCTTATATGAAATGAAATTGATAATTAAAGTCTAATCATTAATATATATTTTATAATATATAATATATTTTTTAAGATTAATTATTGTGTAATCATAATATTTTTATTATATTTAGTTATTTAGAGTCCAAAATTTAGTTATTTTTAATATTTAGTTATCCAAGTCTTGTTTTCAAGATTTTGCATGGATTTTAAACGTGGTTGTTGATTAATTCTCAAATGATCTTAAGTGGATTGATACGTGGAGTCTATCCCAAGTTTGTTTTATGCATGGCGGCAACTTCAGTTGTTCCAAGCAGTGTTCGGGCCCCAAACATGAGGTCGGGATCCTCTAAGGATTTGGGCCCCTAGGGGTGTCCGGGGTGCGACTCTCTGACACCATTTTTGATATATCTTAAACTGTCTTAAAATTATTAAATATATATATAAGGCAGGACAACAAAAAGACAAGTTTGAGCCCTACTCAACCCTCAGCATTAGAAGCCCACAAAAATAAATGGATACCGTGAGTCCAATATAGGAGCAAATATAAACTATAAACAACAAACTATAAAACCAAACCCGCGACTTCAAATACATACACAAAAATATACACTTTAAACAAACCCAAAAGCAAAGCCCATATTCAACGCAACAATCTACTCACACAGCCCATCGGTTGAGCTGGATATCATGTGACTCAATTTTTATTTTTAACCTTGTTCAACTATTAATGTTAAGAAATTGATATTTTCACAAGTAATACAACGTCTTCCTCACATAAGTGTGAGATCTATTTACTATAAAACTATAATTTTTACTTGTGAAAATATCAATTCTCTTAATGTTATTTTATCTTTCTTGCCATAGATTTCAAAATTTTAGAACACTTTCACCAAAGATAATACTTCTGAGGCTAATAAGGTTAATTTTGAGATTTTATTAATGACAGTTTGATCTAATATCAGTCTTATCATTTTATTATTTTAGTAATTAAAATTATGTCATTTTTAGACCTTTGGAAAACATATTCATTTCACATGATTATAATTGTGGTTATTCACATCCTCAAATCAAATGAATATCTACATGTTGTAATGCTTCTGCAGATTCTTCGTTTTTATGGTTGGATTGACGGGTAAAAAGGGTCAAAATATTACATTATTGCACCGAAAAATAATACAAGCTCTCACATAAAGAATAAATTATGTCATGTTTCTAAAGTGGGATGAACAATATGTTTTTTTTCTCATTCGAGAGAAGGGTTTATACATAATAAAATTCGTATAGAACTTATTTTTATGTGAGAGGACAAATATATTGTTTATTATGTTGTGAAAAAATCAATCCACACAAAGACACTGCACATATATATATAATAAAGTTTTCCTTCTGCCAGGGCAAGTTCATTTTTCTCTGATTGAATTCGCAGGGAAGTGAGAGAATGACAGCTTATGAAAATATGCTTTCAGCATGTGGGAGAAATAATTAGATATTCAGGAAAGCACATGGAGATTATGAACAACGGAGGAAGCAAACATGCTTGTATGGTCTAGTCTGGGCCATTACCTTTCTGACCATAAAGCTTCAATCTTTCACGTCCCCCTTGACCATTAAATTCAACCATTATCCATATTCCTTACATACAGAGGGATACATTATCATTACTACGAGAGGGCAGAGCTCCTTCAATTAAGGGACTCCTTTTATATTATATTCCACTCCATCAGTTTCTTAAGGACTTGTTTTATTTTCTTTCTTCCCTTTTCAATATTCATGGGCCCTCTTCTCTGTTTTGTGTCAGTGTTTAATTCAAAGGACCAATCTCCTCTTGCCAGCAACCACTCAATCCACCTCTCTCTCTCTCTCTCACTCTCCCTCAAATCTCTCCTCCAAGAAAGATTGTATGAATATGAAGATCAGATTCAGAGCTTCAATTTATCCATGCTTTTACAGGTTACTGCATTTTGGGAACTTCTTGGTTTTCCCTACTTCTGATATGACAATTGAGTTGACTTTTATATAGAAAGAAATAATAAAAGAATGATATATATATATCATCCAAGACCTAATTATTTAAATTTTTAAATCAGATTAACTTATGTCTTAGTTTCTTATGCATGCATGGGCTCCCTTATTCTCTCGCAAAAATTGGTATCGAAATCGCGAAAAATGAATTCGGAGATGAGATCATTTATAATTAAATTTTGAATTCTCTTAACATGTATCTTAAGAGTACATGCTAAGCATACAATTCAAAAGAATATTCTCTTAAACTGTGTGCATATTCTCTTAAACTTGGTGCAAATGCAGAAATTAAGAGAATATGCACACAGTTCAAGAGAATATTTTCTTGAATTGTGTGTTGTTTTCCCTTAATTTTTTTATTTTTCTGTATCAAGACCTATAGCGACTGTGACGCTCCCAAATATGAGCCTACACAACATAATTTGAGTCACCAAAATACAAGACAACTATTACAAAATAATACATAGTACAAAAATACAGAGCTCAATAACACACAACTAAATCTTCACTATTTTACAGCATATGAAGACTACTACAGTTATCACTCGGACATTTACTCCATTTTTCGGCTAGTATCAATTACACTCTCATTTCCTGTATAACAAAGAAACAAAAGAAAATGTGATCTCAAATAACCGAGTAAAGAAATATCAAGACTAAGATAACGATAAGTAAATTATCATTAGTATTCAACAGTTGAGTTCTTTATAGAATATAATAAACAACAATTTTTAGATCAAAAATAACAGCGAAATGAGTAATTCATTAGAAGAATCATATAAACTGTGATGTCTACTAATTTCTTTTTTTTCAGAAAAATATCATCAATTTTTATCATCTGAAACACCACTGGTCATGATCATACCAACAACAGTTCTTCTTTGCCCCAAGCTAAATAGAACATTCACCACGTGCCTTAAAAGACACACCACTATTATATCGTTTTTATCCTATCATCTGTATCCCAAGCCACATATATTCATATATTATATTATTTTTACACACAGATCAAAGATATTTCCAACAACTTGATTCTTTATGATTAGAATAACAACAGAGATATAAATAATAAATAGAATAATAGATAAACAATAGCTATCGAAAGTTTACAATTTTACTTTGTCTAGAGTCAAATAATGTCCAAATTGTCAACATGATGTGGACTCAATTTCAAGAATAATATTCATGATCCATAATTCAAAATAACGGTTGAAGTTCAATAGAAAGATTCAGGTAAATAGAAAGATTCACGTGAAATGATATTAAATAAAACACAAACTATTAAAGAACATATAATTATTTAAGAAAGTTTTACAGAATAATACTTTTCATAGTAAGTTTAAAAATATGAAAGAAAATGATATCTCTTACCTTAACACGTGATTGGATATTGATTTTACATGAAATTGATCAACTTGTACTCTTACTGATCATCACAAATACTCAAAAGTTATCTTAAGTACACTCAGAGAGAACTTACAAAAAGTAATATTTAGAGAGTGAAAGAAAGAATAAGAAAAGAAGTTATGAAAATTTCTTAAATTAAGGCCTATATTTATAGCTAAAAAATTTATCATAGTATAATTTTTTTAATTTAATCTGAATCGTACATTTCAGGATAATGTTTAATCCGTACCACACATTTCATCTTTTAAGATTTCTTTAATCTAAACCATTCATTCAAAAAAAAATTAATCTATACTGTTCATTTCATATCTTAATAAAAACAACTAACTTTATATATAAAACAATTAACTTTATATAAAAAACAATCAACTTTATATAAATCAATTAACTTTATATATAAAATAATTAACTTTATATAAATCAATTAACTTAATATATAAAACAATTAACTTTATATAAAGTATATAAAATAAATAACTTTATAAATTTATAAATTTATTTAACAATAATTCATCAATTATTCACAATTATTCATTATTAGAATCAATTGTTACAAATGCAGTATAGCTAGCTTTCTGAGTTAGAGACTCATAATATTAGTAAAAATATCAACTAATAATGGAATACAACAGTTAAATCAACATCATAATAATGATAATAATAATACATAAAATAAATAAATAAAAGAGCACGTTACTGTGCAATGACAATTATTGATTCAGTAATATGAATTATTGTGCATATGCTACTATGATAATTATTAGTTCAATAATATGAATTATTGTGCATGTGACAATTATTGGTTCAATAAATTCAATATTGCACAATAATTACTTTATCAGTTCAATAATATGAAACGATGTGTAATACCGTATGTTATCGTACAATACCGTGTTCTACTACTTCTTTATCACCGGGTATTTTAACAGTTAAAAGTGATAGTACCGTTGAATATTTTTATTTAAAAATGTTACTGTTGACGTTTTCTATATTCAACAATACTTCGTTGTAGGGTCCACTAATTTTTAGTTATTTCAATGTCATCGTACGAATCGAATATTTCTTGATAAAACGAATATTCTCTAACAAGATAAAATTTACAAAATATTTTTAACTTTAACTTTTGTCAATTTATCCACTTATTGTTTCAGAAAAAATATATATATATGAAAAAAAATTAGATTGTATTTAATAAAAGTCGGAGTCTTACAACGACGATTTTTAGGGTCTATCCGTCTATGTACCGTCGCCATAACAATATTTTTTTATAGGGCTATAGTGATGGGACATACTACCGCCACAGACCCTAAAAACTATGCCTCGACACAAAGGAACAAAGAATTTTGATTACAAAGAATCTTATGCCATGAATTTCGGACATAGAGAAATAGAGAATTTTGATTACAGAGAATCTTATGCCATGAATTCTGGGCTAGTGGATTTTCTTCAAAATATACTCGATGGTGATTCAAAAATTAAATTCTGAAGAGTTTCTTTAAAAAAAAGCACACCCTATTTGTAAGACCCCGAATTTTATGAAATATAAAATTTAATTTTTCTTCATATATATTTTTTTTTTCTGAAACAGTAAGTGGTTAAATTAACAAAATTGAAAGTTAAGGATGTTATGTGCAAATTTTATTTTGTCGGACAATATTCGTTTTGTCGGGGAATATTCGTTTGGTCGGGGAATATTCGTGTCGTACGACGGCGCCGAAATAATAAATTATTGGTGGACCCCACAACGGAATATTTGTCGGATATAGAAAACGACAGAAGTAACCTTTTTAAATAAAAATAGTCAACGGAACTGTTAAAATACCGGTGATAAAAGAATAGTAGCATACGGTAGTTTATGGTATTTTCTGTAGCACACGGTACTCTACAGTAACACACGGTATTGCATAGTGTCTCATATTATTGGTCTGATAATTGACACCGTAACTGTTACGCATCATTTCATCGATAATTGTCACTGCATAATATTTTATATTATCAATTCAATAATTGTTGTTACACAGTATTTTGTATTATTGATTTAATAATTGTCACAGTAACATATGCACAGTAATTCACATTATTGAATCAATAATTGTCATTACACAGTAACGTATGCTTTCTTTTACATTATTGTTATCTCTATTATGATGTTATTTAAGCAGTTGTATTTCATTAATTAATTGACTTGATATCTAATAGCTAACTATACTGTATTTATAACAATTAGTCATAATAATGAATGGTGTAGATTAAAGTGTGAATTATTGTTGAATAATTGAATTGATAAAGTTATTTGTTTATAATATAAAGTTAGGTGATATGAAATGAATGGTGTAGATTAAAGTGTGAATTATTGTTGAATGATTGAATTGATAAAGTTATTTGTTTATAATATAAAGTTAGGTGATATGAAATGAATGGTGTAGATTAAAGTGTGAATTATTGTTGAATAATTGAATTGATTTGTTTATAATATAAAGTTAGGTGATATGAAATGAATGGTGTAGATTAAAGATAATATAAAATTTGATATGGATAGTGTAGATTAAAAGATGATCTTTAAATGAATGGTTTAGATTAAAGAAATCTTAAAAGATGAAATGAATGGTTTGGATTAAATTAGAAAATTTTGATTATGATAAGATTTTTGGCTATAAATAGAGGACTTAACTTAAGAAATTTTTCATAACATTCTTACATACATTTCTTCCACTCTCTAAATACTTCTTTGTGAAAGTTCTCTCTAAGTGTTCTTAAGTCATTCCTAGTTTTGAAATCTTTTGCATTCTTCTTTGAATTCCCGAGTGGAATTTTCTTATGTACAGTAACTCTTTCGAAAAATCATAGTAAATTCATTATTTGTCAGAATTTAATGAATTAAAAGCCTATCTCTTCAGTTTTTCGTCCTCTACAACTTTGAAGAAGGAAGAAAAGTCATCTGAAATCATCTTCATGCCTTAAAATACTAAAAACCGTAACTTATTCTGATTTTCGTCACTATTTTCAGTCTTAGTTTTGAAAATTCATAACTCATTCATATTAACTCCGAATTGAGTGATTCTTGAGTCTATGCCGTCTATCTTTCCGAGAGTAACATTATTTTAAAAGCATAAAGAGATTTTAAAAACTCTAGAAGACTCAAAAGTCAGATTCCTTACTGCTACAAACAAGGAAGGATTTGTTCGGCTATAAACTTGTTTCACAATATCAAGGTAAGGAATGTCATCTTCTTTCATCTTCTATTATTAAAACTTACTACGGTAAGGGATACCATCTTTTGTCATCTTCCATTATTCAAACGTACTATGGTAAGGGATTATCATTATTTGATTCTCGATAATAATATTGTTTCTTCCTTACTCATAAGACGTGCCTTTTATTTCCATGTATTAAATTGTGGGAATAACCTTACGGAGCGGATTGCCGCCTGTTGGTGAATAACCCTTTGTATTAATTTCCTTCACCTTTTGTTAATCAAACATGCTACGGTAAGGGATATTATTTTCTTTCATACTCCTAAATCGAAATTTATTATGGAACTATTGCTTCTATAATTCCTGAAAATATTATATGTTCCATAATAGTTGAACTTCATTATTTCAACTGAACCTTCCTATTTACGTGAACCTTTCTATTGAATTGTAACCGTTATTCTGAACTGTGGATCTTGAATATCATTTTTAAATTTCACTCCACATCATGTTGACAATTTGGACATTATTTGAATCTGTACAAAGTAAACTTCCGATACTTATTGTTATCCTATTTCTTCTGTTCATCATTTATATCATTCTAATCATCCAAAAATCAAGCTGTTGTGAATATCTGTGGCCGGGGGCACAGATGTGATATATTTGTTGAACAGGTGATAGGTTAAAGGCGATACATCTGTTCGGTGTCTTTTATGGCACGTGGTGAATGTTCTCTTTGGCCCGTAGTGCAAAGATGAACTGTTGTTTGGTATGATTATGACCAAAGGCTGAATCTGGTATAATCATGACCGTTGGTGCTATATTGAATATCTTTGGCCCGTAGTGCAAAGATGAACTGTTGATGTGCATGATTATGATCAAGAACTGTGAATTTATATTATCATGACTAATGGTATTTCAGATGATAAAAGTTGATAATGTTTTTACGAAAAAGAGAAGCGAGTGGACATTATAGTCTGCATTATTCTTCTAATAGATTGCTCATTCCGCTGCTATTATTGATCTGAACATTGTTTAAGAATTTAACTGCAGTTTTTGATATAAACCTTGTATTCTATTGTATTCTATCAAGAACTCAACTGTTGAAGGCTAATGATAATTTATTCGTCATTATCTTAGTCATGATATTCTTTACTGGGCTATTTGAGCTCACCCTTTCTTTTGTTCCATTGTTTTTCAACAGGAAATGAAAACATAACAGGGTCTAGCCGGGGAATGGAGTGAGGGTCCGAGGAATAGTTATCATAGTCTTCACGTTTTGTAAAATAGTGTGGCAATAATAATGAAGACTTAGTTGTGTATTATTATACACTGTATTGTAGTACGTTGTGCTTTGTTGTAATAATTTTGTTGTAGTCTTTTGACGACTCAAGTTTGGGCTGTGTGGGCCCAGATTTGGGGGCGTCACACTATTGTGGTGAATTCTCAATAAAGAAAGTAATCAAGAAAGTCGATAATGATTAATCAAAAAGTGGTGTCCCTCATTTGTGAGAGAAAGATTGTCAAAAATTGGTGTCACTCATTTATGAATAACTAGTAAATATATGAATGGATCCAATACCTGACTTAAATATTTAGGTTAAGTTGGTTCTAAATATGTACGTTAGTGTCTTATGGACGCGCATACAACAGACGGGCTTCCCGATTCTCCCCAAACACTTATCAATAATCTTTATGTTCAACTGTTTTCAATTTTATGCCTCCCTTAAATATGGATGTATAATGTTTAGGAGAAAAATATTGAATAATTTTTTTAATTATTAAAAAACAGATCTTTAAGGTATTTTTCTCCTGAATCATTTTGTACAAGGGAAGCTGAGGTTGGCTACTCATAAAACATTATACTGGTTGTTAAAATGTAAGGTTGCAAATGAGTCGAATTGATCTAGATTCTAAAATATTCGAATTCGACTCGTAAGGTTAAATTCTTACTCGGATTCAAACTATATTTGAAAAAATTTACTCATATTCAACTAGACTCGAATTTTTATTACTCAAATTCAATCCGACTCAGATCGAATTATATTCAAACTACTCGCGAACTTCAAATTCAAACTCAAATTTGAGTCTTCACATTGTAACTAGCTTTATAATACAAATAATTATTAATCGAACTTATTATTTTACTTAAAAATGAGAAAATATAATTATAATTATACTTTATAAATATAAAATTATAATCAAAATTATAAATAAAATAAAAAATAATAACTAATTATTCAAATTTTGTTTAATTGTGTATATATTATATGAGAATGTATCAAGTATCTATTTTAGTATTTATCATTTGAGTATGTATCGAATCATGTTTCAAAATTCGAGTAATTTGAATTATAAACGAGTAGAGCATAACTTTACTCAGATTCTACTCGTATTTTTATTCGAATTATTTTTTGTGCACAGATTTGGATCATCTTATTATTAACGAATTCGAGTCGCACTCACATTTTTTTAAGTCAAGTCCGAACCGTTTGGTTCAATTTACAGTCCTACTAAAAAGAGATCAACATTTTTTAGCATTCCAAATTAGAAAAATGGTCACATAAAATTGAAGGCAAAAAATAAATAACGTGCATGTTTCTTCTTCCATTTTATTTTTTTTGCTAGATTAAAATGTAAATAAAAAAAAAAGAAACATAATACAATGGCTGAAGGTATACCCCAGATTAATACAATGGTCAAACCAAGAGCACGAAACATTACATCAAGAAACCCAACCCAACATGGCAAACAAAGAACAAACTGGGAATGCCATTATATCAAGGGCTGTTCACAGTGTTGCTTAAGTGGGAAAGCGGCAAGTGACCCCTTTAGGCTTTGGAAGGACTAAAAAGTAAATGAATTTTGAGACCAAGGGGTAAAAATATAGTAACATATGTTCCACAAAAAAAATAATTCAATTTGTAATACTACCAATAAAAAAGATGACCTTTTTCTAAAATAAAATAAATTCTTAAATTAAACTATTTTTTGTGAAAATGATATAATATTATTTTATGCCAATTTCGTCTTAAAAGGATAAACTAAATACGTATGAGTCAACTTTAAGCCCTTAGTTTGTAAAAGTCGATGACTGAGGAAACTATATATAGGACCCTGCCATTATTGAGATGATAATGAAGCTGGGAAAGGAAGATGGCATTATTGAGTTAAAAATAATAATGGAGCAATTAGTATTTAACTCGACAAATATCCGCATGTAGGGACGGTAATCGTATCCTGTTAAATGAATTTGTTACGTGTTAAATTATAAATATTACATTAATTAAATTAATAAATATTAACACTACTTATTTAATTATTTGTGTATAAATACTCAACAATAACATTAGCTTATTTATTAAACGTGTTAATATGTTGATCTGTTTAACCCATTTACTACATAAATTAAAAATTTTAAATAAAAAATAAATATCATCCACTTATTTATTAAATAATAATTAATATAATGTATTAATCACAATAATATTTATTTAACAAAATGTAAGATAACATGCTTAAAAATAATTAAGAAAGCTAAAACTCAATATTTAAAGTAAATTACAATGTTATAGTATATTTATTTTAAAAATAATTTAAATAAACGTGTCAAATTGTGTCAACCCGTTAATTATACGTATTTGACCCATTTAAATTTCGTATTAAACGTGTCAACCTATTTATGATATTAAAACTATTTATACTCTACATTAACTCTTTATTTTATATTATGCTCATGTCGAGTTATCGTCTAGTGTCAAAAATTACCACCCTTAGGCCTTTTAGCTGCAAGACCTCTCCAAATGTCTACAGGGCTTTCACCTTGAATCACTTGTGTCTAAGATGCTAGTTTGCTGAGAAATCTTAAATAACTTTCCTAATATTATGAAAACTGTAAACTTGTAGGATCAAGAGATATGATTCAATTTTTTATTTATATTATTTTTTATTAGTAACTTAATGAGCTTACTCATTATAACTTCAAAAGTTTATTTATATTACCTATACTAATCAACTAATATTAAAGTTAATTAGAATTTATACATTACACTCAATTAAATCAAATAATTAGCCTCATTTTACATTTATACAATTAATATTATCCCATAAAATATTCTTATACACCATTTCCAAGATTCCTAATTGACCACCTTAAAGAAAATAAGGCAATTATAGATGTAAAATTAACAAAGACAAGATTGCAAGTATTCTGTTTTCTCCCCAAAGTATATAATGAACATCAAAAAATGGACCAAGGATTACCGTAGGGAATGGTATTTATGCTATCAAAGAAGTTATTTAATTCAGTCAACCGTAACTTTTGACCAATAACATTGACACCAAAGATGCTCCTTCCATCCGAATATATATATATATATACTCACGACTCACGAGTGTCATATTTGATTATTTTTCAAATATTTTTTTCTTTGATCAACAATTTTTTGACATGTGATTTTCCACATAATAAAAATTATTTATTAAGTGGAATTTATTACAGGGAATGGGGTTTCCTTGGTATTATTTGGAAAAAAGGGGTGTGAACCAGAACTTGCTTGACCGATTATTATTATTATTATTATTATTATTATTATTATCCATCGGGGGTTGTTGATTTGAAGTGTTCCACATGCATAAGTATATGGTCCCTTTTCATTCAAGAATCAGCTCCATGTTCATTTCCATCATCTTTATCCGACATGCACGATCCATATATGGAACCTTTGTATACTTCCTCTGCCACAAAAATAGGAATACATGCTGTTCCATAACTAATGTCCGTACTTCTTTTAATCCATGTGTTAACACACCATAATATTTTTCGATATTATCGCTGGATAAACGTCGTCTGCATAATGTAACAAATCAGTTGCTCGACAGTCGTAATCGCTAAAAAAAACTATCCGGTGGATAGATCAGTACATGCATTTCAAGACATTAACTATACTAACTATACTTAAGGAATATTATATTCTAAAAAGTGAGTGAGTTCAAGAGAACCTCATCTCCGTGCGTGTGTGTGTATATATATGACAGATTTGAAGTATACTTCTTTAATAGTATATATTTTTTAAATAACATATTTTTATTAAAATTATGTCGTTTTGGATTTTTTTTTTTAAAAACAAGTAGGGTTGTGAGTGATATTTTTGTAAATAAAAGAAAAGCAAGTGAGACCACTTTTTTTTAATATTATTTTATTTTTAAAATTTTTTTTCTAAAATTACGTAATTTTAATAAAGACATGCTACTTAAGAAAGATAGATTATATATATATATATATATATATATATATATATATATATATATATATATATATATATATATAATATTCAGTCATGTGTTAAGGTAAGGGATATCATCTTTTTCATCTTCCATTATTCAAACTTACTATGGTAAGGGATTATTATTATTTGATTCTCGAAAATAATATCATTTCTTTCTTACTTGTAAAATGTGTCATTTATCTCCATATATTAATTTGTGGGAATAACATAACTATGGGGATTACCGCATGTTTGGTGAATAACCTTTCGTATTCATTCCTTATTAATTTGTGGGAATAACCTGACTACGCGAACTACCGCATATTTGGTGAATAACCTTTTGTATTCATTCCTTATTAATTTGTGGGAATAACCTGACTACACGGACTACCGCATGTTTGGTGAATAACATTTCGTATTCATTCCTTATTAATATTTGAGAATAACTCGACTATGCGGACTACCGCATGTTTGGTGAATTACTCTTCGTATTCATTTCTTATTTGTTTCTTGTTAGTAAAGCTTCCTGAAATGATTATATATTATTTAATAATTTGCGCTTCATCTAATATCATTTCAATTGAATCTTCCTATTTTTCTAAATATTTCTATTGAACCTTAACTGTTATTCTAAACTGTGGATCTTAAATATCATTCTTGAATTTTAGTCCACATCATGTTGACAATTTGGACATTATTTGAATCTGCACAAAGAAAAATCATAAACTTTCGATTTTTATTAATCATACTTGTAGACACCCAAATTTTGCACTTCTCTACTAACCCTGGCAGGAGGGCAAAAATCGTCACTTGAGCCGGAATGCGAAAAGGAAGGTGGACCCCGACACGAAGCCACCCCAACGACTTACGGTCAAAACCGCCACAACGGACAACGAGCATCCGATCACTTGAGGCAAGGCGAACAGTTGATCCAGAAAACCTGAGCTGACCACAAAAGACGACTAATGGCCACTCCGCTTACGATGTTCGGGGGTCTCGCTCCCCGGTGAGCGAGCGGCTGCCCAGCTCGCCGGTGAGCTGGCGGGGGTGGAAAGGGGGCAGCGCCCCCTGGAAGCCAGGCACAATTATCAAATTCTATATCAAGTCGCAGCCCTCCGAACTAGCCTCCAAGAACAATATGGCACGTTTTCCAGGGATTTTCGGATTGCAAAAATACAGCCTTCCAAAATAATACCGCGGAAATTGTCGAATTAAGACCGCGCGGCGCGGAAATCGAGAAAAGCAAGCCGGACAGCCGCGGATGCACCTGCGGCCACCGACAAACGGGACAGTGCGCGGCTCGAGGACGGCACACGGCAGCCGAGGATTCGGCGCGGACGGCTGCCTGCGGAAGGCTATAGATTGCCATTTCCACCCGAGAGTTAAAAAAAGAAGAAAAAGAAAGAAAAGAAAGAGAGAGAGAGAGCGCGCGGGAGAGAGAGAGGTCGAATTTTTGTTGCTAGATTGAAGCAACATACTCCATTGTTGTGTCCATTAGTTAGTGATCTTATGGTGTAATCTATTTTGTGATATAAGAAGCTCGAATCGGCGTTTTGCAAGGTGAAAGGAGTGTGTTCTTGAGTTTTATTTTGTTGTATTGATAGTATAATGTTGTGATTGGTATTTGATGTAGTTTATTGTGATATATTGATAAAGGATCCGTGGATTAGGGGTTGTTAGCGAGGGTTCCATCGGAACGTAACTCCTCCTAACACCCCGATGACATCCGTATGGTGATATATCGTTCGTTGTGGTAATGAGTATTTTGTAGTGATTGAGTTGTGATATTTGAGCTATGTAGTATGATAGTAATGTTTAATATTGTTAGATCTGGCTTAGTTTTGGTTGTGTAGCGATTTGGGTGACTGTGAGCCTAGGGAGGAGATCCTCGTGATCGAATCCCGATGATGGACGTTTTGGCATATGTAATCCTTGTATAGAGTCCATGGATGTGTATTTTGTAATATCGGGCCTTAAAACGATACCAAGTCATGTTCGGGTTAAGGCCCCGTAATAATAATAAAATATGTGATTGTGGGTGTTTGGGGTTGTCTGGATGGCTCACATGCCCATGGGTAGCCCCGACACATTTTGATTGCTTGTTTTAATTTACGATGCAAAAATGGTTTTCAAAATAAGGCAAATGATGAAGATTTTTGTAAAAGTGATCAAATTAGGATATTAGATTCACGAGGTTTAAAAGGTAAAGAGTTTTGGCGAACTTAGATCTTTATTTGACGAAAAGGCTATATTTGGTTTTGAAATGACATAAAAATGTGTTTCAAGAAATAAATAAACGTTTTCATAAACTTTGTGCATAGGGTTAAAGAGTTCTAGAAGTTGCCTTCATTTTATTTATATTAACTGTTAGAGGGCAATGTATAGTCTCGATTCCTATTTGGCAAATGTTTAAAAACTATTGTTTTCTAAAATGACATCTAATAAAAAAACCCTCATCGTTTTCCGAAATTAAAATCAATCTTTCTTATAAAGAGCAAAGCCTCGTCATTTGGGTCAAAAGACGCCTAAACGCTTTTCCGACGAAACACATTTTGCCATATAAAATCAAAGCAACCTTTTATGCAAAAATCACCACAATCATCACCTAGGCACGCACACACACACACGCAACTCATACATTTTGGGATTTTAAAAGGATAGAAAAACATCGAGATTGCGGTAACCGTGTTTCACGGAAGTCGGGGGGTGCCTAACACCTTCCCCTCGCTTAAGCAAGCCCCCGAACTCTATAAATCTCGGTTTGCGGACCATTTGAATCGGAGTCACATATGAGCCATTACGATTACGAAAACAAAATTCGGATGAGTTGGTACATCCATGTCAAATATACCAACTGGCGACTCTGGTCAATTGGCTCATTATAAAATCGATCTTTCGAAACCCCGTCGACATTAAGCCGATCCTTTTCAAAAGTCACATCTTAGTCTAAAGGCTAAAATTGGAAAGGGCTTTTAATTATTAAAAAACGAGACGACGAAAATCCCGGCGTCGACAGATGGCGACTCCGCTGGGGACATTAGAGGGCTTAAGCCGCATTTAAAATCTCGATGTTTTCCTATCCTTCGAAAAAACTAAAAAACGTGTGTTTGCGTTATTTGCATTAATCTACCTTTTGTGTGTGAATGGATAAATATGCGAATGCTGTGATTGCGTTTTTTCAAATGCTTTATTTTAATGTCATCATATGCATACGGTGAGGTACGATGAATGTATGATGAATGTATGTTGAGCAGTTCCTCCTCCTGAGGCAAACCCGTCGGATGTGGATTACTGGACTCAAAGGGGTGCTCCCCGGCGAGGCTCAGGAAAAGCATCCACTCAGATCCAATCCAATTGAAAGATCGGATTTATTCCCTTCGAGTACGTTGCGAAGATCTGGGAACCTTCATGCCAAAAAGCCCGCGAGAGTAACCTAGGGTAGGTCAGCCTCAGATAAACCCGACGCGTGGGAAGTCTCTTCATACCCTTTTACGGTTGACGCACGTAATGTCATACTTTAGTCAAACATTTTGTACCTCCCGTTTTGTCAAAATAAAAATACTAACCTCTGTTTTACAGGGACAGCTTGGAGAGCATCATAATTGCACACTGTCATACCTTGGTTAAAATAAAGGGATACTAACCTTGTTTTGCAGGAAAAGATTACAAAACTCAAAAACACAAAAATATTTGCTTTAGCATGCATCCGCCAGTGTCATTTTCCGGAACTAAAATTGGTTTGTTTATTCGCAGGATTGCGCCCCAAACTCGTCTCCGATCCAAGAAAGCCAGAGAGTCAACAGTCGAAATGGCTGAGAATCCCAATCCGAACCTGGCTCTTATATCTCGGGAAGAGTTTGATGCAGTAAAGAATCAGTTGACGGAATTGACTGTGATGCTAAAAGAGCACTTCAAATTGAAATCGAAGTCACAAACCGAGGACCCACCGGAGCCATCATCCCAAGGGAACGGGATGACCCCAGAAACCCCGAAGGTTGAACCGCCGAAACAAATTATTGTCATTCCAGAAGATGAAGTTGCCAATAGTGTCAGCAAGAAGATAAACCAGATGGAAGAAGCCATAAAAACTATGAAAGGGATCGGGTCATATGGCAGTGTCAACTACTCCGACTTATGCATTTTCCCGGGAGCCAAATACCCCGAGAAGTTCAAGATCCCCGAATTTGAAAAGTATAGCGGGTCGGGGGATCCTTACACGCATCTAAAAGTCTATATCGGAGAACTTGGGGTATATGCTGAGGACGAGTCATTGAGAATGCAGTTATTCCAGAAAAGCCTGACAGGGGAGGCTAGGACCTGGTACGCGAGGCTGGATAATGCTAAAATTCATAACTGGGAGGAGTTGGCCCACACCTTCTTGACGCAATACAACTTTCAGTCCCAAATGGCCCCGGACCGATACCAGATGACAAAGATCAGGAAGCAGACTAATGAATCTTTCATAGAGTACGCTCAACGGTGGAGAAGGTTGGCGGCCCAAGTAAACCCACCCATGAACGAAACAGAGATGGTAATGACCTTCATAGACATACAGGAGGCTCCTTATTACGAAAGAGTGATGGCTGGAATAGGGAAGCCTTTTGCGGAGATGATCAAACACGGGGAGATGGCAGAAATGGGGTTAAAGTCAGGAAAGATCCGAGATTTCACAGCTCTTGAGGCTGTTGCTGAGCAAATCCAGAGTGGAAACTATGCCAGTGCTTCCCGGACACCACATGAGAGAAAAGAGGAGGATGTATCCCTAGTCTTGCAAGGGCTATCTGGGAAAGCAATGACCAGCCCTCCTGTCCGCATGCAAAGGAATGAGCCCCCGCGTCAGTCAAATTTCAACAGTCAAAGATACGAGGGGCGGAGGAGATTTGAAAATGCCCGAGATAGGGAATTCACCCCGTTGGGAGATCCATTAGAGCAAATTTTGGCCGTGTTAATCACCCAAAAGAAGATTACGGAGCTGGCACCGCCGACGGACCCAAAGGGGAAGAAGTACGACACAAGCAAGAAATGTGCCTATCATTCCGGGTCCCCAGGGCATGACACTCAGGAATGCTGGGCATTAAAACATAAGATACAAAACTAGATCGACAGGGGGGACATTATAGTCGAACGACCAGATGTCAACGCCAGCCATTTTCCACAATACAAAACAGATGAAGTAAACATGATTGGGTCAGGAAATATCAGGATGGACCCCAATCGCAAGTACATCCGAAAGGTCGAAGAATACCCCCCAATGAGCGAAACAAATGTCCTTGAATGGGAATGTCTTGAGGAGGTTAAGGTCATTAGGCAAGAATTGAAGTTGGTCAGGCATCAAATGAAGCAATTAGCAGACCTGGTGGTACACCAACATAATCTTACGAGGCAACTCTTCACCCACTTACTGAGAGACCAAAAGGAAGAAGAGGACAAAAAAATTTCAAACCAGGATCCTTCCCAGGAAAATCGGCTGACTCGAGAAGATCAAAACAGACTGAAAGGGCAGGGAAATCAAACTAATAAATACGCTAGACGATGCCACCAATGGAGCCTTGATAATCGCTCGGACGAGTGTGAACCCTCAAAAGGGAAAGATCAAGCAGCATTCCCAAAAGATCGAAAGTTCACCCCGTTAAGCAAATCAAAGGCGGAAATATTGCATCTTCTGATCAGCCGGGGAAAGATTACGGAGTTGCTGCCACCGACAGACCCCAAGTCTAAAAGATACGATCCTACACAAATATGCCTCTATCATTCCAACTCACCAGGGCATGATACTGAAGAGTGTTGGGCGTTGCGGCACAAAATCCAAAATCTTATCGAAAGAGGAGAGCTAAAAATGGCAAGCGACATTGGGATCACCGCAATGGGGAGCCTAACCACCGACGAACGGATTGTCGAGCCTCAACGAACCATGAAATGGTAAATTCCAAGGATACGATTGTGAGTCCCAAAAAAAGGGGTGTGGGGACGTTATCATCTGCTTAATGTGTTATCCAGTTTTATTTTCTGTGCATTATTATGTTATGTTTTCTTGAAAAAAAAAAAAAAAAAAAAAAAAAAAAGCAATCTTGTGTGTTATCAGGCCTGAACTACGAAAGACCTGATCTCCTCTTCCTATAGGAGTACGTAGGCAGCCACTTTGGTGCGGTCTAATCCTTGTAAAAATGTATATAACCCTTCGATAGTTTTGCAATTAACGATCAATGACCCAGACAACCTGTTCTCCTGTCAACCCATCGGAGTGCACTTCATACCTGATCAAAAGCAAATGATTTTGGGTTCCCAGCATCTCATCAGCCCACCTGTCAAAGACACCACGAATCAATGACCTTGACAACAAACAGGACTGGGGCAATTTTGAAATCGATGACGATTCGACACTGGGGCATTCATCAATCATCCATGGAAAGGTAGTGCACAATTCAACATCTATGGTACGATCTCGTCAGCATACGACAACGTCATCCGAGATGTACGATCAATTGGTCCTTTCCAGTCAGAGCTCTTTCAGAATACGAGGACCCACAGGTAAGATACAACTCATCTCAGTTATTTATTTCTTTCCTGTCTTCATGTACCTATATTAAGACTGTACATAGCTTAACTCTAACATTACTTTTGGAAAGAGAAAAGTTTTATTTGACTTGTTAGGAATCGAATTAATTCTGACTAGCATCCGTGGAGCAGACTCATGAGTATGATTAGACGATTAAAACTGTTCAACAAAGACCTGATTTCAAAGTGTCGTTCGAAGCAGAATCCACCTCATAGGCAAGTCTGCACTTTGCGTTTGCGCCAACTTTCAGATGTGGGGTATAAAGCTATGATGAAAATGATGACAGTTGATGCAGAGTCGAAAGGTAAATAAAAATGAATCCAATGCCTCAAATCGTGGCCTGAGTTATTCGAGTAATTAAGCCTGAGGGGTGTCTTCACACCTGGTGCCCTAAAGTCGTCTGATTTGGGAGTCACCGGCCCAACACTCGTTACATGGGTAACTCAGGGCCTAAGAAAACGAGCATTACAACCGCGGAGACCTGAGCAGATTCGAATCGTGGCACGGGTTATTCGAGTAATTAAGCCTAAAGGGTGTCTCTACACCTGGTGCCCTGAAGTCGTCTGATTTGGGAGTCACCGGCCCAACGCTCGCTACATGGATGACTCAAGCCTAAGAAAACGAATCTTGCACAGGGTCAGACGAGGAATAAATGAAGTAACCCACCTAACTTGTATCGAAGCGTGACCTCTGTTACTTGAGCAAGTAAACCCGAAGGGGTGTCTTATCACCCAATGCCCTAAAGCCGTCTGGTTTGGGTGTCATTGGTCAAAAACTCGTTAAATGGGTAACTCTGAATAGCCTAAGAAAACGAGACAAGTTAAGTGGACGCGAAAAGGAAAAGGCGGAGTCGAAAAAAAGAAAAAGAAAAAATATTCGACCAGAGAAAAAAAAGAGAAGCTCATCTAAAGTCACGGAAAAGAGGCCCCTAATTGAAGGATGCATCGCACAGTGCACTTGCCATATGACGTTAATTCTGTGAATAACGACAGCGAGAATGAAGACGGAATACCTTTGATAAAGGAAGGTAGTTTTAAATTTAAATCATACTCACGTATATTGACCATGAATGCTTAAATGTTTTATTACGATTCCATAACTCGTCAAATGAAAAAAAAAAAAAAAAAAAAAATAAATAAATAAATAAAAAAAAATAAATAAATAAATAAATAAAAAAAAAAATAATAATAATAATAATAATAATAATAATAATAATAATAATAATAATCGAGAGTGACTTAATACATTCACAATTCATTCACAATTCATTCAATGTCAAATTAATCCACTCACGATTTACGAAAAAAGAGATCCATCTCGATGCCAAGTTTTTTTACGATAAAACGAAAACATCACAGACATGAGCCAAATTGCATAATCATGAGCATTCCATTTTATCTGCTCTACTGTTGAGATGTTTAGTAATATCGAAGTTAACCCCGCCGACCCGAACCGTCGAGCATTTAGCGTTTGTTACTTGTGCAGGATATGAATCGGTGTGGGTAACTTGGCATGACCAACGAAACGACTTCCCATAAGAATCCTCGACAAGAACACGAGTAGAGGCTGGGGCATGTTGGAAATTACGGAAAC
This sequence comes from Hedera helix, assembly GCA_947179155.2. NCBI lineage: Eukaryota > Viridiplantae > Streptophyta > Magnoliopsida > Apiales > Araliaceae > Hedera > Hedera helix. The sequence goes on along the minus strand of OX359271.1, from coordinate 47,003,152 downwards.
GAAGGAAGCCCAGATTTGGATCAGACTCCTCATCAACGAACCTTCCCCTACGACCATTAATGGATTTTGACAAACTCAGCATGATACACGCTAACATTACCTCGATACTCGAGCGAGCATATGAAAGAGCAACGTAATTCCTGAAGTCAGAGCTGATCGATTAAAAGGCGAGGAAGGGCAACATGGTCGTCGGTCATCGCAAAAAGCCAAATGAACCGCCTCAATCAAATGAAAGTCCAGAGCTATCAAAGCATACGACCAACGGACCAGGGGATCACCTATATATCAACCCAGAATCTAGGCATAATCCTCTAACAAAGGAGGAAGTCCCTGCACCCCCAAATTCAAAGACATGACGATCTGTGAGCAGGATGAGGAACCCTGGATGAGTTGATTGGGCATTCAAAACGACATATACAATTCCCCAACAGAGAAACGATCAGAGGCATGCGATTCAACGAACAAACCTTGAAGCCCAGAAATTGTACTCCCAAATCAAGCATGACACAACTGAGTAGTCAAAAAAGAACGACACGTGAAAAAATTGTATCATTTGACTAAACAGGGGTCATTTCCTTCCAAGCATATCCATTGATCCATGCATAACATCTGCGCATCCATTTATATATCAAAATAAAATATGCATGAAAGAAAATCACAGGTACGAGACTGTCGGCGGCACGAATACCGGTGTCATTTATCGGAAGAACATGGCAGCGGAAAACTTCCACGATCCGATGCGCCCAGAATTTATGGGACATCAAAGAATTGGAAAACGACTGTCTGAAGCACCTTCAGCTAATCAACAAGGATGACAGCTCAAAAGCAATGGCTGTCAAGAGCGATCTACGAGGACGAACCCCAAGAATGACAAGTCAAACCAAAAGAAGTGGCTGGCAAAAGCGATTTACGAGGACGAATCCCAGGGGGGCCCCACAAACTAATCAGGTACGCTTTCCTTTTAAATTTCCTATAGAATTATTGCATTTTTATGATGTACAATACGATGCAAGTCCATTTAGGATAGTGCACAGCGATTCCGGAGACGAGACCAGACAATTACAAAAATGACCCGACAATGAATACCTGACCAAACCAAAAGCGACCAGTCAGATACGATACCTGACCAACCCAAAAACGACCAGTCAGATACGATACCTGACCAACTCAAAAATGACCCGTCAGTCAAAAGAACTGACCGTCCAACATGACCCGTCAGTCAAAGGAAACTGACCGTCCAAATATGACCCGTCAGTCAAAGGAAACTGACCGTCCAAACATGACCCGTCAGTCAAAGGAAACTGACCGTCCAAACATGACCCGTCAGTCAAAAGAAACTGACCGTCCAACATGACCCGTCAGTCAAAGGAAACTGACCGTCCAACATGACCCGTCAGTCAAAGGAAACTGACCGTCCAAATATGACCCGTCAGTCAAAGGAAATTGATCGTCCAAACATGACCCGTCAGTCAAAAGAAACTGACCGTCCAACATGACCCGTCAGTCAAAGGAAACTGACCGTCCAAATATGACCCGTCAGTCAAAGGAAACTGACCGTCCAAACATGACCCGTCAGTCAAAAGAAACTGACCGTCCAACATGACCCGTCAGTCAAAGGAAACTGACCGTCCAACATGACCCGTCAGTCAAAGGAAACTGACCGTCCAAATATGACCCGTCAGTCAAAGGAAACTGACCGTCCAAACATGACCCGTCAGTCAAAGGAAACTGACCGTCCAACATGACCCGTCAGTCAAAGGAAGCTGACCGTCCAACATGACCCGTCAGTCAAAAGAAACTGACCGTCCAACATGACCCGTCAGTCAAAGGAAACTGACCGTCCAAATATGACCCGTCAGTCAAAGGAAACTGACCGTCCAAACATGACCCGTCAGTCAAAAGAAACTGACCGTCCAAACATGACCCGTCAGTCAAAAGAAACTGACCGTCCAACATGACCCGTCAGTCAAAGGAAGCTGACCGTCCAACATGACCCGTCAGTCAAAAGAAACTGACCGTCCAACATGACCCGTCAGTCAAAGGAAACTGACCGTCCAACATGACCCGTCAGTCAAACGAACTGACCGTCCAAACATGACCCGTCAGTCAAAAGAAACTGACCGTCCAACATGACCCGTCAGTCAAAGGAAGCTGACCGTCCAACATGACCCGTCAGTCAAACGAACTGACCGTCCAACATGACCCGTCAGTCAAAGGAAACTGACCGTCCAAATATGACCCGTCAGTCAAAGGAAACTGACCGTCCAAATATGACCCGTCAATCAAAGGAAACTGACCGTCCAAACATGACCCGTCAGTCAAAAGAAACTGACCGTCCAACATAACCCGTCAGTCAAAGGAAACTGACCGTCCAACATGACCCGTCAGTCAAAGGAAACTGACCGTCCAAATATGACCCGTCAGTCAAAGGAAACTGACCGTCCAAACATGACCCGTCAGTCAAAGGAAACTGACCGTCCAACATGACCCGTCAGTCAAAGGAAGCTGACCGTCCAACATGACCCGTCAGTCAAAAGAAACTGACCGTCCAACATGACCCGTCAGTCAAAGGAAACTGACCGTCCAAATATGACCCGTCAGTCAAAGGAAACTGACCGTCCAAACATGACCCGTCAGTCAAAAGAAACTGACCGTCCAAACATGACCCGTCAGTCAAAAGAAACTGACCGTCCAACATGACCCGTCAGTCAAAGGAAGCTGACCGTCCAACATGACCCGTCAGTCAAAAGAAACTGACCGTCCAACATGACCCGTCAGTCAAAGGAAACTGACCGTCCAACATGACCCGTCAGTCAAAAGAACTGACCGTCCAAACATGACCCGTCAGTCAAAAGAAACTGACCGTCCAACATGACCCGTCAGTCAAAGGAAGCTGACCGTCCAACATGACCCGTCAGTCAAACGAACTGACCGTCCAACATGACCCGTCAGTCAAAGGAAACTGACCGTCCAAATATGACCCGTCAGTCAAAGGAAACTGACCGTCCAAACATGACCCGTCAGTCAAAAGAAACTGACCGTCCAACATGACCCGTCAGTCAAAGGAAACTGACCTTCCAAACATGACCCGTCAGTCAAAAGAAACTGACCGTCCAACATGACCCGTCAGTCAAAGGAAGCTGACCGTCCAACATGACCCGTCAGTCAAAAGAACTGACCGTCCAACATGACCCGTCAGTCAAAGGAAACTGACCGTCCAAATATGACCCGTCAGTCAAAGGAAACTGACCGTCCAAACATGACCCGTCAGTCAAAGGAAGCTGACCGTCCAACATGACCCGTCAGTCAATAGAACTGACCGACCAAACATGACCCGTCAGTCAAAGGAAACTGACCGTCCAAACATGACCCCTCAGTCAAAAGAACTGACCGTCCAAACACGACCAGTCAGATACGAGACCTGACCAATTGAAAAACGACCCGTCAGATACGATACCTGACCCATTCGAAAATGACCCATCAGATACGAGACCTGACCCATTGAAAAAACGACCAGTCAGATACCAGACCTGACCAATTGAAAAAACGACCCGTCAGATACGAGACCTGACCAAACCAAAAACGACCAGTCAGATACGAGACCTGACCAATTGAAAAAAACGACCAGTCAGATACGAGACCTGACCAATTGAAAAACGACCCGTCAGATACGATACCTGACCCATTCAAAAACGACCCGTCAGATACGAGACCTGACCAATTGGAAAAACGACCCGTCAGATACGAGACCTGACCAAACCAAAAACGACCCGTCAGATACGAGACCTGACCAATTGAAAAACGACCCGTCAGATACGAGACCTGACCAAACCAAAAACGACCAGTCAGATACGATACCTGGCCCCTTTCAAAAACGACCCGTCAGATACGATACCTGACCCATTCAAAAACGACCCATCAGATACGATACCTGACCCATTCAAAAACGACCCGTCAGATACGATACCTGACCCAATTCAAAGACGACCCGTCAAATACGATACCTGACCATCCCAAAATTGATCCGTCAGAGACGATACCTGACCTTTCAAAATGACCCGCCGGAGACAAGACCCGGGTAGTGTTCATTCGTAACTTTGAGAATAGCCTCTACATGAGCATATTGAATGTGACATCGCATCATCTTAACGTATGGGCGGCATCGTTAAATATATATTTGGCATTTTCATGCATCGGGTGCCTACTTCTTTATCATGTCCATTTCATATTTTATTCCATAGACATGATAAAGAGGGGCAGCTGTAGACACCCAAATTTTGCACTTCTCTACTAACCCTGGCAGGAGGGCAAAAATCGTCACTTGAGCCGGAATGCGAAAAGGAAGGTGGACCCCGACACGAAGCCACCCCAACGACTTACGGTCAAAACCGCCACAACGGACAACGAGCATCCGATCACTTGAGGCAAGGCGAACAGTTGATCCAGAAAACCTGAGCTGACCACAAAAGACGACTAAAGTGATCGGAGAGAGAGAGAGCGCGCGGGAGAGAGAGAGAGGTCGAATTTTTGTTGCTAGATTGAAGCAACATACTCCATTGTTGTGTCCATTAGTTAGTGATCTTATGGTGTAATCTATTTTGTGATATAAGAAGCTCGAATCGGCGTTTTGCAAGGTGAAAGGAGTGTGTTCTTGAGTTTTATTTTGTTGTATTGATAGTATAATGTTGTGATTGGTATTTGATGTAGTTTATTGTGATATATTGATAAAGGATCCGTGGATTAGGGGTTGTTAGCGAGGGTTCCATCGGAACGTAACTCCTCCTAACACCCCGATGACATCCGTATGGTGATATATCGTTCGTTGTGGTAATGAGTATTTTGTAGTGATTGAGTTGTGATATTTGAGCTATGTAGTATGATAGCAATGTTTAATATTGTTAGATCTGGCTTAGTTTTGGTTGTGTAGCGATTTGGGTGACTGTGAGCCTAGGGAGGAGATCCTCGTGATCGAATCCCGATGATGGACGTTTTGGCATATGTAATCCTTGTATAGAGTCCATGGATGTGTATTTTGTAATATCGGGCCTTAAAACGATACCAAGTCATGTTCGGGTTAAGGCCCCGTAATAATAATAAAATATGTGATTGTGGGTGTTTGGGGTTGTCTGGATGGCTCACATGCCCATGGGTAGCCCCGACACATTTTGATTGCTTGTTTTAATTTACGATGCAAAAATGGTTTTCAAAATAAGGCAAATGATGAAGATTTTTGTAAAAGTGATCAAATTAGGATATTAGATTCACGAGGTTTAAAAGGTAAAGAGTTTTGGCGAACTTAGATCTTTATTTGACGAAAAGGCTATATTTGGTTTTGAAATGACATAAAAATGTGTTTCAAGAAATAAATAAACGTTTTCATAAACTTTGTGCATAGGGTTAAAGAGTTCTAGAAGTTGCCTTCATTTTATTTATATTAACTGTTAGAGGGCAATGTATAGTCTCGATTCCTATTTGGCAAATGTTTAAAAACTATTGTTTTCTAAAATGACATCTAATAAAAAAACCCTCATCGTTTTCCGAAATTAAAATCAATCTTTCTTATAAAGAGCAAAGCCTCGTCATTTGGGTCAAAAGACGCCTAAACGCTTTTCCGACGAAACACATTTTGCCATATAAAATCAAAGCAACCTTTTATGCAAAAATCACCACAATCATCACCTAGGCACGCACACACACACACGCAACTCATACATTTTGGGATTTTAAAAGGATAGAAAAACATCGAGATTGCGGTAACCGTGTTTCACGGAAGTCGGGGGGTGCCTAACACCTTCCCCTCGCTTAAGCAAGCCCCCGAACTCTATAAATCTCGGTTTGCGGACCATTTGAATCGGAGTCACATATGAGCCATTACGATTACGAAAACAAAATTCGGATGAGTTGGTACATCCATGTCAAATATACCAACTGGCGACTCTGGTCAATTGGCTCATTATAAAATCGATCTTTCGAAACCCCGTCGACATTAAGCCGATCCTTTTCAAAAGTCACATCTTAGTCTAAAGGCTAAAATTGGAAAGGGCTTTTAATTATTAAAAAACGAGACGACGAAAATCCCGGCGTCGACAATACTGTTTATTCCGATTCATCATCTATATCACGATTGTTATTCTAATCATCAAGAACCATGTTGTTGTGAATATATGTGGCCTGGGGCACATATGATAGGATAAAGACGATATAATTGTTGTGTCTTTTAGGGCACGTGATGAATATTCTCTTTGATCTGGGGCAAAGATGAACTGTTGTTGGTATGATTATGACCAAAGGCTGAAAACTGGTATAATCATTATCGTTGGTGTTATATTTGAATATCTTTGGCCCTTAATGTAAAAATGAACTATTGACTGACATGATTATAATCAGGAACTGGAAATTTATATTATCATAACCAGTGGTGTTTAAGATGATAAAAGTTGATGATATTTTTCTTAAAAAGAGACGCGAATAAACATCATAGGCTACATTATTTTTCTAATGGATTGCTTTCCGCTGCTATTATTGATATAAAGCTTATTATCTATTATATTCAATTAGGAACTCAACTGTTGAAGACTAATGATAATTTATTTGTCATTATCTTAGTCATGATATTTCTTACTGGGCTATTTGAGCTCACCTTTTCATTTATTCCATTATTTTTCAGAAAATGAGAGAATAGTAGGGTCTAGCAGGGGAATGGAGTGACGGTCCGAGAGATAGCTATTGTAATCTTCACATGTTGTATACAGTGTGGTAATAATAGTGAAAACTTAGTTATGTATTATTGAATTCTGTATTTCTGTTCTATGTACTATTCTTATTAGAAATTGTGTATTTTATGGCGTCTCAAATTGGGTTATGTAGGCCTAGATTTGGGAGTGTCACAGACGGCCCTCGCCTCGACGGGTTCGTGTCCCGACGGCTCTTCGCCTCGACAACTTCGTGTCTCGACGACTCTTTGCCTCGGTGACTTCGTGTCTCAACGACTTTTCGCCTTGACGGCTTCGTGTCTCAATGGCCTTTTGCCTTGACGGTTTCGTGTCCCGACGACCGTCACCTTAACCTACGTGGTTACATTAATTTCTTTTAATTTGACGTCTAATTTTACTCATTATTTTATGATTTAAACGATTGATACAAAACTTGACGTTAATATATATATATATATATATATATATATATATATATATATATATATATATATATATGAGAACAGGATGACCTACGTGGTCACCATAATCATCTTCTTGTGAACTCATTATATTTTAAAAGTAATTTTTTCAATTTATTATCTTATTAATAATATTTTTATCGCTTTATTATTTTATTAATCAGGACAAACGATAAGAGTATTTCTAATTGTTCTTGTCAATATTTTAATACAAAAATAAAATAAAATTTATACATACATTCTATTTACTTTTCATCTTCCGAAACACGATCGTGTTTTGATAAATACAAAAAATTTACAACTTTTTGTATTTAATTAAAATAAGATGAATTAAGATGAGAAAACACGGTCGTTTTGAAAGATGGAGAATAACCAATGTGTATGTTAATTCGTCCTACAAAAAATAAAGAACTGGTGCAACTGTTCTTAACCACATAACCGACCCTCGTGATTTTTTGGGTGGTCATCCTAACAAAGTTGGATATCAACTCCCTTCAATAATGTACAACTCCTTTTTAAATTTGACATTACTACTTATTTAAAAATAAATTTACACATTATATTTAATTATAACATTAAACACTGTATTTTATTTTATTATTTAAAAATAAATTTTAACATGAAAATTTGTATTAAATTTTATTTTTTAATAATAAAATGTGATATAATATTTAATATTATATTTAAATGTTTTATATGTTGGTCCTTTAATAAGCTCTAAAGATGCTGCATGCCAACATTTACTGACATAGAGATTCCAGTACTAATTTTAGCACTACAAAAGTCCACAGTCAGCCGCACAAGAATGTAGTAGTATGACTCAACATTATTTTGAGAAGAAAGAGTAAGAAATTACATGTGACGAATCACACTAGCCACAAATGCACCGCCATCCATGTTCTTTAACTTCCTTTGGATTTTCTCGAATTTGACACCTCATTTATTCAAAAGAACATATATATAACTGATCACACAGACAATAAATGTCTCCCATTGGTAAAATTAATTATTTCTCCACCAATTTTTTACCAACCCGTATGACAAATACTCGATCCATTTCTTTTTATCGTCTTCTTAATGAGTAAAATTTATTTATTTTTATCTCTTATTTATACTGTGTAGATTTAAAAAAAAAAAGTTAATGGCTTAAATTTTTATATCAAATATTAATTTATTTCTTTTTTAATAAAGTTTAGAAAGATAATATTATCTTCATTTTAATTGATCAGTCAAAATATTAATTATATTTTTAATTTTTATATTTTTTCTAAAAACGTCAATTATAAAGGAAGATGGAGTATCTATCCATTCTCAAAATTACTAAATAAAAGTAATTACCTACCAAATTTTGAATTAATTAAAACCAAAAGCACTTCATATGGGATGTGAGCTTAATAATGAAACTAACCAAGCAGGACGTTAACAGAGGCAGTTTTTTCCTTTATAAATACCCAGAAACCCTCTGGTGTTCCTGCAGCTTTCAGACTGGTTGGTTAGTTTTTTTCTTCTTGGATTTGGCTTTTGGATCTTTTTTCACATTTTGAGCGGTCCCCAAAAAAAATGGGTTCTTGTGTTTTCTCTTCTCCCCTTTTCCTTGTCCTGTTTTCCTTCGCTTTCTCTCTTCTTCTCAACAATGTCTTTGCCTCGCCGGCCCAACTCCACCGCCACGCCCACCGGCGTTTTGCCTCTCACAATTACAAAGATGCCCTCACCAAATCCATTCTTTTCTTTGAAGGACAGAGGTCAGGGAAGCTCCCTCATAACCAGAGGGTCAATTGGAGGAAAGACTCGGGTCTTTCAGATGGCTCAGCAATGCATGTAAAGTTTTTCTTTCTAATTTTACTGTTTTGGTGCTTTTTTTGGTTCTTTGTATGAAAGATTTGAACTAGGTTTTGCTGATTTTGGTGGGACTTTGACAATGCAGGTTGATTTAGTTGGAGGGTATTATGATGCAGGGGATAATGTGAAGTTTGGGTTTCCCATGGCTTTTACCACCACAATGCTTTCATGGAGTGTGATTGAGTTTGGTGGGATGATGAAAGGTGAGTTGCAGAATGCAAGAGAAGCCATTCGTTGGGCTACTGATTACCTTCTCAAAGCTACTGCCCAACCAGACACCATTTATGTTCAGGTTACCTTCTTATTTTCCTCTGTTTTTCGCAAAACAAAAAAAAATCCCCCATTTCTCACTAGCAAGGGCTTGAAAATTTAAACAAGTTTCTGATTTTTTTAATTTTGTTTTTTATATTTAGGTGGGGGATGCAAACAAGGACCATGCTTGTTGGGAAAGACCAGAAGACATGGACACACCAAGAACTGTGATAAAGATTGACAAAAACAACCCTGGTACTGAAGTAGCTGCTGAAACTGCTGCTGCTCTTGCCGCTGCTTCTTTGGTCTTCAGAAGAACAGACCCCACTTACTCCAAGCTCCTTGCATCTAGGGCAATTAGGGTAGTTTTTTATTTTTAGCTAAAAAACTCAAGTATGTTACTTGTAGAAAAAGAATGTATATAGAGAAAGAACTAGGCTAAACATAAAATCTGCCACAGGTGTTCGCATTTGCTGACAAATACAGAGGTGCCTACAGCAATGGACTGAAAAAATGGGTGTGCCCCTTTTATTGTGATTACTCTGGATATCAGGTAGAAATGTGCTCTTCTTAAAGCTTTCCCATTTTTCTTGGTTTTTTTTTATTGAAGGGAGATAAAACTAATGGTTGATAATTTGAAAAAAATGAAGGATGAGCTATTGTGGGGTGCTGCTTGGTTGCATAAAGCCACCGGAAACCGAAATTACCTCAACTACATTCAAGTAAATGGACAGACCCTTGGAGCTGATGAAGGTGACAATACATTTGGGTGGGATAACAAGCATGTTGGTGCAAGGATTCTTCTGTCCAAGGTCAAATCTTTCTTCACTATTTTCATTAATTAGTTTGGGTGATAGTCCCTTCAACCTTTTACTAACATTATCCAAATCTTTTTCCAATTTCAGGCATTTCTTGTCCAAAGGGTTCAGTCCCTCCATGATTACAAAGGTCATGCAGATAATTTCATCTGTTCTCTCATTCCTCAATCCCAGTACACTCCAGGTCCCCTCTCTCTCTCTCCATATATATATATATATATTCTTTCATTTGTGGTGCATAGTTTTTATTTTATTTTATATATTTATTAAATTAACAGTTCGACCACTTTGTTGAACTAATTATGAAATCATTGATTGTGAATTTGTGATTGGTAACGGAGGGGTGACTATTATTTTGGGACGCAGGTGGGCTTTTGTTTAAGATGGATGACAGTAATATGCAATATGTGACCTCCACTTCTTTCCTCCTAGTAACCTATGCCAAGTACTTAACCTCTGCACACAAGGTGGTCAATTGCGGTGGAGCCATTGTCACCCCTAAGAAACTAAGAACCCTTGCCAGACAACAGGTACCCTCCTATATACATAATTGATTCTGACCCGCATTAATTCTTTTTATATTTTGTTAACAAAATTTCACTGATAACGTAGTTTGATTAATTAATGAAATGAAATGTGACACTATTAAATGGACAAACAGGTGGACTATCTGCTAGGTGACAATCCATTGAAGATGTCATACATGGTAGGTTATGGTCCAAGGTACCCACGGAGGATACACCACAGGGGTTCATCCCTGCCGTCCATTGCTTCACACCCGGCAAAGATCCAGTGCTCTGCAGGCTTCAATGTGATGAAATCCCAGTCCCCTAATCCTAACATCTTGGTTGGCGCTGTGGTTGGTGGGCCCGACGAACATGATCGGTTCCCAGATCAACGGTCAGATTACTTCCAGTCGGAGCCAGCTACGTATATTAACGCACCCCTTGTTGGATCATTGGCTTATCTTGCTCACTCTTTCGGCCAACTTTAAGCATTATAGAAGCACGTAAAATTAAGTACTATTACGCTCTAGTTTTCAGCTTATTTTCTTGTCGTGTAGTATTTCCTTGTTGGGGTAAGAGGCCCAAAGAAAGGCTCAAGCCCAAAACCTGGTGTCGCAGTTGGTCGAGGTTATACACAGCCTTAGTTTTATAGCAGTAGTAGCATATTGATACAGAACTGATTATTACTGGTTCCGTTCGCAAGTTGTAATATTATTAACATTTCAGTTCAGTGCGACTTTTGTGCCCAAAACGGCGTTTTTATAATAAAGTGAAGGCTTGTTACTTTTTTAGCATGTTTATACCTCTGCCTATATGTAGCTTTGGAACTAGTAATGCGTCTTTTTTCGCTTTAACGCCTGCCTCGAAGAATGCACCAACTGTCAAAATTAGACGTCGCTCTCTCTCTCTCTCTCTCTCAACTTTAAAGAGAACTGATTTTGTTTGATTAAAAGTGGTCGTTATAAATTTATAATAATTGATATTCATGTAAAATTATCAAAAAATATTAACTTTTTATTTTTAACATGTCTAGGTGTCGAGAAAAAATGACGCTTGATCTCAAACACGGGGACTAACAATAAAAAAGATGTCTTTTATTTATAGTGATAAGATTATGTCAATTTTATTTGCGTAGCTTACATAGTCTGTAAAGTAACCCGAATAAAAAAAATAATTAATTTATGCAGTTATTCGCAACAAAAATATGAGAGATTTTAATCACCAACACGTCTTTTCCAACATGAGAAAATGACCGTGGGGATGGTGGGGTATCTACAAACTTCGCAATGGTTCGGATACTTTGATGTGGATAAGGTTAATTATTATACCGTTGGAGTGGGGACCCTTACATAGTTACATTTGACCGTTGAACGAACTGGAAAGGGTATTATGCATTATGATTGATGATGATAGAAGATATGCTATGATACATGTGAGATGTGGGAGGATGGTGGTCAAAAAACTGCACAATATGCCTCTATCGATGATCTACTTCTACTCTTCCATGCCTGCTAGTAGGCATGTACAACAGGTTAATTTGAATTTATCAAGTCTATCGTTAATCAAGCAAAATTGAATTTTTAACTTTTGACTTATAGACCAAGTCAAGTTAGACTTGACGTTTAAAAAGGAATTTATTAAGACCCGCAAGTCAGACCAGATCAGTTCGATTCGATTTATTCAAATAATTTTTTTAGTAATTTTAAATATTATTAAAATACCAATTAAAATTGTTAACTTAATTAATATATTAATTAAAATTAATGTATTACAAGTTACAGCTTTCAAATTACAATAATAAAAAATATTTTTTATATTATTATTATTATTATTATTTTGCAAATGACTTTTTAGTTGTTACACTAAATATTTATTAAAATAAAGATGCAATGAAAAATCTGTAAGAAGTGCAAATTACTAACTAAGTAAGAAAAATCCTTATATATTACACTAGTCAATATATTTTCATGTATTTCTTTATTCGTATATAAATAAATATACATGAATGAACGTATTAAAAGACGTCAATTTTATTTTATTTATTAAATGAATTGTCATAAAAATAAAATTTTCGTCTGCAGTGAGAGAATTGAAGTAGTGAATAAAGAAAATTGACAAATCAGATCGAGTTTTGGATGAACCAGACCAGGACGGGCTTATTGGCAAGTCAGGTCAGGCCGAATCTGAACTAAAAAAATATGACCTATTTGTGACCTTCAAGCTAGGCTGAGCCAGACCAGGCCTTGACCAAGCCAGACTTTAATTAGGCCGGACCCAAGCCAAACCGCAAATCATTTGTGCACCATTACCTACTGATGAAATGAATTTTCAGTTTGTAAATAAAATAATAATAATAAGTGCTTGTAGCCATCTTTATGGAACTGGTACATTACTATTAGGAGCTGAACAAATGACATTTCCCAGCTCTTTCCACTCAGATGTCCAGTTTTGTCTCCCCCCTTTATTTTCCAACCCTGTTAACACTCAACTCCAGGAAAAAAGTTTAAAGGCTCGTTCATCTACAAAATCTTTTAACATCTTCTTGAAAGCAGAAACAGCAGGCCTGAAAAGGCTTTTCAAAGTGTCCCCCAATTTTCCCCAGAAAAAAAAATGAAAAAGGGTAAATAAATAGTGTTTCCAACTTTCTATATATATATATATATATATATATATCGAACTCCTAAATACCCCAGTATATATCAAATAATCCAACATCAATGCGAATGAACCAGTCATTTATGTACTAATCCACTACATCTACAACTATATATCAATCCACATCAAATTTTACAAGCAAGAAAGCCCGGTGTCTAATATTTTGCTCAATGAATAATTCCATGGGCAAGTTTAGACTATTATTACAACATCATCTTAATACATTCATTTAGTATCTAACTTTTTTACAAAGTACATACGAGGTATAATCCAAGTGATCCTCATGGGAAATTAATACACACAAACAAGACAGCATTTCACAGAAGTTTTACAATTTTTGCGGAGAAATTATAACACTGCTAAGATATTTAGCTCAATTTCTTTGTCGATCATAAGGAAAGCATATTCTACATTCATATGCATTAACTGAACTTTATTTAAATTGATCGATACCATAATAGCCACTCAGATAATAGACCAATATTCCTGCAGCGCCAGCATGCTAATGTTGTTCATCATCAATTGCTAGAGGAACAGACTTTACCTGACACAATGACGCGTAACAAGACTTAGAAAAGGACTCCATGTCAAAGTACGGCTGACTATTAGCCGGACTATTAATTGTTGATAAACACTCAAGGTAAGCTCAATATGATCCCTGATGTATTAATAGTATTAGAAGTGCTCTTTTTTCTTCTTTTTTCAATTGATGTTTTCATTACATTTTGAAAGTTACTTGCATCAAATACATTGCAAATTCAAATGGTTGAAGCTCACCAAATCACGGAACTTGAGAATGTAAAACATTTCAAGATATCGTCTTGTTTCACGCCTCTCAAGTTTGGAAACATACTTCCAGAAACTGTAAACTCCAGCTAGAGTCATTAGCCTTTCAGAGTAGATCTTCCATGTATACCTACAATGTCACAAAAACGAGTGAGCCCCATTACTTGATAAAAAATTTAACTTCCGCCAAGACGAACCTTTCGTATATCCTTTGAATCCCTCCTTGAGACATCTTCTCCCAGTAACTTGGGTCCTTCTTGCAACACTGAAAAAATTCTACCATGAGATCAGCAGCCTTGTCAGGGTGATATGGATCAATGTGGAATCCGGAAACACCATCCTCAATAATTTCCATTGGGCCACCATGGCAAGTGGCAAACGTTGGGAGGCCACAGATCATGGCCTCCACCACTGTAAGTCCAAAAGCTTCATAAAATGCAGGCTGAAATAAAAAATAGAGAGCAAATTAGCATGATGAATTAATAATAAACGTGATAAAGGATCTTGAGCAAGCACTATATACCTGTACAAAGATACCCCTCGTGTCAGCTATATAGCGATAGAGCTCGCCATTGCGTGCTCTATTTGTTTGGCTTGATATCCACCGCATTTGGCCATGCAATTTGTATTGCTTTATAAGCTCATGCATTTTTTCGATTTCTACAACTTCTTCCCTGTCATTGGACTTCTTAACATCATTGTAGCCAGAAACCAGAACAAGGTTTGCCAGTTCCCTCAGCTTTGTATTTTTAGCATAGCACTCTACCAGCCCTGTCATGTTTTTCACCCTATCAAGCCTTGCCATCGAAAATATTATAGGCTTTGAATGATCAGTCAGCAAACCACTGCATTAACCCAAAAGAAAATAAGAACCCTTGAAAACATCATATGCCAAATAATTATTATCTATATAGTCTAAATTTGTAATTGTCTCCTCTGATTATGGAATTATAACATATATTGATACGCTCAGAAAATTCATGCCTGCTATAGTTAAAATGGCAAGTTTGTGATAATAATGTTGACCGAAAGAATTATTGTCAGTAAGGCCATCTTTTGTGCAAGTGCTTTAAAAGCTATAGAAAAAATAAGAATTGAGAAGTAACTCACATATGCTCATCATTTTGCTCTGGATCATACAACAACTTCTCAATCGAATCATGCAGAGATGTAAGTCGTTTTTCCTTTTCAGTGTATGGAAAGTAAATACACAAATCTGCCCCAGGGGAAACAATATTGAACTTGGGATCAAAAACATCAATCCCACAAACAACTCTGTACAAGCCTGGAAGAGTGAAAGCCGTATGGCTCTCATACTGACCAACAATATTCTTCCTGAAAATAATAGATGAATTAGAGGTGATTTGTTAGGCATCTAGCGTAAGTTAAAACTAAGATGAAATTCAGGAAAACAATGATAACATGGTAGCGTTGGAAATTGATCAACACCAATTGCCTAATCAGTAAACAGACTTTGTTAAGGTAGTAGAAAACAGGTAAATTAAGGAAATAGTCACACATATTGACAAGAGAAATACAAGATACAACAAATACAAGAACAAGTCAGACTAACACCTAGAAATGAAAAAGATGTAATCAGAAGCTATAAATCACAGTAACGTGGAATAAAAACTCTCAAATCCTTGAAAGAAGTTTATACTTTAAACAATATCAAGCTTTCTGAACAATAAATTGTCAGCATAAATGACTTTCTCAAAACCCATAACAGTTCAGAAGTTACCTAATGAATGTGACTCCCTCAACCATTCGGCTAACCCCATCCTAGTTCCACGTTAAAGCATTCAACTCAAAATCAATTGGCTATCAGTGAAGTAACATCCCGGTTATATATTGAGTCTCAAGGCTTAGTGTGCTCAAACATCAGGACTTTGGTTATTCACATGTGGCGGGTCTAGTAAGTCAATCGCCCTAGTGACTAGCTCACTTTGAGCCAAACATGTGTTCAATTTCAATTGGGTAGCGTAAAGCACATTTGGACCGTTCATGTGATCGAATTGACTGCTCTAATACTATGTTGATCCATTCAACTCAAAATCAATTGTTTATGAATGAAGTAGCACCATGTTATCTATTGAGTCTCGATGCTTAACTAGCATAGGAGCCCGTGCATATTTATCCAATTTTTTGTTATCTTGTTAAATGGGTTGGTTTTGGGTCCAAAGCAACTGAATATTTTGTTTTAAATATTGTAATCATAATTTATTGTATGAAAGCATATTAGATATCAAATTCTTTGGTCCATATGTTCACGAAATCCACATAAAGAGATCAATCATTAATGATTTAAATAATGATAAACACAATTAGGTTGAGTAATAAATTATTTTTTGTAGAAAAACACAACCCATGACTAAATGTGATTATGATTAAATACACTCGTGAAACTCGAAAAACAACTTTTACACTACTGTAGTTGTCATGTTTTCTGTAATAGGTCATTCAAATTTTAATTTATACAATTGTTCCATCATACAAAATTATTTAATCAGGCTATTATGTCAAATTAAGCTAACAGTCGTTAGTCTAATTTCCTACATGGCTTTTTTGCTTAAGCGGAGAATGACGTAGAAAAGCCAGTTGGAAATAAAATTCAGTACACCAGACATGCCGAAATCACGTAATACCAGCAACAAAAAAATAAAGCAATCCAACTTTGCTTTCTTCATCAAATAATACTAGCAAAATCGCAATAAATTAAGCTAAAATAAATCGAGCCGAATTCGTAGCCGAATCCAAATCCCACCCTGCTTTCTTCATCAAAGCAATCAGAGCTTAGTAAAACAACGCAATGATTTACACGTATCACGCGACATAGAATCAAAAACCCGAATCCTCAACAAAAACTTGGTACTACTCAAATTCACCTTCAAATAATTTGACAGCTTTTTTGAGCACTTCAAATTAAACAGTTCGATATCATTCAACTTTTTCCTAAAAAGTAAAACTTCATCATCTTCAACATCAATAATAGATTGTAATCAATTTACCATGGTTTCTAATGCTCGAAGTTTGCTCTGATTCTCTTGAACTTGGGCTTCCAAACAAGACCCAACTGGTGAATTAAAATCAAAATTAAATTTAGGGTTTACCCGAGATTCTTTATACAATTCTCTTGCCTCATAGAGTTTCTGAAGCTGCAAAACCAATGCTTTATTTACCAATTTAACACTTCCTTCATTGAACGGAACTAGAGTTGTTTGTAACTGAATATACGAAGCTTCAGACAACGAAGTAATTGCAAATATACAAGAAATTAGGGTTTTGGCGAAGTGGGTATTGATGGGTTGAATTGCGACAGGTGATTTCGGAGGAGAGACGAAGTGGGCCGGGTCACGTTTGATGACTACGACTTTCTGGTCAATGATGAACTCTTCAGATGAGTCAAGAGAGAAAACGGCGTCGTCGACGGTGGTGGCGACCGGTTAATCCTCTTCCGTGAAAAATTCAAAAGTTTTGGCCTTAAAAGCAAGTGCAAATTTCTAGAACATTTCAGAGATTTGGGGTGGTTTTGATGAACCATCCATTTCTGTCACCTCTCTCAATTAAGCCCCAAAATCTATTATGTTTTTCTCTCACATAAGCTCTGAACTTTCTACGCTTCTACTTGTAGAGAGAGATTAATTCCAGTTGACTTTTCCACGTCATTCACCACTTAAGCAAAAAAGCCACGTCGGCAATTAGACTAACAGCTGTTAGTTTAATTTGACATAATGACCTGATTGAATAATTTTAATTAGTATGATGGGACAATTGCATAAATTAAAAGTTGAATAACCTATTATACAAAACACAATAACTATAGTGGTGTGAAAACTAGTTTTGCAATTAAAATTTTAAAAAATCAATCCAACAAATAATTAAACATAACATTAACCACTACCGAGTCAACTCGCTTGGATAACATTAATCACTACAAAGTTGGATTTTCAATCAATTGAGAACGGAACTCCAGTTCGAATTTTAAATATAGGTATTGATGCACAGATAAAGGACATGCCCCTTTTAAGCCAAACATATGGAATGATTTAAATTGAATAGCGGATCACATAGGCCGTTGGGCCTTGCACGTTGCACATGATTGAATTTTCTGCTCTGATACCATGTTGAAACATCCATCTCAAAAACAATTAGCACTTAAAACGACCCACTGATCCCACAATATGCAATTAGATTATAAATCCACATAACCTCAAAACTTATAGGTGGAAAGGTCTAGGAAAAAGATTAAACAAAGAGAAAATTTGGTGGTTTGGTGTTGGGGTCAACGTCAATACAAAGCTTATAGTTGTCCTTAACTGTAGTTGTTTCTTTAATTGTATATACATTATTAGTCTCTTCAAAGATTTGTTCCAAGGTATATGTTAAATCCAAATGTAGTACATCTATATTAAGGGTTTCATGTACTCTTTTGGAGGCAGATTTGAATGAATTCAGTTTATGTTTACTTATGTGGTTTATTACAAATTTGATAGATGAATTTTCAAGACAAGATCTTGTTTCAAGTATTAGTCCAAGGAGGTGTACTCCTCCCACACCTTCTATCCCTAATATTTCTTCCATCATTTCTTCTTTTCTCCTATTTTTGTCCTTTCAACTATGTTCTATTCTATGTCAGGGTTTCAAGACATATCTAGCATACTAGCTCAAGATATATATTATATTAAACTACACATCCCGTTAAGATCAATACTGTCAAAAGACTTACGTTCCTGCAATCTCCTGATATGTACTAGTGATGATAAAATCTGCATTATTCATGGCTAGTAGGTCAGCAGTAAATTGACACGAGAAGTGATATTTTTCTTCAAACTTTTTCCAAAATATGTCTGATTCTGGATATTTTGTCTTTTCCAAGGCATGAGCAATGGTACACTGCAATAATCAAAACGTAGAATGAAAAGGCATAAACATCAGCAAACTTGATGAGCATCGCATTTGTAAAATGAGGAAACCTTAAATATCTTTTGTACCTGTGTAACTCCCATCTTATAAGATAACAAGGAAGCAACGAGATTCCCATCACTGTAGTTGCCAATGATCAGATCTGGAACACCTTGTAACTCAGCAGAAATTTCGCTTGCCGCATCCTGATAAATACCCATATGCAGACAAGATGTTACACAAGAAAAATAAGAATTATGCAATCACTGAACCTTGGAGAACAAATCATAAAAACAAAAGTTAGCCAATTTGGGATTGTAAGTTCCCTATGTTTCACGAAGTACAGTTAAAATCAAGAGTGATCCTAATCATGGAACTTTTTATATCCTTGGGCGCAAAAAAAAATCATATTAGAGTTGAACGCAATGGCAGGACAATCTGTTGACAAAAGGGTAGTTCAGCTTCTGCAAAGGTGGTCTAAATGAACTTGACAGGATTGTGCAATGGTTACTGATCTGGCAATTAGGAGAAGCTTAGCAGTGTAGTTACAATGTTCTGAAACTATTCTTAATAAGTTTCATGAACTCATATTTGAATTGACAATTTGTTAACATGAGTGCAATGGTAACTGATCTGGTAATTAGGAGAAGCCTAGCAGTCTAGTTACAATGTTCTGAAACTATTCTTAATATGTTCCATGAACTCATATTTGAATTGACAATTTGATAACATGCCATTAGCTATCACTTACATGGTAGAAGAAAGAAACAAGTCAGTAGGATTCTTTACACCAAGTAGAAAATCAAGGAGAAACAACTGCTTCTACCTTTGAGTTCCATTTGTAAAGTCGCATGTTTATTCAGTTGTGTACTCGTGTCACAACTTACAAAATTAAAGCTGACTCATTGAAATATTATAATCATGTATGCTAAAATAAACTATAGTACAACTAATACTGCATTATTAGCATCATTTATTGACAGCTTTTCATTCATAATAATAATTTGTTGTATACACTACTTTTAAAATGTAAGTACAACCTATAGTTGTAAAGCCTTCACGGACAGACCATGCATGTGCTAGTATTGATTCTGAAGCCCCACTAGCGGATGATTATATCAACTTCACTTCCAACCAAACAGAGAAGTAATTGGCTAAAACTGAAAATTTTTAAGTATTACCTCTGTAAATTTCTCCAGATAGGGCCATACATCAAATCTTGAGATCCACTTACGAAGAATTCCATGTTCTGTTCTGAAAGGAACACGTAAAATATGTGTGTGTTCTGTTCCACTAACTCTTTCCAACCGCTGGTTGCATGTGGTACCTTTTGCATCAGGTATTAACCGGGTGACCTTAGACAATGAGTCACAGTAAGAAATATATACAACAAAAATGGGAAAATGGAAAATGGAAAATTACAAAAACAAATCCCCTTATGAACTAAAGTAAAAAAATGGGGTAAAGAAAAAGAAATGCCAAAATTTATATATATATATATATATATATATATATATATATATATAGACACACACACACACACATGCAAAATACACTGACGATCAAGCACATAACACTTACGATTAGAATTCTAGGAGTTACATTCAGCCCTTGCTGATTCAGTTTGAGAAGCATTTCATTCTCTAAAGCACGCACTTGATCAAGTATGTAAACAATCTGGACATCAAAATAATATCATACACTTCAATTAGCAGTGTTTTACTACTAGCAAGCATCAAAATACCTAATAAGTTGTAACCCTTAAAGGGATTATATCCATATGTATAATATAAGCCCCTCCACCCCTTCGGGAACGAACACATCTAAAAAGCATTGGCATAAAAACACTTTTCATTTGAAAATTGCAATTAATAATATTAAATAATTAATACCTGGCCACCAGTGTCAGGCAAGCCTAAGACATTTGCTTGGCCAAAGTATCCATGTACGGATAAAATGACAACATTGAATACCATTGGAACTCTACCAAGAAATGTCTCTAAGCTAGAGGGATCAGGAGCTTGAAGGATGTCAGAAAGAAGATGCATCATTTCCAGAACACGTTTGGCAGTATCACCCCAACCTTTCTCAAACCCCATGCCTTGCAAACTGCAAGCCAGTGATAGTCAATATGATAAAAAAAAAAAAAACATCTAATTACTCTGTGAAGATCAAGAACTAGAAGCTTATCAAAAAAATATAGAAGCTTACGCATATTCAAACTCAGAAAAGTGTGTGTCTGGTGGTAGCTTAGAAAGATAATCTTCAGCCTTTCCCAAAGCAGATTCAAGTCTGGATATGGTGTGTATGCGATCATTCAACATCATCACCTACACATAACATATCAGATTAATAATTATTCCTATAGTGTCAATCTGCTTAAAGAAATACTAATATTACCATGCTTCAAATCCAGGTTCTAGATTTGAGAGGCAGACTAGATGGTACTTAAACTACTATCTAAGGAAACCAATCTTACAAACTGATATCTAGGGAAAGAAATGAACTACGGCATCATATTATTTAAAATCAAATGTAGCCACATAATTAAAATGATAGCATATATTATAGTTAAGCTCCTAATTAGCATGTTAATCACTCAAGGTGGCTCATAAAAATAAACTCACATGCCCTTTATACTTGTGTTGTCGGAGGAAATCAAGTAACGGATCAAAAGAATCTTTGTTTCGGAACATGATTGAAGAGAGGTGACGGTTGAGGAACTGAACCCCATTGCCAATATACGAGGACCTGGTGGGGCGCGGAAATGTAGCATTGAATGGCTCAAAATCAAGCTCAAGCGTGTAATTGTCACTGATCCTAGCAGAGATTTAGCAGCAAAAAACTATCAGTATTCAAAATATCCTTATCTGCATGAAGCTAAAAATAATGCAAAACTAATGATATGTATTTCAAAAATCACAATAAAGCACAAAAAATGAAAGTTTCTTACTGCCCATCAGCAAGTTCTTCCTTGAAGTGAAGATATTCAGCAACGCTTAACTGCTCCACGCTGAGCTCATACACATTAACACGAACATATTCCCAAACACCAGGCCTTGGACGAACTGCTATTGCTACAAACGGAGGCAGAACTATAGCTTCCTATTACCAAATGATAAAAAAATGAGAGCATGAAAAAAAGAAGAAGGGGTTATAAAAAGGGTAGCAGGGACCTACACAAAGAGAGGGTTGAGGCAGACATTTTAAATTCCCTGTTTTTTTCTACTTTTGCAACAAATCCTTAATGAAACAAGGAAAGCAAACCAGGAATCTTACATCTCATCCGAAGAAACCATCAGAAAAATATTAAATGTACTTCGATTATAGGATAATTCAATATCTTAAGATTCTTAACCAACAGGCAACAGGAGTGCACTAAGGCGAAGTAACTAGTTTATATACATATGTTTATTTACAGAGTTGGGAGCATTTATATACACATGTTTATTTACAGAGTTGGGACGCTAATGCCCGGTACTTATTTCGCAAGATCAAACCACGATAGCCATGGTTGATGCTCTTGCCTACTTTCATGGAAACAAAAAGCCGAAATAAAATAATAATAATAATAATAATAATAATAAGACTAAGAAATTTAATTTTCTTTATAGTTTATACCGACATACAAACATGTAAAGTTCTTAAAATTTAAATAAATAAATAAAGATTTGCCTGAGCGGACTTGAGGACTTCGCTAAAGGGTCCATCTCTGAGGTTTTGCCTTCCAATTTCATCGCCTATAATATTGTCCAGCTCGTCAATCAAATCATGGGGTTGCAATATCCCCTTCCCCTGTGCCACATACCTTTCAAAAACACACAAAAACAGTCGCCCAACAAACAGAAAAATGAAAACCCTAAGGACCCATTTGATTATCTAAAAGTACTAGCGTAAAATCAATCCAAAATTGTAAAAAAAAAAAAAACATTTTCCATTTTTCCTATTACCTGGAGAGGAGAGAGACGAGCTCATTACGGTGAGCGCCAAGGGTATCTTCAACCCTTTCTCTGATACTGGGTCGTCTTCCTAACTTAGGAGTCGCCATGGATTGATTGTTCTAGCTTCCAGTTCGTTAAATTTCTTTTTCTAATTCTGATGGAGTTGCCTGTGTCCGCTTGTGACTGCTCTTGTGATTTAATATTGTACGTGATTCTTACCGAAGGAATAGACAGAAAGGTGGCAGATTATGGAGAGTGAATAAAACAACTGGAAAGTTGGATAGGGAAGAGATAAGACTCCGTGTCACATCCTTTGTATTCGTGTCACATCCTCCGTCTTCTGCAACTATTTAAATCTTAAATTGTCTACTACTATACACAATTAGTGGCTGGCGGCAACCGGAGTCACCCTTCTGGTACTAAGTAATTGACTATATATCTATTTATATAATATTTAAATATAAAATTAAATTTTATATTTATTTTAATTATTAAAAAATAAAATATAATTTTAATTTTAATATTATAACTTATTTTTTAATAATTAAAATAAATTTAGTATTTAAATATTATACACTTATATTTATTCATCGACTAAACACAAATTATTTAATTTATTCAGATAAATCACTAGTTAATTACAATAAAATAAATTTATACTTTATTTAAATTAATTAAATAACTTTTATCTAATTAATAATATCATTTTTCTCTGTGCACTTTTAATTATTATTCTTTCAAAAACTTGTAAACTTTTTCTCTAAAAAATTTGTATTTTAAGTAGAGGTGTAAATGGATATAAACGAATTCGAATACAGTAGTATCCGTATCCGAAAAATTAATTCGTTATTCATATTTATATCCGGTATTCGGCGAATTTTAAAAATGATATCCATATCCAATATTCGAAATAATATCCGAATATGAATAATATCTATTTTCATTTATTTTATTCGAATATTCGGGTATTCGGATTCGTTTATCAGTCACCTAATATAAAATTAATTCAAATTATTCACAAAAAATGAAGAAAAATATTGAATAATTACTCATAACCAATCACTATGTAAAGTTTAAACCATGCATATTAATGAATAAATATTAATTTATTTATTTTTAATAAATACAATAATCAATGCTCTAAATTATAATTCAAATAAGTTTTTATTATTTTTGAAATCATAAATTCAAAATGAATGCTCTACTTATTAATGTTTAGATATCCATTAATAAGTAGATGTTCATTTTATATGTTAATTTGGAATAATACTATAGTGTGTATGAATATTTATAATCTATAATTATAATATTTATAACACTTAACACTATATATATAACTAGAATAAGGGGGAAAAATAATGAGATTTAAAGTATAGTTCATGAATGAATGAATGTTAATTTATTTGTTTTTAATAAATACAGTTATTAATGCTCTAAATTACAATTTAAATAAGTTTTCTTTATTTTTGAAATCCTAAATTCAAAATGAATGCTCTAATTATTAATGTTTAGATATTCATTAATAAGTAAATGTCCATTTTATGTGTTAATTTGGAGTAATATTGCAGAGTGTATGAATATTTATAATCTATAATTATAATATTTAAATGATATTTATGACACTTGTTAAATGATGCATTTTAGATATATTGTAACACTATATATAACTATAATAAGGGAAAAAAATAATGAGTTTTAATGTATAGTTCATTAATGAATGAATGTTAATTTATTTATTTTTAATAAATATAATAATCAATGCTCTAAATTATAATTCAAATATTTTTTCATTATTTTTGAAATCATAAATTTAAAAATAAATGTTCTACTTATTAAAGTTTAGATATCCATTAATAAGTTGATGTTCATTTTATGTATTTAGAGTAATAACGTAATGTGTATGAATATTTATAATCTATAATTATAACATTTAAATGATATTTATAACATTTATAACACTTGTTAAATGATCCAAAAACTATATTGTAACACTTGTTAAATGATATTTATAACATTTATAACACTTGTTAAATGATATATTTTAGATATTTTAACTTTATAATAGTAAAAATTCATTAACTATACTTAAATCAATTTATTTCAGTTTATTAATATTATAATAAAAATGTTATTTACTATTTTTTAGAAGTGAAATGACATATTTTAAAAATAATTTTCGTAAGATAGTGAAAACTAATTATTATATAAGGAAAGCCGCTTAAAAAAAATTATTTTGCTTATCATATATATATACGAATTCCGAATACGGATTCGAATTTGGATATCTAATTTCGGATATCCGCCGGATATATTTACGGCCGGATGTTAAATGAATACGAATACGAATACGTCTATATCCATATTCGTATTCGTTTATTTGAGAATACCTTTAAACCGAATACGGATATATCTAATTTTTTTTAATGCAAAGAATATTCATTTTTTTCTGAATACGGATGAAAACAAATACGAATTTTTCGGTTATCATTTACAGCCATAATTTTAAGATTAACGATAAAAGTACATCATCTTTTTTTTGGTATTTATTGTCTTTTTTTTAGTATTAACCATAAAAATACAAGATTTTTCTTTCTTTCTGGCATTTATCGTCTTTTGGCTCGTCAGTGTAGACGTGGATTAGTTAGTTTGCAAACTGCAAACAATAGTCTTAGCTAGTTTGGTTGTAAACTCTCTTATACATAATTTAGTCTCATTGAATGCACAATTGCAATACCCTTTCCTCTAATTTTGTAGTACATTAACTAGATTGGCTTCGTTATAGGGAAAAAAAAGGTTCAACTCTTGAAATATACTACTACAATCTATAGATAATAGACTGCATTAATTAAACATTTTAGAGGGGATTGAGTGGGTGCGCATGGATGTCAAATAAATCACCCTTCCACATTATGGTGATTACAATCAATAAACCAACCTGCATCCATGTTGGGAAGGCTATTTACAAAATTTGAGAATAATGCTTCACCGCATAATTAATATCTACACATTAACCTAATAATACAAAATTTAGGTTTTCTCTTCTTGCTAAACGAAGTCAAAGCACCTTAATTTGTACTAAAATTAGATCTCAACACCCTTCAAAACTCGTTGATGGGCATTTTCATTTAACCATTTTGTTGTTGGCTCTTTTCTCTAATTAATCTTTGCCTTTGTTGACAAGAGAAGTGTACCAAGTTCAGGCCTAGCTACGATGAACTTCACCGAGGGATATACGCTTAAAGCTATTTTTGTTTTAGCTTTATTAGCTGTAATCTCAATTAAGGGCGAACCTAAGAACTTTCGTGGCCTTCTAAGTAGCCAGCCTGGCAATGGTACTGGTGGTGATGGTGTTTTTGATGTCACGAAGTAAGGGGCGAAGTGTGATGGAAAAGAGGATAGTACAACGGGGAGTGTTTATGGGAACAACATAATATGTATTGGAAATATATATGGTTCATATATACTCATTTGAAATAGCATATCTTAACATTAAAGGTTAACTTATTAAGTTTATAATTCATTAAAGTATATATATATATATAATTTTTCTCTTTATGTTTCGATATTCACCTGCTCAAAAAATACATAATCCACCAAGAGTCTCCTGAGAAGAATCCGCCATTTGCTCAATAAATTATTTTTCTTGCTCAATGAATTCTTTTTCTTTCATCATGCACAGTTCATACCATATCCATGACTCAAGTCCACCATTTATTGGGAATATCCGACTCATATATATATAGATATCTGAAATCACATATTTGTCCAAAATGTTAACTTATTGGGTTTATGATCCATTAAAGTATATATGTCCTTAATTTTTTTCTTATATTTTGATGTTGGAATTTACTATCACACAATATCTCAACAACATGCTCATTATATATGTGCTGAATTTTCCATGTATGATCTCTTGCAATTTAAATTAAAGGTGACAATATATCTAATTATATATGTATTTCTTCAAATATGGAGGTTTAAATTTCCTCCCATTGGCATTTTCTTTATCACAGATACTAGCACATGCAAGATGAAATTAATAAATTTCTCCTCAGGGAATTGATATATATCAGGATATGGATTGTATAATTGTACTTCATAATCACGTAAAACATTCACATGCAATGCATTAAGGTGTATACCGACTATCACTTTAGAACATACAAATAAATCAGATTTAAAAGATAATGTCTATGGTTCATAGATGCATATATATATTTGTGCGCGCGCGTGAGCGCGCCGACATTAATTAAGTCATGGAGGGACGTATGCAAATCAAGCGGCCAGGCGAAAGTTGTAATCCCGGCTGGGACATTTTTGACAGGAGAAGCTAAATTTGCCGGACCATGTACAGCAAACCCAACAACAGTTGAACTTTTGGGAACCATGTTGTCGGATACCAACGTGAGTGTATACAGTCAAAATAGGTGGATTTCCGTCGAACATGTCGACAATGTGATATTCACAGGTAAAGGAACTCTTAATGGTCAAGGTGAATCTGCATGGAAACATAAGGACAATAGCTTTGGAGGTGGTACCATGCTTCCTGATGTAAGTAAACCCATGCACCTTCATTATATTTTTGTGTTTTAGTGAAAATGGTATTAGTGTTGGGGTCTGTTGAATAGCCAGTTGATCATTTGAACAGCTCATATAAGAAAAGTTGTATAGTAGCTATATATGAGAGTTGCAATTGTATAACTAATGATTGTATGACCAAGGTTACATATATAGAATGCATGTATGCAACTCATTTCTATATATAAATTTGTCCAAATTACAATCTGCCCATTTTGAATGACTTGGAATCATGATCCTGATCCGTGTTTTTTTACAAATTGGGGTTTTCACGTAAATTGTTGTGTTTTATTTTGTAGGTATATATATTCATGTTTCTTGGTTCATGAACTGAAAATGAGACTGAAATCTTTCTCTAAAGTGGAAAATTATATAATGCTCGAATTTTAGGCTAAGTGCTTCTTTTATTTCTTGGGGGTAGTCTATTGTATTCATGAAGGCAAACAACGTAACTCTACCATGGAGAACATCAATTTGGTGAATAGCAAAGGTTTCCACATGAAAGTGCACGACAGTTGTTACTTTACTGTTCAAAACCTAATCATAACCACACCAGCAGGAAATAGCCCAAACACCGATGGTCTCCGTTTAAGTGGATCGATGTCTGAATGTAAATATTGTCACAGTCTAAAACTGGAACTGGAGATGATCGTATTTCTATTGGTGATGGCAACTCCAATATTTCCATCTCCAGAATTCAATGTGGCCCTGGCCATGGAATTGGGTAATGCAGTCATGCTTAATTAATGAGAGGTGTCTATTTGTCATTGTATACTGAAGTCTTGATAAACAAACGTGAAAGGAGTTACTATGACCAATTGTACGTTGACAAATACAACTAAGTGGTGTTAGGATCAAAATTTATTGTAAATCACCTTCACTGCGCGCTTCTAACATAACTTTTGATGGGATCCAGTTAACATAAAGTTAACTTCATGATAAATTGAATAATAGATCAATACAGTATTAACATGCAGAGAGAGAACATCCACGGTTAGCATATCAACACTGTATTGGTGCATTGTTCAACTTACCATGAAATTAATTTCATACTAACTGAATCTCGTTTAATGACATAATCATGAACGATGTTCATTATCCTATCGCTATAAACCAAAATTACGCATCAAGGACTAAAAGAGGGTAAGTTCTTAAACTATATTATTAATTTTATTTTGATGATTAATAAATTAAAAGAGGCCGATGAGGGCAGAGAAAGACATCAAAAGACCATTCTGTTACGCCTGTATTTAATTACTTGTATATTTTTTGTTACAAAATGAATGTTATTATATATATATATATATATATATATATATATATCCTCTTTAATTGTAGGGATCCAAAGGTGAAAATTAACGATGTTCATTTTAAGAACATAAGAGATAGCTCGACAACAAATGTTGCAGTATCTCTCAATTGTAGCAGTGTAGTTCCTTGAGAAGGTGTTGAATTCGTGGACATTGATTCGCATTCACCGGTCAACTTGGAAAATAATATGGTACATCAATTTTATCCAAATGTGAAAATGCTAAACCAACTTTAATTTCACTGGCAAACAGAATGCTGGAGTTTGTTCTAGATTATATTTTATTTCAGGTGTTTATATATATATATATATATATATATATATATATTACTCCTATTTTTACTGCCCATTGAAAGTGTGCTTCGTGAGTCGAAGAAGACGATGGATTGTACAAAATGACGCCAGATCCTCAAATTCAACTTCAAAAATTTATTATTAAGCCACTCAAAATAAACTAAACAATAATTATGTTTAGGGATATATAATCTTAAAGTTTGCAAATTTTGTAAATAAAATTTTCTTTTTTCTTTGAACTGGAGAATGGCAATATTTGGAACTTGAAAAACTTGAGTGAAAATGAAGGAAAGAGAACATTAATGAAATTAAAAATTTATTGGAGTTTCATTTACCATCTATTACATTAATAATTTAACATTAATGGTTACTGATATTATAATTTGTTTTAAAGTATAGAAAATTAATTTTATTTCCATTCAGATAATTTTTTCCTGTTCAATTTTATTTTTCTTTTTCCTCCATATTTTTCATCAATTCCAACCATACCAAAAATGATTCTATTCGTATTCCCAAATTGATTTTATTTTGTCCCACAAATTAATACACTTGGAATAAAATAAAATAAAATTATTCTCTATTTTTTCTTCTTCTCTTTTTTCTTTTCCCGAGGGAAAAAAATGTAGCATTAATTACAGAATCCATGACTAGCAAATTCCTAGTTATAAGAAACGGTTATACTTATATATTTTAGAATAATGAAAGTTTTATATAATGGGGGCACAATCAAAAGTATTTTCTCGAAAAGTAATGTAATCTAAACGAGTTCAACATAATACACGACAATTTGCTCTGGCAGCAGCAATTTTCAAATAAAAATCTGTTGTTTTGTGATTTTTTCCCTTGTCAAGCAATCACATTGTTCAATTCATTGTTGTGTAGCATGTGGTGGGCTAAATTAAGGGGACATGTAAAATCTTGTTCTTGGATGTCCCATAATACTATGATCATTTTTAACAGCTTTGAAAACAACCAAAAATCAATAACAATATTCCCTAATACGTTGTAAAAACTCGTAATGCAGAATATAGCCGGAGATTTCAAAGTTAAACGTTAGTCTCTATGGTAGAAACAAGAAACAACTTACAAATTCAAAGATTATATGTTAATAGCAATACTAAATGATTCGTCTTTAGGCAATGGAAGCCGAGAAGATGTTGTTAGAAAAGGAAGGAAATGGTGGAAAAATAGTAATGGTTGTCTTAGACGGTGTCAAGGTTTCAACAGAAAAGAATGGTGGAACTGGACCACTACGTTACGCTCTGCGTGATTTGTTGGTACAAAAAGATGAGGTTCTTGTTCTCGCCATTTTAAATGCACGAGCACCAACACCTTCACCTGCTATGAATGGAGGCTATTGTTGTTTAAGGGAGAACAAAAATTGTCATTCATTAGCTGGTGATAATGGAGATACTTATATCAACTTCTTGAATGGAGAAATTAATCGGAAAACTCAAGCGTACATGAATATTTTTCGGCCTTTTTATGACGAGTGCAAAAGCAATAGTGTAAGTGTTTTAACCATATGATAAATATTTCCAACAATTATCAATGCTGTAGTATTCCAGTCTTGCATCAGAACAATTTTCTAAGGTGACTGATGTATATTGTAGTACCTTAGTTCCACATCGAAACATTTCCTGAAAGTTTTTTTAGGCCTTGTACTTCTGTTGCTTTGGAGTTTCCATCATACCTATTGACTCTTCGATCAGGTGAAGTTTCTGGTGAAGATTGCTGCTGGCTACCAAACCAAGGCCATAATTGTTGATGAGGCTAATTATGCTGGAGCTAAATGGATAGTCATGGATCGGTCTCTTTCTTATCTCTGTGTGTGTATGTGAGCACGCGTGGGCTAAAGAACTCTAACGACCTAGCATGAACCTCATAGGAATTTTTTTTCTCATTATTGCAGGTGCTTTGCTGATGATGATAATAGTTTCCAATTAAGTGGAATAAATTGTGACGCTACGTCTTTGGTTTTGGTGAGTGATGCTGAAGGATTTGTGTTACACAATTTTGTGCCTCCAAACAATCCATCAGAGGCTTCAATTGTTAGTGAAGTTGAATGCAATCAAAGATATTCAAAGCTTAAAGAAAAAGAGGAGACAAATTTTTATTGTAGCTTACCAAAGTTAGAAGCCAAAAATAAACCCTTTTTATCATATGATCACGCAAGTACAAGCAGACAAGGCGAAAATCTAACAAGGCCAGAGGCGTTACAGGACAGCGAGATTAGTGAAATGATGGTGAATGATAATTCTGCCTACATAGAATTTTCTGAGGTCAATGATGCATTAGGATGGTCATTGGAGGTAAGATCATGGGAAGTGATTTCGGAAATAACAAGCGAGTTTAAAAATATAATTTGCGATGAGCAGGATGAGAGTTTCGAAATGTTCAAAGGGTATTTACCTGCTCTTCAATCTGAAGTTCTTGTAAAAACACATACTGGTGATTTTAATGGTATTCTCAAAGCTGAAAAGACAGTAGCATCCTCTATGCATCATAAACATATATTGGGGTTGATTGGTTATCACCAGAATGCAGATGCTATATCTCTAATCTTCCCCTATTCAACAAAAGGGACATTGGAAAGATTTCTTTATGGTGAGTTTTTATTTGATTCCAAATCATCAGCAAAAAAATAAAATATAATATAATCTCTTTCTTTTTTTATTGGTGTAGGCTCGAGAGGGCAACATTGGCAATTGACATTTCATGATAAAATGAATATAGCAATTGGTATCGGTCAAGGCCTTCGTTACATGCATGAAGAGTGTCCCCAAGGCCCTGTAATTCATGGAAATTTGCGGGTTTCCAACATTTTTCTCAAATATAATTTACAACCACAGGTAAAAATCCCAAACATATGTTAATTAAGAAAATACTATACCATATTCCATATAAATGCTTGCCCTTTAAAATTATTCCTTGTCACATAGATCACTAGTTTTGGCCACGCTGTATGGCTGCAGCGAGAGCAATCATCACCGAGCTTTAATAACAGGTTTGCATTTATTATGCCATGTCTCAATATTGATGTTACTAAGTTTAGTACTACAAATTTGATATAATTTGGCTTGAAGAGGAATGTTTTTGTGTTAAAAGGTGCTGGCACAAGTATCATTCAGACCCTGAATTGCTGAAATTAATAAAAGCAGACGTTCTTTCTTTTGGGATTTTGCTCTTGAGGCTAGTCTGCAAAAAATCCATCCCACAAGATAACAGAATGTTGATCAAATGGGTTAGTGAACAATCCTTTTCTTATAGGACATGGTCCAATATTTCATTGTCAGATAGTTTTTGTATCTGATAACACGCGATTTTGGATTAGAAAACGCCTGATTGTGGAATTTAAAATGCGCGATTTTTACTTGCAGGCTCAACCATTGCTGTCAGACCGCGCATATCATGAGATGTTGGATGAAGAAGAGGAGTTTCCGGACATGTATAGAATCTTCAGGTTGATGTGTGCTGCAGCTCAATGCATAAAGGCTAGGCACACTGCAAGACCCTCTATGACTGAGGTGATCATATACCTGACTTAATTAAGCTATAGTGAACCCTTTTTCCCCCCCCCCTGAAAAATGATTTATCTTGCGACAAAAACATGTCACATTCTTTTGTTTGCGACTGCCGACTATACACATCAATCAACTACCTACGTATTTGTATCAATTTATAGATTATGTCATTGTGCGTACTCTTAACGAGAGTTAGCAATTTTTTGTCACAGGTTATAGCTTTTTAGTCTTATGATCTCTATTGTTTTCTTTTCAGGTAGTTTCTTTTCTTAAAGGAGAAACTTCTTGTAATGCTCAAGCATCCCCTATGTTGTCTGATAGCAGCAGTTCAAATCATAATTATCAGAATCAGACTGGGCCAGACGGTTCAACCGGTTCATTCGGAAATCGGAGTTTAATCAGACCGGTTCCCTCATAATACCGGATAAGTAATTAAACCATTCTATATCATATAAATTGACCGGAATTTTAATAAACCGGTGAACTCGCGGTTATTTAAAAATTTCATCTTCCTTACAATTACCGAGTTTGGAGTAGACAAAACTCCAAAAATTATTTTTAATAGTTATATTTCAGATTTTATTAGCACTATCCAAATTATGGGATGAACTACGATTACCAAGAAAGAAGGAGGAATAAGGAAGAATGTAGAAGGAAATGGAAAAAAAAATTAAGATAGAAATTCCATGGGTTTCTAAGTTTTGTTGGTTATTTGAATAGAATGGGAATCACAATCCTGATTAGGGTGAAAAAGATGGAATAATATTAGGAGTTTCGTTTTGTGATTAGCAACTGATGGATCTTCCATATTTATTAACTCTTTTATTTTATTTTTTGAAACTTTCTAAACTTAATGGCACCCATTAAGGCATTAATTAAGTAGCTGGAGCATTAATGCATTAAATAATAAATATACAGCTGAAGCATAAATACACTAATCTTTTAATAATAATAACATAACAATTTCTTTTCAGTGTTCATCTAATTATATACAATCCATTGAAAGAGGAATAAAAATCATTCTATTAATTTGATAAATTTATTTATTTTCTTGTCGTTACTCAATTTTAGTCTACCATTAAAAAAATCATTAGTTTTTACTTTTGTTACTTGATAGTTTTATTAGTATAAAATTATGTGTTTTAATTTTTAAATGGTATGTATTAATTTTATACATGTGTTAATACTTTATACATTTCAAAATATAATACCATTATTAACATTTTACAGTGAACTTGCCATATTTTTAAATTTAAATTTGACATGAATTTTTTTAATTTAGTCAATGTTGAGTGATTTTAATTTTAAGCTTGAAAATATTTAAAATTAATAATGGTCTTATAATCTGAAGCGGAGAAAATATTTTTAACTATATATATTTTTAATTATTAAAAAATAATAATCTGGCTCAACTGCCTGTTAAACCTATTGAACCATTGAATAGATGTCTTAACCAATTTATGTGATTTTAATAACTGTGGTCCAAATATGAATTTGAGGAACGTGTGCTCAATCATTAGATGTTGATACATGCTTTAACCTGGCAAAACATGTCTATAGAATGAATTGGAGAAGAAGAAAAAGATCAAGAAGAAGAGATGCAGTAAATATTCTTTTCATTGTACGTATTATAAGGTGGTGTTTGGTTGTTGGAATGTAGGGCGGAAAGAAATAGATATCCCGATTAAGAATTTTTTTTTCGGTGTTTGGTATATTAAGTTTAGTCAGAATAATTATTTCGGCAGTAATATATTTTTTTTATACATTAAAATCGCAATTTATAACTCTTCTTAAATAATTGTAACTCCAATGAATAAGGAAATAAGAAAAAAATATTAAGACAAAAAAACCCTCACCCATATAAATACATAATATAATATATTATATACATTAATAGGTATTATATTTATTTGTATTATATTATATTAATAGAATATATATGGTATATATTATTAAATATATTTTATATTTAATATTGTAATATATAATAAATATATTTAATATATAATATGATATTTCTTAATAAGTATCGTATTTATTTTAGATTATATTATAATATATAATCGAATAATATATGATATATTTAATATTATATATTAAATAATAGTGTGTGTGTGTGTGTGTGTGTGTATATATATTATATTATAATTATAAACATTAATATATAGAATATCTAATATAACGTATAATATCATATGTATTAGTATACATTTTATTAAATTATTATAATAGTACAATATATAATATTATTATATTATATATTGATATAGTATTATAATATTAATATGTATTATACTTATTTTGCATTATTTTATATATAGCTAGTTAGTTTGCTAGTTCATAATATTTTGGTCATTATATTTTTTTTTAATTTTATTTCGATATAATTTTTAAGTAAAATAACCAAACGCATAAATAAAGTGTTCGATTTAAATTTCAATATAATTTGATTCTGATTCCAATAATTATTTTATTTTGTCTTAAAACAATTATATCCAACCCAACTGCCTATAAAAGTTTGTAAACAAATATTTGCTTTTCAGTTAAATACACCAACCCGTTTCTACGAGGCTGCCAACTTCTTTATTCATCTAATAGGAAAACTTCTCTTTGATCAGTTCATGTCGAGTTTGATCAAAGAGGAGATTTCATATTTATCCTCATGTTACTCTTCTCTACGAATTTGGTATAGCGAAAAAATACACGGTCTATCCTGAAATGAAATGAAAGCTCATTTTTATAACTAGATTGATTATTAAATATGAACATTAAAGGTAATAAATTTCTAAGATATATCCACTACAGTCAAATAGAGTGAGATTTTATATGCTTTAAAAGTGATATTTCTTTTTGAGATAATAATATCTCTTATTTTGATATCTTATTTTAAAGTGAATATATTATGTTACGTTTGAATTAAAATAATAAAATGAGTGAATAAATAAAATAGAAAAAAAAAATAGAATGGAGGGTGAAATGATTTATTCAATTTCAACTGCAATAAGTCATTTCATACCTTCTCTCAATGAATAAAATTCATAAATTTTAAAAAGATGAGAATAGTCCATTCTATTCTAATTGAACAATCAAACATAATTTTTTTTCATTTAATAAAAATGAATCATTATATTCTCACATTCATTCTTTCAATCCAATCACAACATTAGATATTAGAGTACGTTTGAATTGAATGAATAGAATGAGTAAAGAAATGAAACGGATAAATGAATAGAATAGAGAGTGGAATAATTCATTACATTCTGGCTTGAATGAGTCATTTCATACTCTCATTCAAAAATAAAATTTATAAATTTGAGAAGAACGAGAATGATTAATTACATTCTAATTAAATAACCAAACATAATAAATTATTCTATTTTTATTTTTATTATTCCAATCCAAAGGTATCAGTAGGGTGTAATTCAAAGTTTCAAACTAGTTATGTTGTCTCACTGTGACACCGCATATGCTTTTCTAAGAGAGGTATATTATGTGTGTAGGCTGCGAAAAGGAGACCAAAAGAGGACATGAAGCATTGATCCTTATTCCAACTTGGAATCTAGAATCTCCCATAGTTGTCTTTTTCACAATTTTGTGTGTAGAAAACTAGTTATCTTTTTATATGGAAATGTCTACAAATATGAAGTTTTAATTTTAATTTTTTTAATTCTTACATGATTTTATGACTTAAATCGAATTATATTTAAACTACTCGCGGGTTTCGAATTTAATCTTGAATTCAAATATCCACGTAGTATAGTAACTACTTTTATAATACATATAATTAGTAATTAAACTTATTATTTTACTTACTTAAAAATAAAAAAATATAATTACATTACATTTTACAAATATAAAATTATAATTAAATTTACAAACAAAATAAAAAAATAATAACTAATTATTCTAATTTTGTTTAATTATATAAATATTATAAGAGAATGTATCGAGTATCTATTCGAATATGTATCAATCAAGTATGTTTCGAATCATGATTAAGAATTTAAGTAGTTCGAATTATAAACAAGTCGAAAATAAAATTACTCATATTCTATTTGTATTTTTATTCAAACTATTTTTTATGTTTAAATTTGAATCGTATTATTAACGAATTCGAGTTTCACTCATATTTTTTCGAGTCAAGTCTACCTCGAATTCGAGTTGTTTAATTTGATTTGTAACATTATTTAAGACCCCTAACATTATCTATAAATTTTATTTATCGTCTTGCCGTCTATTAAATGAAGTCCAAATGAAAATAACTACAAGAAACATAAAAGAATAGTGACTTTAAGTCCTAAATAAAAGACCAACATGTCGTGCCCATAGTCTTAACACAGTTTCTAAAATAATTATAAAAAAAATCTTATAAAATTGTTGTTAAATAGTAGCCCATCACCCAAATTTACTGTCTACGTGTCACTCCCTGATATAGAGGCGTACAATTGCATTCACTTGCCTGCCGTGTACCATAACGCAGCCCATTAAATACGACCACCTCATAAAAAAATCACCTATAAAATCCACAGATAGAAAATATATACTACTAGTGCATTTTAGTATTTTCATCAGAAAGGTGTTTTTATGTGGCGTTGTATTCTTCCCTGTCATCTCCAAACAATCTTTCTCTCTCTAGATTATCTCTTCACCCTGAATCCATCGCTCGCTAGCTAGCTAGCTAGCTCTTAGCATATCTTCGCTATACCCTAATTTCCCCCCTAATTCCAATTCAGAAACAAACATAGAAGACGAATGGGAATCTTTTGATTCTCTGCCGCACTTGCTTGTACTTTCTCTCTCTAAATTCCCTACCTATACATTCATACGTATATACGTATAAGAATGAATCTCTAGATTCAGTTTATTTGATTCTTGTTTAGCTCTTTGTTTGTTGTTCGATGCTTATTTTGATGAAATGAGTCGACTCTGTTCCGATGCTTTCCAGTAGAAATGGCAATGTCAGGTCAGTTCTGCTTTGTTTTAATCCCCGATTCTTATTGTTTTGTTTTTGATATGAAATTTAGTGTGTTTATTTTCTTAGTGATTGTGTTTTATGTGAATTTTGCAGTTTCGGTAGAATGTGTGAACATATGTAAGTTTCCAAAAGGAGAGGGGAATGGAAAATTCGACTGTAGCATCGCCTCATGTGCGTGGAAAGCTCCTAGGGCATTAACTGGATTTCTTGCTAGCACTGCACATTCTTCTCTGTTTTCAGTTTCACCTTTTCAACCAAGTGGAAGAAGATTTTGTGTTAAGGTTTGCCTTTTAACTTGACCCCAAATTGCTTAATTATCATTTATGCAGTAATAAACATTTATGTTTCTAATTTGTAAAATATTTCTTTAGAGAGCCTTACTAAAACACTCCTTAGTTCTTTCTAGCTTTAGGATTGAAGGATTTTTTGCTAGTCTTTTTTATTTTGCTATATATGGAGTACATTTTTCTTTTAAAGCTGTTTTTTAGTTAAAGTTCCACATAGAATTGTGGTTTAGGCAATTAAACTGTGTTCTTTGATAAATGTTCACTCTAAAAACTAATGTAATGGAATGTTGACACAGCTCCAGCATTTTCTTGTCCTTCTCTTCCCTTTTCTTTAGCCGTGAGGCTTGAACCCATCAGAAGGAAACTGAAGCATTTAGGTTTAAAAATTTCTCAAAAGCTAATCTGTGATTGTTTTGGATTGATAAAAGCATTGGTTGCAGAAGTAGTCTTTTAGCTCAGATCTAAAGTTTGTAGTTGTTGATTTCCTTTATTGTGGCCATCTCCTCTTATGTTGAGTGCATATTGATATTGGTACGACAGTAGTTACAATTAGGTCTCCAGGATTGATGGAAGTTTCGCTATTTTTTCTCTACTTTTAAAAATGAATTTTTATGGTTTCAATCATTAAAAATGTTTTTGGGAGTAGAAAAATTTAAAACTGGTTTCGATTCTTGGCTGTTACCTGTGAATGTTCTTTGACTGCATCGTATCGGCTTTATCGCCTTTGGCATTCCCTTTCTTTCTTAATTAGCATCTTATTTTCACCTTCTGTAATAAAACAAACAGGAATGGCAAGCTTGACCACAGACATACACTCACTCATCAGATGTTAGATATTTGATTTTTTAACATTATTAACTTCCCGTGGAGTTCTTTTCACTCAAAAATTGTGTAATCAAGCAAGGGAAATGATGCTATGTACATGAGTGCATGTGTGAAGTCTCAATGTTGTTGGAGCATGGCACATGATGCTATGTGATGTTATTAGACAGGTTGGGAAGTGTGCCATGTGCGTGTTATCACTTCCATCAACTAGATACTGCACGTAAAATATGGGTGCTTCCTTGGCTTGTTGGGTTGTATTTGAAATAGGTTTCCTGGATTTGTTACTGACCGTAGCATTTCAATATTGTGCTTGTGACAGAGATGTGAACCGCCTGACGTGGGAGATTGTTTCTCCACTGAAGCTTCAAATTTTATTCTTCAACAAAGAGTCTTAAAATCAAGTTTGCTTCATCTTGCCCGTGAAAAATGGCATTTATGTTGTTCTACATCGTTCTCGTCAGAATCCTATGATGAGGTTTCTCCTGATAGTTTGTGGGAGGTATTGAGAAATGTTCCCTAACTGGTTGTTACATATTTCGTGTTGTCAATTTGCAATTTGACATTTTCTGTATGGAAACTTTGGAGTTTATTCTTGATGCTACACTTTCTTTTGTTATTGGTGAATATTACTATTACTTTTATTAGTATTATGACAACTATTATTATATGATGTACGTGTTATCTTGTAAGGTATACTTGAGATCTCCAGAAATAAAATAACTGAAAAGGTTCATAAGCCTTTCAAATATGTTAATTACTCCCTCCGAACCAATCTAATTAAGCTACTTTCTATTTAGGTTGTACAAAATTAATGAGCTCATTCTATCCAAATTCTAATATCTCTCTTCTTTTTATTGAAAAGTTGTAAAATAAAGTAATGTTATCCTTAGTTCTTTACCGTTCCTCCTCGAACTATGTATCATTCAAACCATCTTACTTAATTGGGGACTGTGGGATTAATAAATAATATTAGGGCCCAAAGGTTGGTGATTGTGATGCACATCTTAATTCAACATACATGTCAACTATGTAATTTATCAAAGAAAAAGTGGTAACAATCGGACTTGTGATACTATATCTAACCAGAATGGGAATATACACCTCTGGATGTTATGAATAGTCATCAACTTCTAGCAATGGTAGAAGAATGGGGTCTATTATGGGACAGACACTACATTACGAACACATTTCAATTGGTTTTTCTATTCCACCTCTTAGAAATAAAGAGCCTAAATCAAAATGCCATGGTGAATATTTATCAAGGCCCCGTACACATAGCCCATCTAAGCTTTCATAGAATGAAATGAAGGACGCCTCACCCCAAAGCAACCTACTTGAATGTTCAAAGTTCAAACATAAACCTTGAACAAAACATGTCATTTGTTATTTGCGTTGGAAAGATAGATATTGGATCTTTGGCGCAAGTATTTCTTGTTTCCAAATCAAAGTCTTCATTTTTTTTATATCTAAAAAACACAATGTTTCAATTTGAAAAATCTACCTTTTAAGTTCTATTACGTTTTTATTTTATGTACATTTCGTTCAAAAATGGTAAATATTATATGGTAATTTGAAATATGAACAAGTTATGTAGCTTAACGTTCAAAGGATTCTTATCTCGGAGGGTTTAGACTTAAATGGAAAAGAGATTAATATATTGGGTTGGACATTTTACATTTAGCACAACTTGCTATAATGTGGTAAGATTCTGGATCAGAATGGATATGGAGCACGCATAAAGATTACAAATCCAATTTTACTCGAATTTTAAAAACCTAAGAAGCACAGATACAGTTTCAGGGATATGAGTACGCCATACGGGGATATGAAGATTTGCCAAATCCTAAAATATGGGGATTCGAGTGCAGGGGAGATTCGGCACATATTTTATTATTAAATATGTATATATTTATGTGTCTAGTTTATGCATGTATATGATAAAACATTCAATAAATAATATAACTTTAATGTTTCTATAAACATGAAGTCATAAAAATAACAAAAATATTCGTACATATTTCAAAACACATAAGTTATAAAGGAGTGGAGAATCTAGATGGATTTTATGGTATAACGAACTAATTCTACCTTGTTTTACTTCCCCTTTAAAAATTCCTTTTAAATTTTTAGTTATTCTACTTTGAGGTGCTTAGTACTTTTGCTTCTATATGTGAACTTTCTATCATAGTTGACCTGTGAAAATCTTATTTTTCCATATGCAGCCCAAACAAAATTTGTTTAGGAGTTATGGTTGTAACAAGTTTTTGTACACAAATGTGGAGATTGTCTGTGCTTGGTGGTGGGAATTGAACAAGTGTAAACTAATGTTGGAATTTGTAATTTCCCCAGGATCTTAAGCCTAATATTTCATATCTTCCACTGGAGGAGCTGGAATTAGTTCGTAATGCTCTGAATGTAAGTCTATGTTATTGTTTATCTGCACCATGTAATGTTAATTTTCTTGCCTTAATCTCTTACTTATGAGACTGTTTATTTTCCATGTTTACGTCTTTTTGATGTTATATTTTCTAATACTAGTGGGTTTTAGACAACGATCGTCAAAGCTTTATGTTTTATGTTTACAGCTGGCTTTTGAGGCTCATGATGGTCAAAAAAGACGCAGTGGAGAGCCCTTTATCATTCACCCAGTTGAAGTTGCACGAATACTTGGAGAACTAGTGAGTTTTGCACTTTCAAAACATTCTTCACTTCGAGAAGGTGTTTTCACCATCTGCAGAGTTTGATACCTTCTTTGCTTCTATTGTCAAACTTCAACTGACTTTTAACTATATTATAGGAATTGGATTGGGAATCAATTGCAGCTGGTTTATTACATGACACAGTTGAGGATACAAACGTTGTTACATTCGATGGAATAGATAAGGAGTTTGGCGCAACTGTGCGCCACATTGTAGAAGGAGAGACTAAGGTAATTTCGTTCAAATTAGTTAATTACTGCTTTATCATGTGCTTTTATGTAACACTGCCAAGTTGAATTAGTGTTGTTGACCACTGCTTACATCAGCTTGGTTGTATTTGGTAATCTAGGTATCTAAACTAGGGAAACTCAAGTGTGAAAATGAAATTCATTCGGTGCAAGATGTGAAAGCGGATGACCTGCGGCAGATGTTTTTAGCTATGACTCAAGAGGTGATATATGCATAAAACTCTATCATCATGTCCATGCTGTTTCTGATCAGTGCCAGATGGCAAGTAACCCTATTTCTATTTCAGGTCCGTGTTATTATTGTCAAATTAGCTGACAGGTTACATAACATGCGGACACTTTCACATATGCCACCACATAAGCAGGTCGTTTGAATCTTGAATTAGTATTGTAGTTTTTTATTTTCTTTTCGAGTTAAAATGTATTATAATGTAGTTGTCC
Source organism: Hedera helix (assembly GCA_947179155.2). Taxonomy (NCBI): domain Eukaryota; kingdom Viridiplantae; phylum Streptophyta; class Magnoliopsida; order Apiales; family Araliaceae; genus Hedera; species Hedera helix. The sequence continues at coordinate 46,961,099 of OX359271.1, read as the reverse complement.
TTGCTCTTAACATTATTCATTGTGTTCAGTCCAGCATTGCAATGGAGACATTGCAGGTCTTTGCTCCTCTAGCAAAACTTCTGGGAATGTACCAGATTAAGGTAAGCTGTCTACTTCCTTTTGTATTTTGGTGCCTTCTGAGTTCCAAGGACTATCAAGTGTGTTTATCATTCTATATTATCATCCACACCAAATCCTTCTTCCTTGTTTTTGAACTTATGATATTGTGTCATAAACTCATAATTTGTGCAAGTTAATCAACTTTCAAGAACCAAAGTAATCTTAGTTGAAGGTGAAATATCTCTTTGTTGGATACCCAAAATCCTTGCATGTGCTCTAGGTGCTCATCCTTTTTCTATTTATGAAGTTGGGTTCTCATTTTGTACATTCTTTATACACCTATCTCGTCCATTAGACCCTATATTTTTTATAAGTTTGAGGTGTGCATCTTTTATTATCTTTGCATTTGAGTTGCTGACTTTTGATTTTCATATGCCAAGTTATTGGCTCTTTATTCGATCAGTCATAAATAGATTATTGTGCATCTTGGTGTCAGTTTTATAATTTGCTTTAAGCTTTACCTTACATGGGAGATGACATTTTTTCTTGCTTTTTCAAAAATTTAATTTATTTCATATGGTACGATGGCAATTAAGTAATTTTAAAGTGTTCAAATGGACATTTCACTCATTCTATGGCAACCATGCAATAAAAGGAACAAAACTGAGAGGCTTTGTTAACAATTTTATAATGAAATTCTGCTGACGAATAACTTGCTAGTGGCATATTAGATGGGAAGTGTCAGACACACATCCCATACCCTTGCCCATCTATGTAGTACATACATGGAGAGATTTCATGTGTTAGTAATACGTAATACCTTTCGACCTTCAGAAGTAGCCAATCTCCTAAGGACAAAACTACTTTGTTTTCAATTGAGTTACTGCTCAATCCATTGCCATTTGATTCAAAAATTGTTTTCTTATTGCCTTGTGCATATTCTGCTAATGTATGTACCATTTTCTGCTTGCAGTCTGAACTAGAAAATCTATCCTTCATGTACACAAATGCTCAAGACTATGCTATGGTCAAGAGAAGAGTTGCTGAATTACTTAAAGAACATGAGAAGGAACTTATAGAGGTACCAATTTCCTCTTTCTCATTAAAGTTTTGTCATGTGGTTCTAACTGAAGCTATTACAGCTAAATTTGATGCCATTACAAACCAGGCATTGCAGTGAGCAATTTTAGGATGTGTACATATGGAGCTATGTTTAGCTATAAATGACAATTAAATATCAGTTTCAGAGTGTCGTCCTCTGCTTATCAGGATCTTCTCCTTGTATTAGGCAAATAAAATTTTGATAAAGAAGATTGAGGATGATCAGTTCTTAGACCTAATGACGGTGAAAACTGAAGTTCGGTCTGCATGTAAGGAGCCTTACAGGTAACTCGCTGAATTTTTTTATTCCTTTCTTTATTATGTAAGTGTTTTCTATTTCTTTTTCTTCTCCTCTCTCTTCCCCCCCCCCCCCCCCCCTCTTACAGGTGTCAGGTGGGGTTGGTCCAGATCTTATATTTTTCTATCATATTTTGAGATATGTTAGCTGACACGGGCATACACGTTGTCTATCACTCTACCTAGATTGTTTTTTCTATGTATTATGATTAGAAGTTGAGCAAACAGTAGTAACTCATTGGCGTAGGCATGCGCAAACACAACTTGTCAGTGTCAAGCAGTTTTAAGAAGGAATATAGAAATTGTAAAGGACTCATTGTTTGCCACTATTTTGCCTCTACGTTTCATGCACTGAAGGAAAAATTTCATAGTTCCAAGTTGAAGAAAATTGCGTAGACAATATTGATGGAGACCATTCAGATTGTGGAATTCTGTTATGGTAAATCTGTCTTTAAGTCCAGATCATATTCTTTGAAAAATGATTGCACAAAGAGTCAGATAATGAATAATCGTATATAATATAATGCGTCTGTATATACTTTTTAATGTTTTCAAGTTTGTATTTTTTGCTTCTTAGTCGAGAACATGTCATCACTAATGTCATGATTCAATCATAAAGGAATAAATAAAATAATGTTATGATTTTAATGACCTTTTTTTTTATTCTCATATATGTATAACTGATTAACAATTTGAAGATTTTCTTTCAGAAAGCTTTATTTTATTTTCATATAATTAATATAAGCTTTCAGAAAAAAAAAATCTTGTTCATGTTGATTGCTAGCAGTTTATTGTGTGTTTGAGTGGTATTACCATCTTTTTTCGTGCAAAGTGCTGTTACGATGTTTATGAGAGTTTTAAATTTTTTGAAGAAGTGAGGATTATGTAAACTAAGATACTGAGTTGTAATTACCAATCAAATGAACGTTATGTTTGAATTATCATGCTGTGTTTGGTCCCAGATGTCAGCTTGGGTGTATATATTTTGGTGCTCACTTTAAGAAGTAATTCATGTCTGGGTATGGGACATGAAGCATGAGCACATGTGCTTACCTATTATATTTAGCATGCCTCATTTAGAAAGCTAAAAGACCCGCTTTGTTATAGTGAATACGATATCCAGAAATTATTTCATGCAAATATTGTCATGTATTTTTCTGTGGGAAATTTCCTTCTGGAGCCAAAATGAATTGATTTTGGTTGCCTTTTGCTAGAAAACTGTATATGTCTGTGCTACTGTTTCTATAAAGATCTCTTCAGCATGCTCTTAGTTGTTTTGTTTTTTCCTATATTATTGCAGTATCTATAAAGCTGTACTCAAATCTAAAGGTTTCATAAATGAAGTCAACCAGATAGCACAGGTTAGTTGTTATAAATAGCTTTCAGGTGGTTAATTGGAAACTTGGCATTGTTTTTACTTTTTCCACCTGACATACTTCTAACATTTGGATCACCAGCTTCGGATTATTATAAAGCCAAAGCCATGTATTGGTGTTGGGCCTTTGTGTAGTGCGCAACAGGTATATCGTAACCCATTTCCAGACTATTGTTTATTACTTCCTATAGAGAAAAAAGTCGACATATACTCATTGTTATCTGCTACATGTCTTTCTCTCACTGTTGTTCCTTTTGCAGATCTGTTATCATGTCCTTGGGCTGGTACATGGAATCTGGACCCCAGTTCCTAGAGCTGTGCGTGTCTCAATCTTATCCCTTCTTTCTAAGCTGATATTTATCATCTTTTTTTTCTTGTTCTTTTTTAATCATTTTTAAAATTTATAGAAATATTAATCGAACTTTTATAACAGATGAAGGACTACATTGCAACCCCAAAACCTAATGGTTACCAGAGTCTTCATACAACTGTAATTCCATTTCTCTATGAGAGCATGTTTCGGCTGGAAGTTCAGGTAGTTTCTTCAAATAGTCTTTTTCTTAATCTTTAATTTCTGTAAGTTCTTACGTTGCTGAGAAGTTCTTTTGCTTGCTATTTTCAACTTTTTTTATAGGCATCATCAGTTTTCCAGTATTTGGTTTTAATTGTTTTCCAGATGTTTATTTCTATGTTGGTTGATGTATGTTTGGCAGATAAGGACTGAAGAGATGGATTTGATAGCAGAGAGAGGTATTGCTGCTCATTATAGTGGGAAGGTTTTTGTTAATGGTTTAGTTAAACACACAATACCAAATGGTAGAAGTTCAAGAGCCAAAACAGTCCGTCTTAACAATGCAAATGTCGCTCTCAGGGTATAGTTTACAAAAACTTGATACTTCGTGATCATCATTCAAGAGGTTTCCTCATAATATATTTCAATTTTCTGGACTTAACTATTTTAGGTAAAAATTCTTCCTTTCTTCCAGATTGGTTGGCTCAATGCAATTAGAGAATGGCAAGAAGAGTTTGTGGGGAACATGAGCTCTAGGGAGTTTGTGGACACCATCACCAGAGATCTTCTAGGCAGCTGTGTCTTTGTATTTACACCAAGGGGGGAGGTAAAGAAGGACGAACTATTTAACATGTTAAAAAAATAAAAATTGGTCAGTTATTTGTTTTATGCCATTTACAGATTAAAAATCTTCCCAAGGGGGCAACTGTCATTGATTATGCATACATGATTCACACTGAAATTGGAAACAAAATGGTGGCTGCAAAGGTATACTATTCTACTTGAGTGTAGTTTGTTCTTCATGAATCGAAATGTCATTGCAAGATTCTCTTTTTGCAGGTCAACAGCAATCTCGTTTCTCCCTTGCATATGCTTGCAAATGCCGAGGTTGTGGAGATAATAACCTATAATGTCAGTTCCTTCTCTCATCTTGTATATGTTAAATTGAAAGAAACTTTTTCTATCCTGTCTCTACAGCAACAGTAGTTCTTTGTACATGGCATGGTTATATTTCCATCAAAATGCCTCGGACTTGTTGAAAGAATATTTATATTTTTGTATTGTAAATGCATTATGAAGAAGAAAGGCAGTGCTCTTTGTACTCTTTATGTAAAATTACGAAGTCGTGTATGGACATGGTTCAAAGTGCATGTGAAGTTTAGCCATTATGATTTAGTGAATTATGATAACAACACAAAACAATGAATAAATCTTGATGGTACTTAACTACTTATATATATAAATGGAAGCTGAATTCCTTTTCTCATTAAAAATTACTTCACAGCAATTTCATAAATTTGGAGAGCCTTTGGTTTTGAAAGTTTTAAATAGATTTACATGTTCTGTTTTCTTTTGGAATGTTTGAGCATTTTGTCCTGTTGCCATTTAAATTTTCTGTATAATGACACTTTTAAGTTTATTCCACATAGCTTGGTGAATAAATACTGGTAATTATTGCGACTATAATAGATAGCTTGATGTTTGTCACCCTAATCTTAAGCATGCTGCATGCCCCATGTGAAATCCATGACCCTGGCCTTTTTATTTTATCATGTTCTGTATCAATAGTATATTTTATTTTAGCTCACTAGCTGCTTTTTGTCAGGCGTTGTCTAGCAAATCTGCTTTCCAGAGACACAAGCAGTGGCTGCAACATGCAAAAACACGTAGCGCCAGACACAAGATTATAAAAGTAAGTTTTGTCTATGGAATTGAACATGGATAATGGTATCCCCTGCCTCTACTGTAGTAATATAAACTTCATGTTGTTCAGTTTTTGAAAGAGCAAGCTGCGCTATCTGCATCTGAATTAACAGCTGACTCGATAAGTGAATTTGCTGCTGATTCTGAAGAGGATTATGAGGTGGAAGAGGTTTCCGATTATTCCAAGGGCGGTAGACACACATGGGAGAAAATCCTCAGGAATGTTATGAAAATGTCTTCTTCAAAAGTAAGTGAAGATGATGATGTTTTTCAAATTCAAAATGGTAGCATCAAGGTTCCCAAGGTAAATGGAAACCATAGCAAGCATATGCAGAATGTGAGTTTGAAGGCCAAAGGAGAGTTGTTATCACAAGGAAATGGTGTTGCTGAGATGATACTTGCTAACATTCCAATGTACAAGGAAGTGCTGCCTGGTCTAGAGAGCTGGCGAGCTTGCAAAGTTGCATCTTGGGACAAGCTTGAAGGGCACTCCATCCAGTGGTTTTGTGTGGTTTGTATAGATCGAAGAGGTATACTTATGCATACAAAAGTTTTTTTTTAATAGACATTACCCCTTGTCGTATGTTATCTTAGGTATTATTATTTAAATAAATAGAAAATTGTTATCATATATGTTTGTGGCAACATTTTTCAATGTTTTGATGGATCAAATTAATACCATTATGCTATATGAACTTAAGTTATTATGGGATATTGGTAGATAGCTCTGTCATAATATGCAAATTACCTTTTTTCTGTTTTCTACTATTCTTTTTTGTTATTATCTGATATTTAAAAAAATTCAGGCATGATGGCTGAGATCACAACTTCGTTGGCTGATTTAGGCATCACAATATGCTCTTGTGTGGTGAGTAGCTGATATAGATTTTGGGGAACTATCTACAACATATATGTTGTTTCTTTTCAAGTCCCTGAAGCTGTTCACATCTGTAATAAACTTTTTAAAATTTTCAGGCTGAGGTTGACAGGGGAAGAGGAACGGCTGTTATTTTATTTCATGTTGAAGCAAGCCTTGACAGTCTGGTATGCATAGCACGTGCGCATTTCTATACCCGATATTGTATTTATTATTTATTGTCTTTGACATGAGAATTGTATCTTTTCCATTCAGGTTAGTGTTTGTTCGAGAGTGGATCTAATTCTTGGCGTTTTGGGATGGTCCACTGGTTGTAGCTGGCCTGGCTCAATGGATAACCAACAGATTCGAGAATGTTAATCAATTATGGGTACTGGTGATGGGTTTTTCACCCAGCTGACAAAGGCTTGGGTGTGAATTTTTGTCTGAAAATGAGATTTTTTTGGGTCGAGTTCCATAGTTGTCATCTATATGTTGAATACAAAGATTAAATAAAGCACCAAGTCAATATGAGCAAGCATGGAGAGGAGACTGTATATAGTGAGAAGAGTAGTAGTATGGAGTATACATGTACAGGTACCTGCAAGTAAAGAGTAGTGAAGATTGAGTTATACATAGCATGTATTTATCATGTTCTCTTTTATTATCTTACTCGAGTTTTTTTTAAAATTATTGGTATCATGCCCCAAAATGAGAATCCAGATTCTCTTTTTGGGATGTCCTAAAATAAGATTCATTCCCCCCAAATCAAAGTCCCATTTTTCACTATTTTCACGTAGTCTTGGTGCTTATAATTATAAACCTTTTTAAAGAAAAAATCTTGTTTGGGGGTACGTTTTGATGTACTTGTGGTCCTGTGGAAGTAAGATTGTGAAGGAAGACTGCCACCAGCATGGTTAAGAGTTTTATCTAGGCTGTATTTGTCTTGATGCTCTTAACCGTGCTGGATACTAATGAGTAGGTAAAGCATCGTCTATAGTGGAAGTGAAGGTAAAAAAAGAAATATAGCAAAAAAAAAGGGGTAGAAAAAGAAGCATTTGAGTAGATGGTGGCTGTGTTTAAGAGAAACAAAGAAGGAAAGGGACGATGGAGTTTAGGAGATATTGGTGTGGCAAGTAAATGAATGGTGGGTTAGTAAATAAATCGTATGTAGTGAGTGGTATGCAGTGCGTTGCTATTGAAGTGTTAGGTAGTTGGTGAGTCTTAATCGAAGGGAGGAAAATGGTAGGAGCGGCAGTGGGGTGGGGGCCCTCACATGTACCAATATCACAATCGAAAAAGCTAGCAAACTACAATTGCCAGGTTCTGTAGACAAAAATTGATTTCTTTTTTAATTCAAGTATTTTGCCATATTCACTTATGGTGTCATCTGTTCTTTTGTTCAGTATTCCATTTGGTTTTTCACAAAACAGGACAATAAGAGCTTCTTAGTAAATTATGTTGAACCATACTAGTTTGTTTATCTATATTAGATAAGAATTTTAGCTTTAAAAACTCTACTAGGCCTTTCTCAATGCGTTGGAGCAATAACCTACATATTTGATTACTTGCATGTTTTTTCTGCCTAAACCTATGGAAAGTGTTGCGAAAATAGTCCGAGTTATTATTATTAATATATATACTCGTACATAGAAGAATAGGCTGGGTCAGTCTCTCAATGGATGACAACTTGTCACTCAAGATGACACTAGGAGGAAATCTATTTCGGCAAAGTGAAGCCAAAATAGCAGCAGCAGTAGCAAAGGCACCGCCAATGACAATATCCAAAATTTCAGGTTGAACAAGTTTATTGGTTGTCTCAGTGCGGCGGTCTCTGTCATGAACTTTTGCGTAGAGGCCCTCACAAATTTGCCTTCGCCTTCTTTGATGTTATGGCCATTGGACTGGACATAACCATTCTCCGTGTTTACTTTCATATCTTCCTCATTAGTTTCCTCCAAGTTCTGCTCATTGGCCTGCAATTCTTTCAATTTGGGTGACAATTCCTGCACTGAATCAGCCGGCCAAATAGCCTCAGCATTGGATTCCAGGGATGAGTCTCCTGTTGTTTCTGAACTTTCTTCAACTTTTCCAACATTATCTTCTTCATCATCACTCTCTTCTTCATCGTCGTCTTCATCATCACTCTCTTCTTCATCATCTTCTTCGCTCGATGAAGTTTGTAGAGTTTTTTCAACTTCCAAAATATCTGTGTGGACCGTCTCAACTGTTTCCTTCCCATTTTCACTGCCACCATTATTGTCATCGCCATCTTCCACTGCTTCACTCAATTGTGTTTGCGGGTTTTTATCTACTTCAACAATATTTACATGGACCGTCTCAACTGCTTCCTCAACATTTTTGCTGTCAATATGATTGTCATCATCATCTTCTTCACTCACTTGTGTTTTCGGTTTGTTAAATACTTCGACAATATCTTTATGGACTGTCTCAACTGCTTCCTCCCCTTTGGCAACAACATTTTCGCTGCAATCATTACAATTTTCTATCCGACCTTTTTCTGAGAATTGCATTGGTGGGTTGTTTTCTACTATGATCTGATCATAAATAACGTCCTTGGCTGTTTCATTCTCTTCCATTGGTTTGACAACTTCTACGTGCAGAGCTGCTTCTGCAGAGTTGTCCTCGTTCAAGTTTCCGGATTCAGAAAGCAATGGACCGTCTGGTGGTGGCACTGACAACTCTTGCACCTTGACACCATAAACTAGAAATGAATTGCTCTCAGGTGATAACTTATCAGAGATAAACTTGTCTTGATCACCAGTGATGGGGGACTCTTGGTAGTCACTTAATTGCATTTGTTGGTCATCATCTTCTACTGCAATCTGATCTGCTTCCTCACATTTCCCATTAGTAATTTCTCTATCAACCTCATAGGAATCTTCTTCTTTTTCCTCTGGTTCAATCAATTGTGCTTGTGGCCTGTCTTCAACTGTGATCTGATCTCCCTGAACTGCCTCAATTGTTTCATCCCTTTTCATTAGTTGCATAGTTTCAATGATTAAGGGCACTTCAGCAGAATCATCATTTCCAGGTTTGGAAAGCGATGAACTGTCTATCACTGACAAGAAGATCTCTGCCTTGTTTACATCATAAGTTTCAGCTTCATTTCTATCTGTTACTGAACTATCAAAGCAGATAATTTCTTCATCTCCATCCATGGTGACCTCTTGTTCTTGACTCAATTGGATCCCATTTTCAGCATGAATTGCCTCAACCAATTCTTCGCGTTTCTCAACAGTTATCATCTCCCCATCATCTTCACATTCTTCCCCTGGTTTATGTAGGCTTTCATCCACCCCAAGCTGATTAGCCTGAGCTGCCTCAACCAGTTCTTCAATTTTTCCGACAATAATCTCCCAATTTCCATCAAGTACTTCTTCTTTTTCTTCTATAGTTGATGGAATTTCGCAGTTATCATCTACAACAACCCGACTGGAATGAGCTAACTTAACCTGTTCATCCACTTTCCTTGCTTCGACTTCTTCCAAAGGCTCATTCTTCTCGTTCACCTTCCCAGATGGACTGTCAAAAGCTGGAAAGGAGAATTCCTCTTTACTGATACAGGATTCATCACAAAAGGCATTGTTCCCTGTTTTTTTAGGAAAATCAGACAAGAGAATCTCTTTATCTTTCCCGCCATTAATTTCAATCTTAGAAGTCTCATCCTGAACAAATTAATAAACAAAGTTACTTATAAGCATCCTAATTTTAATCAAACTTGATCTACTATGATTCAGATCAATTGATTGTAAGGGGGTCCATGGAATAAAAATATAAGAAAGAAGATAAAGCTGAAATTAGAAGTTTAGAATTACCAAGATCAAAATTTGTGTGGAGCCCAACTCATTTTGGGCATCTGCTGTTCCATTGCTGCAAATATTGGAACATCAATCCCATCAATTTCATACAGATTTCTAATCACCAGAAAAATGGAAAGCAAATAAAAGAAAGCAGTTTATGCCATAATTTTCAAACCTGGGATGATGATTTAGAGGCGAAGAAAAATCTGAGACAAGAAAAGAGAGCCCTTCGCTTCCTAATTCATGATCATCCTTCAACTTGGACTTGTTTAACAGATGAATTTGGTTGGTTTTTTGGTTATGGGTGGAATTGGAATTGGAATGTTGTTTTCTTTTGATAACAAAAGAAGAAACCAGAGCAGCTGTAGCTAATGCTCCACCCAACAAAATAATACCAGCAAGACCACCGCCGGCGCCGGCCACTATCTTAATTCCCATCTTCTTCTTTTCTTGCCTACCCTCCATAATTTTTCTTTTTAATACTACTAATACCTCCAATCCAAGCTTTCTGGGGAGAGAGAGAGAGAGAGTATCTTTTGTGTTTTCGAGGTGTTGTATTTATTGGAATCTCACCTTTTAGTTAAGGGGTTGGTTTTGCATGAGAGAGAGTAGGATGACTGTAATGTGGAGTGTGGACGAAGACTGAGCCAAGTGTGAATTTCCGGAGATTGACGCGGAACTTTCGTTTCACAATATTTTTATTTTTTTCACTTGTTTATTTTTTAATCATTTATATCAGGCGTGATTATCGAGGTGGAAAAATGAAAACCATCTATAATTAAACTACACAACTTTTTGCAAATTGGGGGGAAAAAATGTTTTCTCTGGTTACTACATTAAGGGGTTTTGTTTTTTTTTCAGTTCTAATTTAAATTTTTTATATTTTTTTTCGTCCAAAACTCAAAAACAGAATGTAAATTAAAATAATTAGCGAAGGGGCTGGAAATGATGTACCCTTCCCCATATTTTTTTAAAATAGTGAAATTTATTTATTTTTATCTATAATTTAGAAATTCTGAGAAAGCATTAATCTCTTACTTTTTTATATCATCTATATATTAAATATTAATTTATTACTCTTTTATGTTTTTAATGATTTTGAAAAGAGTTTTATTAAAATTTTATATCTCATCTGTCACTAAGACAAAATATTATATATATATATATATATATATATAGTCGACTTTTCGGTCCGATCCGATCAAAAAACTAAAAAAATAGTGACCCAGTCAAAAATCAGTTAACCACCGGTTCAACTGGTAAAACTGGTAATTGAACCTGTTGACCCGGTTTTCAAGTATATATATTTATTTTTTTTACAAAAATATTTTTAATAAGATTTATAACATTATTTTACTATATTTTAGCTTATAAAAAATTAGATATTTTAAAATTTTATTAATTATTAATAATATATTTTTTTTATATATTTATGAAGTCACTGATTTAATAACGGTTCGACTACTGGTTGAATCAGTGATCTATCCACCCGGTAATTTTTTTGGTTAGATGATCAATTCCATTTTCTAAACATTGTATATATATCTTTATTAAAATATTTATTTACATTAAGGATTGTACATTACTTTGAAAAAGTTAAAAATTGAACTTAGAATTAACATTTTCCTACCGGAGAAGAAAAGAAAGGCACGATTTCTTTCATGAACAGCTGCCATGCCATGCATACTTTGGATGTGTAATGGGCAATACCTTGCGTCGATTTCTTTCATGAACAGTTGCCATGCCATGCATACTTTGGATGTGTAATGGGCAATACCTTGCGTCTGTCTGTCTATACACACCGCATAAGTTTTTTAATTTTTTAATTTTTTTATAAAACGTTCGTATTAATTTTATTAGAAAATAGGCTCAAGATCTATAATTATGAACAATTGTTTTTATTAAACACTTGTAAATGAGTACATATATATATATATATATATATATATATATATATATATTATAATCAAAAATTAATATTTATATATATATTTTTAATATTTTATAAATGATTCTCTTTCGTACGAATGTAAAATAGATACCGAATGAAATCATATGAATAATATATTATAATTTTGTCAAATTTTAGAAGTGGGTAAGACGATAATGCGTGCGAACAAAAACGAGGAGTAGTAGAAAAACGTTGAGACACTTGTTGTGGTGTTAGGAGGCAGGCAGGCGGCCGGGGGTGGGTCTACTCTTCAAATAATTTATGCATGGTGTAGAATGGTAGACTAGACTAGAGTAGACTGGACTGGAACTGGGTTTTGGCATCCTCTGGCTTCGGTTGGTGCCTGCCACTTCCGCAAAAACCACCTTACCAATTTGTTGACTTTTTCTTTATTTTATTAATAATTCCTTTGTTAAATTAATTTTATTTATCTTAATTAATTTTTTATTATTAATAATTAAATAAATATATTAATTTCTTTAACACTAAATAAGTTGACTTAATAATATATTCGATATTTTTTTTATAATAATAATTTTATATCTATATCTAATAAACTTGTAAACAGATATCAGTGTTGAGAAAGATAATGAATGAAGGCCTAATTAGTGGCACTAACAACATCAATCAATACATTTAAAGAGGAATTGAAGTGGTGTTAGCAGTGATTGGAAATAGAATATTTTTTTAAGAAATTGCAGGAGTTGACGGCTACAAAAAGAATTCTATTGTGACTTCTGTGATATTAATAGGTAATTGATAATTTTTATTATAAAAGTGTCGTTATAAATGTATAACGATGATTAAATCGTCGTTATATGTTTTATATGTGAGTCTTATTTGTGAAAATATCAAAATTTATTGTGAAAATATTAATTTCTTATTTTTAAATCTACAGGAAAAGATTATTTTGATTTTAGTCAATGTAATTATGAATATTATAATTATCTATAAAGTATTATTTAATTATTACAAAATGTTTTCTTTTTCAAGTTTTAATAAATCACAACAATTTTATATTCTAAATTTTACAAGATCGGCCTTTTAAGGTTGAAGGGAGACCCTTTTTTCGTATAGTGGAAGGTGTAATGTCATACTAGACTTTAGACATCAAATTGACCTGCTAAGAACCAGATTGGTGTGGATGAAACAGTATTTCATATTACAAGAAACAGCTCTGGGCTCGAATATGTAGCCCAGCCCATTTTAAGTATTCTAATTTCTAAAAGACCAACCCATTCTACATTGGGCCTTTGGGTGCCGATAAACAGTTAGGAGCCTCAACCAAGAAAAGTACATGTCTATTAAGAATAAAAAAAATAAATTAAATTACACGATTATCATCTTTTTATTTTATTTAATCTCCCAATAAAATAGAGGAGAGAGAGATAAAGAGGAGTGAAATTTACATAACTTTAATATCCGAATAAATATCTGAATTATATGGATATCAAATAACCGAAATTAAGCTTCATTTTTGTCATACAAAAAAATTTATTTTAATTTTTCAATACTAGAACTTTTAATCAATAATTAATAATAATTAACAATCAAAATAATTCATAACTTTAAGACAGTTTAATTATAAATTAATTACAAATACTACAAACTATATATTTCTTAGTTGCTTTCAAAATTTAAGACACAATCATATTAATTTTAAATTTTAAAATTTTATTAACGTTTAAAAATCAAAATATATAACTAATTAAAATAAAGTAAGCATTATTAATAGTAAAGATAATACTTTCGTGCATATCATAAGAAAGATCGCCAGATGGTGCCAAAATTGACTTCGGGGACTTGATAATTAAAATAAATATTTTCTCTCTCTCTCTGTGATTATCCTTTTATTAATTAGATAAGGTTCACCATCCTTATCCACATTTTGACGTAAGGTGCATAGTTGAGGCTGCAACTTGGAGGCATGAGGTCGGCCATTAGGTGTCATGTGTATGGCTGGGATGTGAGAGACTCTTTTTTAAAAATAGTTTTTTTTTAAGAAATTTAATTCGGTTACTCGGTTAACTCAATAATATAATTTTTATATCCGAAAAATCAAATTAAAAAACTATTATAGCCGAAAATATTGAAATAACTAAAATATTTTGATTAAAAAATTCGATTCACTTCGGTTAAGTTAGATTCAGTTATTCGATTTAATCTCTTTTTTGTTTAATTATAAAATTTATTTATTATTTATGTAAGAGAATTTATAAAATTATTTTTTTTATATATAAAAATATTAATTCTCAAAATTAATTAACCTTATCAATAATTTAAATAATAGCTAGGACCCACAAACTATTTTTTCTCTGTTTGTGCTTAGTTTGTATCTATAAAACTATCCTTTCGAAATCTATTATCTATTATATATATTAAATATAGGACATTGATATTATATCATGTCAAGTGTATTAACACTAATAAGCTATCAAATATCACTCTCTTAATCAATTTACTCCCTTCCAACGTTAATTACACAACACGTGTCAACTATCCACTGATTACATTCTTTCTATTTACTTATTACTCTCAATTTTTAACTTCTTTCACTTACACATAACAAATTAAAAAAAATTACAAAATCATAAATTAATTTTGCACCAACATCTCACACAATAACTTATTTTATATTATATCATGTTTACCCTTTTCAATTTCTTCGATTTTTTTCAATTAAACTTAACAAATTAGATTATTCTCACAAAAACTGAAATTATTTTTACACTTATACTTTCACAAGAAAAAAAAAATCACACCTAAATTTTTTCTAATTTTATTAATTTCATACTCAAACAAAAGAATGTAATATTACCCATAAATATGTCACGTATAAAAATTATAAATTATCTCACAACTCTCTCAAATAATTTATATCCTAATATTGTAATAAATCCAATTTGATTTTATATCGCAGCATTTAAACAATTCCCAGTTTTATGAGTGATTAATATAAACACGTTTTTTTACAAAATCTAAAATTAATTTTGCACCTACATCTCACAGAAAAACTTTTCTCATAATTGATCTTTTCAATTTCTTTAATTACACTTAACAAATTATACTATTCTCACAAAGCCTGGAATTATTTTTATACTCAAAATTTTCACACCTAACATTTTTATATTCTGATATTATAAAATTAAAAATTGCAGCATACAAATCTAAACTAATATTTATATACCAAGATTGCAACAAATCTAAATTAATTTTATATTACAATACGTAAGCAATTCCAAATTGATAATTAATGAAAACACGCTTTTTTTTATCCTTATAAATAGAGACCACCTCTTTCATTTGAAATTGTGACGACCCCAAATCCGGGTTCCATAACCTCGAGTTTGGTTCTCACTATTCAACACATTATTAACAATTAAATACATACATTGCATTTAAATATCGCGGAATAATACATATTGGTTCCCTTCAAAAGGTTACAATACCAGAGTCTATCAACCTTAACATAATAACAGTTCCTATCACAAGGAATTACAAAAAGTTTAACAACCGTAAATACATAATTAAATATCTAATTAGCATGCATAAGCTAACTTAAGCTCTGGCTTTTTCTTTTCCCTTATCCTTCTTTGAGCAATCAGGATTATCTGAAAAATGGTTCATGATATAGCAAGAATGAGCAACTAGTTTGCTCAGCAAGTTTAGAACAATCATATGGATTTATTATATCATGAATGAATGAGAAATATCATCAATGATTCAACAATAGATATAACAACAGGATTCAAATTTTAATAAACATAATATTTGAATCTTAAAATGCTGAGTGGTCACTAAGGACCCTGAACTAACTAGGGTATAATAGAGTTTCCTCTGACCCTTTGAGTTGTTTGGTTTTCAAGGGGATCAGCCTATTCAACCCGCTGTATATGCATTACATTTAGTCACTGGCGCCCAAAGTCGGTTTCCCGACACAAAATCCCCTAATTTAGGGTTGTTCAATTCTCAGACTTAATATAAGAAATCCGCACCCAACAATGGTTTGGATAAGCTTTTAAAAGTATTCAAGTTATTGAATTTAGAAATGCAATGTCTAGCTGAACTATTAGCTTCAGACATTTTTAATACAGTTCATGAATCAAGAACTAACAAGCTTCAAATGCACTAAGTGCGATTGTATAAACAATATGGATGTGGAATAATTTTAAATAATTAAACCACTTCAAGCTTTAACAATAAATACAAGTATGGAAACTTGTTCAACGATAATAATTGAGTAGGGTTAGAGAACTTGCCTGTTTGCTCAGCTACAATAATTGTCTAGCCTTAACTAACTTGCTTTGAAAGACCTAACATTAATAAAGCCGGTCTAATAATTAGTACGACGTATTTGCATAACTATACGTTTAATAACGAACTTATTTACCACATAAGTACTAACACATAAATTACATTAGTCAAAACAATATTATTAACCTTATAAACCCTCAATCATATTAGGTTAATAATTTAATAAGTTAGAAAATACTTTTCTTATGTGTTGGACACTTATTAAACCTTTAAACAACTTATTATAATTGTTTAATTAAATTCAATTTATTTTATTAACTCAATCTCTTTTTAATTACTATTTAATATTGATTAAATAGAAATTAATTAATTAACTCTAGTTATTATTTAAAATAAATAATAACTAATTGTACTTATTTTTATTTAATTATAATTAAATAATAAATAATTATTAACTTAGTTTTAACCTTCGTTAATTTAATGTTAATCAACCAATAATTAACCAAGTAATTAACCTTACTTATTATTTAATTAAGGAAATTAAATAATAGTTTACTAATCTTAATCCTCTTTAATTATTATTTAATGTCAATTAAATAATAATTAATTATTTAATTAATTTTAATTATTATTTAAGGTTAAATAATAATCAAATCATTCTTATTTATTATTTAAATTAAATAATAAATTATAACTCTAATAACTTAATTTCCATTAATCGTTATTTAATGTTAATTAAATAATAATTAATTACTTAATTATCCTTATTTATTATTTAATAATATTTAAATAATAAATAATTAATTTATAAATTTTAGCTCTTTTTAAATATTATTTAATAGGCATTAAATAATAATTGCTAATTTATCATCTTTATTTATTATTAACATTTAAAATAATAAATAAATAATAAACTTATTTAACTTAACCATGGTTTAGCTAACTAGATTAATATTTAAAATATTTAAATATTAAACTTAATGAAAAATATCCTCCCCAATATTATTTTTGTATTATTATTATTTTTGTTATAATTTTAAATTAATTTTCAAATATTTAAATTAATTAAAATTTACCCGAATGGCATTTTCGTAATTAAGTTGAAAAACCGGACCGATGGCAGTTTCGTAAATAATTCGAAAACTGAACCGAGGGCAGAATGGTAATTCTGCCAAGAAAAACACGGAGGGGCATAAATGTAATTTCGCCGGAAACAGTTCTCGCGCATGGCGCGCGTTACATGTTTTTCGGATCAAAACGGCGTCGTTTTTTAAAGGCCGGAAATGGCCTCCGCGCATAACGCGCGGAGTAATTTTTTTACCAACACCAAACGACGTCGTTTGGCTCCGCGTCGTTCGGTGAACAGTGGTACGCGCGCATTGCGCAGCTTTGTCTTTTTTTTTCTTCCTCAGCAGATTGTGAACAGTGCATACATTAAATGAAATTATACATTCAATAAATCTTTAACTCCTCAATAAAAATCCAAAAAATTTACCAATCACCTTATATTAATTTATAACATGAAAAAATTAATTTTTCATGATTTAATAACATATTTTTTATAAAAAAATTCTACATCACATAAACTACTATAAATCATAACTTTTTGTGTATAACTCCATTTTGAGTGATTCAAACTTTATTTTTCTTATGATTTAATGTTCTATAATATTAGAGCATTAAATCTAAATATTATCAAAAATTATCGTTAATCATTATTTTGAGATTTATTTTCACACCACCAAATACAAGTTTTTCATTCAATAAAACTCATAACACATAAGTTAAACACATGATCAACTATATAGTCATACATAGCATAATATTAACCATAGAAATTATTACACTAATATTTATACCATAACTTGAAAGAAAAGCAAGATTAGGGTTTAAAAATAACTACCTTGTTTTGATAGCTATTCTCCTCTTCTTTCCAAAGTATGTTGTGAAGGAGGATGGCATGAACTAACTTAGGATTTCTTCTTCTTACTTGATCTCTCAAATATTATGCTCTCACTTAAAGTTTTCTCTCAACTCTCTCTAGCTCTCTTTTGCTTGAAAAATAAAATGAAGTATATCTCACATTTCAAGTATACTTGAAATATTACTAGATACACAAATTATATCTATAAGCTAGACCATCATATGCTAGCTATTGGATACTTACACAAGCAAGTTAGTCCATACATAGTTGGTGAAAAGAAGCATGATTTCATGTACTACAAAAATTAAAACAAGCAATCCTTAATTAAATAAATGGAAAATAAAATAAAATATCAAAACATCACTTTTTCTCTCTCCTATGAAGGCTCTCGGCTGATCTCTCTTTCTTGTCCCAATTTGATTGTCACTTTCCATTTTTTAATAATTAATAAGTTAATTTAAGTATTTTCCAAGTGGGCCAAACATTGGGCTTTAATTTAAAATACCAATTGGGCTTCTATTAAATTGTTTGGGCTACTAAATTGTCAAATTTTATTATTCTCCACTTGGGCTACTAATTGACCCATGTTGGGCTAATTTAATAATTTACACATTAATTATTCAATCCATGATTAAATAAATAATTAGATTGAATAAATAATTAAATATTCTAACCCATAAGTATTAAATTACTAAATGGACTAATAAATATTATTATTAATATTTCACATTATTTACATTAATTAATAATCATATTAATTAATTTATTATATTTAATTAACTCATTATATTCAATTTAATTGAATATTTAATTAATAGGAAACTTATCAATTATTTTGATATTAAAACTTTAGGGTTTGTTCACTAATTTAATATCATATTAGTGACCTCCTTTAATTAATTTTAGTAATTAATTACATAATTATTTAATCACATAATTAATTAATCACATAAAAAGATTTAAATAATCTCGTAAAAATAACTCGTTGGAAATTAAATTAATAATTTAATTAATAAAGATGTGGAAATTCTAGGACATTACAGAAATCACCCAAAAAATAATTATCTCTTTCATATATTTTTCTACTATATAATAAGCTTATTTTTCTTTTCTTCTTTTTCTTTTTCTTTTTCTAACGCTAATAACATTTTGTTTCTTTGCCTCACCCATTAATATAATAAACCAACAACTAGATAAAAACCTTCATCTTTTGTCGCTTAAAAATACAATACCGTATTACCATTAAAATAATACTCTCTTTAATTAGTTACTTCCTTTAATAACTAAATTTATATATATATATATATATATATATATATATATATATATATATATATATATATATATATATATATATATATATATATATATATATCCAACCACACACCAAAACAAACGGAATATTGATCGTATTATTTTAATTCATTTGGAATAATTTTTATATTGTCTCCCTCCACTTATAGGTTTTCCTACAACAACACTCATTTCTCCTATTTATCTCTCTTTTCTTTAGCCCTCATCTTCCTCCACTTTTAAGTTTTTTCTGCAACAAGGAAATTCAATTTCTCTTATAATTAATGCCAATATTTTGCTTTGATTCCCAACTTTTTAGTTACCTGTTAATTAGATATACACATTTGTGTGTGTACATTTAATTCTATTATGCTAGAAATTGTACCATATTACATAATTGTTGCTACAATTTAATATTTGGTGCTTAGTTTTATAAATTTATTTGTTGGTCGATGCAAATATGCATCGAATATGTGAAATCTATCGAGCGACGGAGATTCAGCATATAAGGTGTGTTAAGATTTGAGCATAACAATTTCCTCTTGGCACATCTATTATATATATTTCACATATACTAACACACAGTACATTGACATCAGTTTCTATCAAGTGTCAACCACTAGATCACTCAGATTCTCTTCTACATTAAATTATAGTAATTCCAAATTGATATTATCTAATAATTTTGTTTTTGAATTATTATAATTACATATATATATTTTTAATTATATACTCACACAAAACAATTTAAAATTATCCCATAAATATGTCACGCATACAAATATAAACTTATATTATATCCTAATATTACAGAAATTTCAAAATGATATTATCTAATAATTTGAATTTGTTTTATTGTAATATTTTTGCAAATAACTTTAACACATAAATATATGATATTATCCAATAATTTGAATTTATAATTTTTTTACAAATAATTCTCAGGCAAAAAAATACATAATATTATCCCATAATTGAGTTTTTGAACTTTACTTACACAAAATTTTCACATAAAAAACTATTTTTAAATTCCTGAATCACAAAATAAATAAATAAAATATAACATTATCCCATAAATATAAATCTAAACTAATATTATATCCCAAATTACAGCAATTCTAGGTTTATATATATATATATATATATATATTTTTAACAAAATAAATAATCCCGTATATTTTAACAAAATGAATAATCTCGTTGCAATGCGCGGGGTTGTAATGACACATGTCAACATGTCCATCACACCACTTCCCTACTTCATTTATTACTATATTTATCCAATAATTTATTTTTTGAATATTATCCCATAATTTGGGCTTTTGAACTTTATTTATATATAATTTTCACGCATAATTATTTTTAATTCATTACTCAAAAAAATATATATAACATTGTCCTACAAATATGTCATGCATATAAATTTAAACTGATATTATATAAAAAAAAATTCACAGCAATTCTAAATTGATATTATCCAGTAATTTAGCTTTAGAATTGTTTTATTATCCCATTTTTGAAGATAACTCTGACACATAAAACCAGTAATTTGAATTCTTAATTTTCTTACTAATAATTCTCAAGCAAAAAAATATATAATATTATCCCATAATTGGGCTTTTGAACTTTCTTTACATAATTTTTTTTAAATTCCTTAATCACACGAGAAAAAAAATATAACATTATCCCATAAATACAAATCTAAACTATTATTATATCCCAAAATTGTATCAATTCCAAATTGATATTATATCTTATAATTTCAGTTTGATATTTTCCCAAATTGATGGGTAATTGATATAAACACGTGTTTTATTCACCCTATAAATAACGATTAACTTTTTTATTTCAAATCACATCAGACATATTTTTTAATTATATATATTTTTTAACAAGATAAATAATCCCGCGCGCAATGCGCAGGGTTGTATCTGGTTAATTTTGAGTACGAATGACAATGGTGTGGTGCGGTTTCACTTTTTTAGTGATTAGAACTGCACCGGTCTTAAAAGATCTTGAACTAAAATCGCATCGCACTAACATCAATTCAGTGATTGAATTGAAACTGTATCGACCGATTTATATTTTGAACCGCACCGCACTAAGTTGCATGGATCAAAATTTAATAATATTCTTGACTTACTTTTTTTATTAAATTAGTTTAATATTTTTACAGAACATGTTATAATAATATTTATTAATTAAAATAGCTTAAGAAATATTAACAAGTAATACAAGAATATATGTGTAATTAAAACTAAGATAACATTATTGTAGATACCCAAATTTTGCACTTCTCTACTAACCCTGGCAGGAGGGCAAAGTCGTCACTTGACCCGACATGCGAAAAGGAAAGTGGACCCCAACACAAAGCCACCCCAACGACTTACGGTCAAGGCCGCCACAACGAACAACGAGCATCAGGTTACTTGAGGCAAGGCAAACAGTTGATCCAAAAGAACCTGATTTGATAAAAAAAAAGACGACTAATGGCCACTACGCTTACGATGTTCGGGGGTCTCGCTCGCCGGCGAGCTGGCGGGGGTGGAAAGGGGGCAGCGCCCCCTGTAAGCCAAGCACAATTAGCAAATTCTATATCAAGTCGCAGCCCTCCGAACTAGCCTCCCAGAACAATATGACACGTTTCCCAGGGATTTCCGGATTGCAAAATACGAGCCTTCCAGTGAAAAAACGAAAGACCGACATCAGATGCGAAAATCGAGAAAAACACCAGAGCCAGCTGCACCTGCGACCAAGATCTGAAGTTGCTAAATCGCCATTTCCAGTTTCATTTTCAGCAGACGCGGACGGAAAGAAAAACGGGAGAGAGAAAGGCGACGGGAAGAGAAAAAAAGAGAGAAAAAGAGAGAGAAATGTGAGATTCTTCCATTTTTTGTTAGATCTTAACATCATATATTGTATTCTAAGTGATTTTCAAGTGTCAAAGCATGTATTTCGTCATTTGGAAGGTGAAAAATCCGAGTTTATAGCATTTGTGATTTCGTCTAGTTAGATCTAGTTTTATTTCGTTCTTACTGTGTTTGTTGGGTGGATCTACTGTAGATCCGAATATTTGGCGTATTGTGATATTGAATATTTTGATTTTGTTTGTTTTAAAGTTAGATCCAATGTAGTCAATCTATATTGTAGATCTGTGGATTAGGGACGGTTAGGAATGATTTATTGCAGATGGAATCTCCTCCTAACCTCCCGATGATATCTTTTTAGTTTATTTCATAGTTTTTACGTATGTAACGATTGCAATGCGCCTGTATGTAAATATGTAAATTTTCGGCCTTAAAACGACATCGAGTCGAAAATCGGGTTTAAGGCCCCGTGATAGTAAAAATATGTGATTGTGGGTGTTTGGGGTTGTCTAGATGGCTCACATGCCCATGGATAGCCCCGACACGTTTTGAATGCTCGTTTTAATTTACGACACAAAAAACGATTTTCCAAAAATAAGGCAAACGATGACGATTTTCTAAAAAAAATCAAATTAGGATATTAGATACACGGGGTTTAAAAAGTAAAGAGTTTTGGCGAACTTTGATCCTTGTTTGACGAAAAGGCTATACTTGGTTTTGAAATGTCATAAAAGATATTTTCGGAAAAAATAAATAAACGTTTTCATTAAACTTTATGCATAGGGTTAAAGAGTTCTAGAAGTTGCCTTCATTTTATTTATATTTACTGATTAGAAGACAATGTATAGTCTCGATTCCTATTTGACAAAAGTTTAAAAACTATTGTTTTCTAAAATGACATCTAATAAAAAACCTCATCGTTTTCGAAATTAAAATCAATCTTTCTTATAAAAGCGAAGCCTCGTCATTTGGGTTAAAAGACGTTTAAACGCTTTCCCGACAAAACACATTTTGCCATATAAAATCAAAGCAACCTTTATGCAAGAATTCATCACAAACATCACCTAGGCACGCACGCACACACAAGCAACACACACATTTTAAGATTTAAAAGGATAGGAAAATATCGAGATTGCGGTAACCGTGTTTCACGGAAGTCGGGGGGTGCCCAACACCTTCCCCTCGCTTAAGCAAGCCCCCGAACTCTATGAATCTCGGTTTGCGGACCAATTAACTCGGAGTCACATATGAGCCAGCGATTACGAAAATAAAATTCGGATGAGTTGGTACATCCATTTTAAATATACCAATTGGCGACTCTGGTCAATTGGCTCATAAAAAATCGATCTTTCAAAACCCGTCGACATTAAGCCGACCCTTTTCAAAATCACATTTAATTCAAAAGGCTAAAATTGGAAAAGACTTTTTAATAATAAAAAATGAAACGACGGAAATCCCGGCGTCGACAATTATTATAGTTTTAATATATATCAACAATATATAAAAACATTTTATAAATTAACGTTTGATTTGTAAAAGTAAAAAGTAATAAAAATATATGTTTGAGTAACTCTATAATTATATACAATATAGAGATATAATTAAAATAAACAAGTATATATAGAACGATTCAATGATCGGTGTACTGCTGGTTCAAAAACAATACGATGCGGTGCGGTACACTGACGATTTAGAGGCAAATACTAAAATCGTATCACACAGACTCCGATTTTTAAATTTTTGTACCAAAATCTGGTAAGACCAACTATTAGGATAAAAGGTGACCGATTTGATGTAATTCGATCGGTTTCGAATCGATTTTGATTTAATTTGACATTCATAATTTTGTGGTCTTTGTTAACTTGGATGTTGAATTCACTTTTGTATATTTTCAATCCAAATTAGTTAAATCTTGTTAAATTATGATGATACGATTCTAACGTGTATATACGTAAGAAAAAATTAATTAAAATATTGTGAATCCATATATAAAATTAGGGTTTATATTTGACAAAATAAATTTAATGTACTAAAACGAACAAGTCAGAAATAAATGAACGAGACTTTAGATGGGCCTCTATAAGTCCTGGGACAGAAGGCTTGTGGAAACAACTCATTTTTGGGAATTGATTGAGAGATTGGATTGGTGGCTATAAAAATTAAACGAAATGGGCATTACTCAGGTAACCAAGGGTATTTTGAAAATTTTTCTATTATTAAGGGTATTTCTGAAATTTTTTATAGAGTCACATGCTTGACACATGACCCTAGCCAGAAAACTCAATAAATAACCCCCTCATTCTATGAGGAGGGGACTTTTGGAGCTTTAGCCATGAGAGGATTCTCTTTATGGACCAATGTTTAGAAAATCGGATCGGTGATCGAACCGAAAAAGTTATCGGGTGGATGGGTAACTGGTTCAACCAGTAGTTGAACTGTTATTGAACTAGTGACGTCATAAATACATAAAAAAATATTATTAATAATTAATAAAATTTTAAAATATCTAATTTTTTATAAGCTAAAATATAGTAAAATAATGTTATAATAGTATTAAAAATATTTTTGTAAAAAAAAAAAAAAAAACTTGAAAACCGGGTCACCAGTTCAACTACTGATTTTATCGGTTGAACTATCAGTTCAACCGGCGGTCAACCGATTTTTGACCGGGTTGTTGACTTCCGATTTTTTGGTCAGACCAGACCGAAAGGTCAACCGCTTTCGGTCCGACCGCCAGTGTGACACCCCCAAATCTGAGCCCACACAGCCCAAACTTGAGTCGTCAAAAGACTACAACAAAATTATTACAACAAAGCACAACGTACAACAATACAGTGTATAATAATACACAACTAAGTTTTCACTATTATTGCCACACTATTTTACAACACGTGAAGACTACGACAGCTATTCCTCGGACTCTCACTCCATCCCCCGGCTAGACCCTGTTACGTTTTCATCTCCTGTTGAAAAACAATGGAACAAAAGAAAGGGTGAGCTCAAATAGCCCAGTAAAGAATATCATAACTAAGATAATGACGAATAAATTATCATTAGTCTTCAACAGTTGAGCTTTTGATAGAATACAATAGACTACAAGGTTTATGTCAAAAACTGCAGTTAAATTCTTAAACAATGTTCAGATCAATAATAGCAGCGGAATTAACAATCTATTAGAAGAATAATGCAGACCATAATGTCCACTCGCTTATCTTTTTAGTAAAAATATCATCAACTTTTATCATCTGAAATACCATTAGTCAAGATAATACAACTTCACAGTTTCTGATCATAATCATGCAGATCAACAGTTCGTCTTTGCACTACGGACCAAAGACATTCAATATAACACCAACGACCATGATTATACCAGATTCAGCCTTTGGTCATAATCATACCAACCAACAGCTCATCTTTGCACTACGGGCCAAAGAGAACATTCACCACGTGCCATAAAAGACACCGAACAGATGTATCGCCTTTAACCTAGTATATCGCCTTTAACCTATCATCTGTTCAACAATTATATCACATCTGTGCCCCCGGCCACAGATATTCACAACAACTTGATTCTTGATGATTAATACAAATAACAGTGATACAAATGATGAACAGAAGAACAGGATAAACAATAAGTATCGGAAGTTTACTTTGTGCAGATTCAAATAATGTCCAAATTGCCAACATGATGTGGAGTGAAATTTAAAAATGATATTCAAGATCCGCAGTTCAGAATAACGATTACAGTTCAATAGAAATGTTCAGAAAATAGGAAGGTTCAGTTGAAATAATGAAATTCAACTATTATGGAACATATAATATTTTCAGAAATTATAGAAGCAATAGTTCCATAATAAGTTTCGATTTAGGTGTATGAAAGAAAATAATATCCCTTACCGTAGCAGGTTTGATTAACAAAAGGTGAAGGAAATTAATATCCCTTACCATAGTAATTTTGAATAATGGAAGATGAAAAAGATGGTATCCCTTATGAGTATAAAGGAAAATGATATCACTTACGAATATGGAATAAAAGTGTCATGTGATAATTCGTGTAGACAAATTATTTTCACACGAGACAAATAAAAAGGGTTATTCACCAACAAGCGATAATCCGCGCCGTAAGGTTATTCCCATCAATTTGAATACGAAGAGTTATTCACCAAACAGGCGATAATCCGCACCGTAAGGTTATTCTCAAAGATTAATAAGGAATGAATACAAAAGGTTATTCACCAACAGGCGGTAAACCGCGCCGTAAGGTTATTCCCACAATTTAATACATGGAAGTAAATGGCACAAGAAAGAAACGATATTATTTTCGAGAATCAAAGAATGATAATCTCTTCAAGTAAGAAAGAAAATAATATCCATTTATGATGATGAAAAGAATGATACCCCTTACCGTAGTAAGTTTAAATAATAGAAAGCTTTTAAAAATGAATCTTCTTAAAGAAGAGTCTTCTAAAGGAAGATTTATGAATACCGTGAAAAATAGGAATTTATGAAATTACTACTCTTTAATAAAAGACTTACTTGAAAATTTTCTGCACTCCTTTTAGCTTTCAAACACTCAAAATAACCTTACTATTCTCAGAGAAAACTCATAAAATTCTTATAGAAAAATTCTATGTTTTAGGTGTGATTTTTCTATTCAGCTGAACAAGCTATTTATAGGAGAAAAGAAGTTACTATGCGTGGTAGGTGAACAGAAAAAAATTCAGCAGAGGCTACTGCGCAGCCTCCACCAACCATCCCAGCAAAAAACTCAATTTTCACATTTCGTGTGGGCCCCACAGTGGGTCCCACATGTTTCTTACTATTCACGTCACTATTCACGTTACTATTCACGTCACTAATCACGTTACTATTTCAAATAGTAAAATTAATTATTTTATTTTTTATTTATTTATTTATTTTTCCTGTTAGTCCAACATATAAAATAATGTTACTACAATAATGTAAGAAACACGTTACATAATTTTAATAATATAAATTATAGTGTATTTGCTACTGTGACAATTATTAGATTCAATAATTTTAAACTACAGTGCACCAACAATTATTGACTCGATGATATGAAATACAGTGTAATGACAATTATTGAATCAATAATGCAAAATACTGTGTATCAACAATAATTGAATTGATAATATAAAATATTATGCAGTGACAATTATTGATGAAATGATGCGTAACAGTTACGGTGTCAATAATATGAGACACTGTGCAATACCGTGTGCTACTGTAGAGTACCGCATGCTACAGTAAAATACCATAAATTATCGTATGCTACTATTCTTTTATCACCGGTATTTTAACAGTTAGCACCGTTGACTATTTTTATTAAAAAAGTTATTTATGTCGTTTTCTATATCCGACAAATATTCCGTTGTGAGGTCCACCAATAATTTGTTATTTCGGCGCCGTCGTACGGCCTGAATATTCCCCGACAAAACGAATATTGTCCGACAAGATAAAATTTGCACATAACATCCTTAACTTTAAACTTTATCGATTTAACCACTTACTGTTTCAGAAAAATATATATGAAGAAAAATTAAATTTTATATTTCATAAAATTCGGGGTCTTACAGCCAGTCCGATCCAATTTTTTAAACATTGCTCTGGACGCAAGGGAGCTTGAAGGATTCTCTAGAAGCGCGAACGACTTCAAATTAAGTTTTGACTTAGGACACTTGTGACTGCACTTGGATCCTCGAGCTTAACTTGGATTCACTTCAGATCCCCAAACACTTGACATAGTTATTGGACACTAACGACTACGTTAGGACTTCGAGAGTTGTGCCACGTGTTACTCGGATAGTTGTTTATCAGTTCTTCTTCTCTCTCCAATCCGTTTATCAATTTCATATTCGTTACGGATTTTCTCGCCTTCACCGTTATTATAAACTTTAATCTTAACAAAATACGATATTTTTTTATTTATAAATATTAATATTTATTTGTGAAAATAATAACTCATGAAAACCGTGTCCCGCAATGAGAAATTCTGTTATTTTTTTCGTTGTATCTAGAAGTGCGAACCGTTTGACCAAAATTATACTAAAGTAACATGATATAGCAAAATGGAACCTCAGTAATAGTGGTTAATTATATATTTCAAAATTTTGATGAATCAAATTGAGTTACGGTTAGATGGGATTTTGACAACAATTCGTATATACGGCTATGAAACTCTGATTTTTGGGTCTCGGGGATTAGTCGCAACCATGAGTCAGCCTGTTCTTTCGGAATTTTTTTTATGTTTATTATTTTGACTTCTACATTGTTAAGAATCTAGAATATAACGGAACACAATAATGATAGACGAAAAATTATTCAGTATTTTATGAATAAATAAATATTATATATTTTTTTCTCTTATATAATAATAAAATTTATAAATAACGAGACTTTTATAAATTTTATTATTATGTAAAAGTATATATATATACTATTTATTTACTATATTTACTCTGAAGAGATTGAATAATTTTTCGACGATAGAGTGACCGACTGTATATCAAGGGATATTATTAGAAAATTACAAAATTTTAATGAACCTTCTAGGAAGACCCATGCCAATTCATGCATGCAACTAAATTACGCTAGGATAAGTATTTAGTCAGCTTTCGTGGCAGGAACCCCTACGCGTGACAGTTCAAAGAATCAAAAAGAAGAACCCCCGGGGCGGCCAACCCCCACTACAAAAGCCCCCCAATTGCCTCTGTTTCTCTCTCATAAAAAACAAATCTTTTCCAAACAATTCCCTCAAGTTTTACCTCAATTATTATTACCATCATTTAGTTCCACTTCTTTCATCAAGAAAAAGATTTCATTTTTCTGATTCAAAATGTGTGGAGGTGCAATCCTAGATTATCCTACCACTCGAAATTTCAAGCGCTGTGTCTCCTCCGCTGACCTCTGGCCCACCTCTCTCTCCGGTAAACTCGACAGTTTCCAGTTCGAATCCAATCATTTATCTCAAGAGGAGACTCCAACCCTCAAAAGAGCTGAGCCTAATTCAGGTAACTTTCCCACCACCTGCTCTGCCTCTTCCTTTAATTTTTGTTTTATTTCAATTTTCTGATTGATGACCTTATACAAACAGGTGGTTTACCTCTCGGAAAGACAGCAAAGAGGCAGAGGAAGAACCTGTACAGAGGAATAAGGCAGCGTCCATGGGGGAAATGGGCAGCTGAGATTAGGGATCCGAGAAAAGGAGTGAGGGTTTGGCTGGGTACTTTCAACACCGCTGAGGAGGCCGCCAGAGCCTACGACAAAGAAGCTCGGAAGATTAGAGGAAACAAAGCCAAAGTTAACTTCCCAAATGAGGACTGCTTTAATCAATTCAATGCCAAAAATCTGAATCAATTTGGGTCAAATTCTCGTTCTGGGTTTTCTGCAGTGACCAGGGAGGACCAATTAACTCTTAATTTTACCGGCGAAGATTGTATGAAAAATGGAGGCGATGGGCTTAGTATTGCTGAGCAGTTGGAGAAGGTAAAAGAAGAGGAGAGAGAAAATAAAGAGAGAGTGATTGATCAAGTGGAGGAACAGAACGAATTGCAGACGCTGTCGGAGGAGCTGATGGCCTATGAGTCCTACATGAAATTTTATGAGATTCCGTATCTTGATGGGCAGTCGGCGCTGACTGCAGCCGCTCCGACGAGTGCGGCGCAGGAGAACGTCTTGGACGGTGGTTTGCTAGATCTTTGGAACTTCAACGATGTCGTTTGAAGAGTTGTCTGTCAAAACTGACAACAACATTGTTTTTGCTTTATATTTTATGGGGTAGCTGTAATTTCGTTGGATTAGTTTTTTGCAAGACTGAAGTTTTAATAATTTAATGACAAGAGCCTAAAGGTATGTCATTCATTTTACTCTGTGTCAAATGAAATTGTAAGTTGTTAGCAAATACTCATCATTTTGGGTTTACATTTAGAAACTTATTCCTTTTTTTACACTCCCCCGTCTAATATCATTGATTTTTGTAATCAAACTGATTTTTTTAAAAAAAAAATTAATAATTAAATACATATAATTAGATTTTTAAATAAGTAAATATTAAAATTAATGTTACTAAATTATATGCAGTTTATGATATTTATATATATTTTTGTATATATTTAAAAGAATAATAAGATTTATTAATTTTAAAAAATGATTAATTTGCTCATAAAATTTAATAAAGAACTTTTATTCTATAACGGATTAAGTATCATTTATTAATTGATGAGGACTCGATTTTAATAACTGATAAAATAGTCTCATTTTCAAAAAAGATTAAAAAAAAAAAGGAGTTCCGATTTAATTGATAATGAGGTCAACTGAAAGAAATATGTGTTTCTAATGTTTACAAATGAGATCTCTTAGTGAAATAAAGGAAGTAAAAAAGGTAATATTCCTCTTACCGGGACAAGAACACTAATAATACATGAGAAAGATACAAGAATAGTAGGGGGGCTACATAAATTATTAAGCAAAATAGAAAATAAATATTTACTTATTGATTAAAGAAGACCAATATTAATTAGCATATCATACATGCATAGCGTATTTGCCTATTTGGGTTACTAAAGCTGAGAAATGCCTGTGAGCGCTGGCGGCTGGTTTTTGGTTCCTAGAAGGCAAGACACTTAGGCAGGCGCCCACAGAGATGCATCCTCATCCTGCGCGTTTTTACTACCTAACTGGCTACCCACCTACCAACCGACCAACGTGTGTGTCGTTTGTCTTTGGTGGTACAGACTACAGACAGTCATGTGGATGACACGGACCATTATATGCCCTACAACTTGTTAATAATAACTGCTTGCTTACTGTATTCACTCATTCATTTTGTTACGGGTCAACGCGCCTTGCAATATGGATGGACTCGTAAAACCTTACTAACTAATGGGTGGGTTCCATAACCCCAAACCTATTAGAATATGAAGTAAAAGTAAAATTACTTTTTTGCGATTCTTGATTAATTACTAATATTATAATTGTAATTGTAATAGTTTGGGCTCGTCGCGTGGAGGTTTTATTATCGCTAACTTTCCGAAATATGTTGGAGGCCCATTTGTCTTCTCACATAATGTCAAGGCCCAAACCCAAAAACAGCCATCTTCAAAACCCTAGCTGTCTTTGTGGTGGTGATATAAAATCTAATCTTCTATTTGTTCTTCGCAGCTGCGAGAGGAAGAGAGAGGAGAGCGAAATGGTGTCGCTGAAGCTTCAGAAGCGGCTCTCAGCCAGCGTCCTCAAGTGTGGAAGGGGTAAAGTTTGGCTCGATCCAAATGAAGGCAACGAAATCTCCATGGCCAACTCTCGTCAGTTATTCTACCTCTTACACTTTAATTTTTCATTTCTCAATAATCTGCTGGCTATCAAATAAGTTGAAATCTATGAATTCTTTTTAGTTTCTGAATTGCTGTCCTATCCGTGATTGCTGATTTCTATTCGTGTTACTGTTCCTATGTTATTTTGGATTAATTTTATTTCTCAGCTCGATTACCTTTACTTGTGCAATTGTTTTAGTTCATGTCCATCTATTTATCTATATATACGAGTGTGTCTTCTAAAATTTGTACAAACAACGGCATTTGATATCTTGTAGTAGGCAACATATTAAAAGGATATATTATGTGGTAGTTAAAAATCATTTTCGACTGGAAAGTTAATGTATGTTGCTTAAACGTTGATATAGTTTAAGATAAAAGAGTCTGAAAATCAATAGTGAGTTGTCTTAGTAAATGTTTGATTAATGAATGCTTTACTTCTATGGCCTATTCCTTGATTTTGAAAAACTGACTTTTAGTTATCAGGGTTTGAGCTAGTAAACTGGCTACTGAAATTATATTTTAAGAGTTTTACTATTTGATATCTAATTTCAATTTGCAATAGACAGCTGATAATTGATTGAGAGGTACTGGAGTGCAGTGATGCTGGTAACATGAGTTTGGTGGTTAGAGTGTGTTATAATTGAAATGAAATTCAATTGGTTTTACTTGAAGTTAACTCATATGAGTCAAAAGTTTTATATTTGTTTTAATTTTCTGGGTTCTCTGAGTGCAGGACAGAACATAAGGAAGCTGATCAAGGATGGTTTTATCATCAGGAAACCAACCAAGATTCACTCCCGATCTCGAGCACGTCGGATGAAGGAGGCCAAGAGAAAGGGTCGTCATGCTGGATATGGTACTGTTATTTATTTTACTCCTTAAAGCAAATTGGGACACTAAAGGACAATTTTTTTTGCTATGTATGATTCATTGCTTATACAAAATTACATTAAAAGTGGGAAAACATAAAATCATCTCCAACATGGGTGGGTAGTTATGTACAGATTCAACTATTTTCACGTGAATAATATACAATAACTAAATGATTGCAAGTCTGTGTTCAGTGTCTAATTCAATACAAATACATGTAATGTTCAACAGAAAAATGTTAATTCGTTACGAACCTTTGATTCTGAGATTTGAGATAATTATTTTGTTGGCTTTCTATCAATGATATCGCATCATACATAGCATGCCCTATGCATTTCATAACACGAGTAATAATAGCTAAAGGAACTCCAGAATTTGTCTTTCTCAAAGTTAGATAAGGAAATTAAAGTATTATATTCATGAAAAGTAAAGTCTTTTGAACTGTTACATCCTCTAAAATAATTACAACTTTTTTCAACTTATGGATTCATTACACAGGTAAGCGCAAGGGTACAAGGGAGGCAAGGTTGCCAACTAAAATCCTATGGATGAGGAGGATGAGAGTTCTCAGGCGTTTGCTACGCAAGTATAGGGAAGCGAAGAAGATTGACAAGCACATGTACCATGATATGTACATGAAAGTCAAAGGTAATGTTTACAAAAATAAGCGTGTGCTGATGGAGAGCATACACAAAACCAAGGCAGAGAAGGCTAGGGAGAAGACATTGTCTGACCAGTTTGAGGCTAAGAGAGCAAAGAATAAGGCAAGCAGGGAGAGAAAAAATGCTAGGAGGGAGGAACGCTTAGCCCAGGTAATATGAGATGATCCTTGGAGCTTCCTATTTCAAACAATACAAGCAATATTGACCCAAATGTTTTTTTTAGCTGTCTGGCTTTTAGCATCTATGCACAGATAAAAAATTAATATGTTGATTGGATTCTGAGCAAGACTGTTCTTGTTTCCTTAAAATATAAACAGGGACCAGTAGAGAAAGCAACACAAGCCCCACCACCGGCTGCTCCTACCACTCAGACCCAGTAAGTATTTCAGCGGATTTGTCAGAGAGATTTAAATGCCTGTTGAAAATATGTTCTTAACTAAATCATGTTTGTGCGTGCAGGGTATCAAAGAAGTCAAAGAAGTGAGAGCTTCAATTTATGAGCATGACTGAGGAGGAACCCCGAATCTACTGGATGTCCTCCTTAGCATGGCAGTTTAGTGTTTTTGATCTGTATGGCATTTTGTTTGTTTTGTTAACAATGTCACTTATGTTTAGATGGAAGGGATATAATCTTGATACTAAGTTATATTGGATACTTAATTCTCGAATGGTTTTTTTCTTTCTGTTCTATGCATTCATTCCCTCTTTCAGTAGAGTGAGTTTTGTTAGTTCTAATTTTAAAGTCGATGATGCACTTCATTTTCTGAAAAGGGGGGGGGGGGGGGGGGGTTATATTTTGGATAAAGAATCAATAATTTATTGAGTTCAAGAGAAAAAAATTTCAAGAGATATATTCTTGTGTACAAGTATTATATTAATGGCTTTAACAGTAAGAAAATACTAGTTATTTAGCCTAATATGTAGAAACAATAGCTGGATGATATGTATTCAGTTTTGGGGATTGATGGGTTTTGCAGTTTTGGATAGCCAGAAGGGTGCATTTGTGACCTCATAATGTACCTTGGCTTATTGTAAAGATGAGCCTACATTGTTATGCTAGTTCCTTGAACAGTTTTAGTGGTATTGCTAATCTAGGAATTCCATTATCTCTATTTTGTCTCTCTGAGGAGCAGAGATGTACAATTATTTAACAGCTATTTTAGCAATTTCTTTACTACTTTCAATTGGAAAGTTTTGGTCCTCTTGATTGTGCTTGAAGTCCGAACAGGGCCATAAGCATTGGTATGGATATTGCCAGTAGATATCACATAATTGTTTGCTCACTTGCGAATTGTGGAGCAAGCTAATACAGGGGGAGTTTTCTTTCATTATGGCCAAAAATTTCCTCCCAGATTAAAGCTCTGTTATATGTTAGGTGCCCTGCCCTTAAAAATGGACATTGTTTCATCCCTTGATTAAAAGGGCACTAAAATACTCCATATGAAATTGATGTCAGCAACTCAGCATATTTGAACTTCAAAATGCATACATTTGCGGTGCATGTAAACCAACAAGCTGACCCTCCTTTCTATTTTTATCCATTTTCAGTAGTACTTAGAATTAGATTTCAGAAATGAAACGGTACTGGTGGCGTTTTGAAACTAAGCTTTGTGGAAAACATCCCCATATCCTCTACTACAATGGAAATTAGCAGGAAAGGAAAGTAGTTTGGTTCCATAAAACGGATTCTATAAGAAATTTTCTACTTCAAGTGTCCTCTAGGCTGAGATCCATCAATATCATCATTTTCATAATACCTCAAAATAATGGTTAAAAGTCTGACTTCATTACTTGCGCAATCTGGTTCCACTGATGCTTCCCTGCTCCAGTTATCACCTAGAAACTTCTTTGGTAAAGTGGAGCAGAAGTAACTATTTACTCATCTTTAGTTAGAAGTCTAGTCCGATGAGATCTCCACTACCTTGATGAGCTTTACCTCTCATCGCCGGTTGTTGAATTGTTGGTTTATTTGGACTATTGCAGATTCCAAGTCTCACAATGAATGTAACTGTGGTACCCTTGCCGAGGCCCTCACTCTCTATCCAAAAGTGACCTCCCATGAGAATTACAAACCTAATATATACCATCATGTTATAGGATAAAGCTATAGAAACCTATGAAAGGAATCTTTGGAAGAACAGTTAAACTTATAGTCATACTGTTTGCAAATGGCAAGTCCAAGACCAGCACTAGCAGGAAAATTTAGTGATAAGATGTGGAAGATCGTGTCTGGTAATACCACAGCCAGCATTCTTAACCTGAACGAAGAGAAAAAGGGGATAGGGATCTCGCGGGGAATCATATAGCCTCAACATAGCTTATCAAAAAGATTCAAAGAATTGAAATTCCCAACCTGCACTGGTAAGTAGTAGCAGCCATCACTTGACAAAGGACAGAATTCACGAGTCCCCCAGTATCTAGAATGCTCTGGTTTTGCAATCGATGCCTCCACTGAAACATAACCTTCCTTTGTGAAATCAACAGCATTTCCCACAACATTTAAAATGGTTTGCATAAGATGTTTCTCGTCACCAACAGGTTGGGCAGGAAAATCCATAGCTAAAGTTAAGGTCATTGATAATTTATTTAAAGAAGCAATTGGTTTTATCAAATTCATGCCCTGTAATTAAAGGAAATCTAACAATATACCATGGAGTTCATATGGGTGTCTCTTCAGGTCATTCTTGATTTTGTAGTAGTATTATATGCAAAGTTTCATGTACAGTTACCCCTCTGAACACGCTATGAATATTGAAGATAGTAGTATGTAATGCTAGGCAACCATCTTCAAGTCTAGAAAGATCTAGAACATCATTTATGAGGGCTGCCAGGAGTTTGCTACTCTTCAGTACGGTCTCTGTCATCATTCTTTGATCCGGAGTTAATTCAGTTTCTAAAAGAAGTGAAGACAAGGCGATTATTGCATGCATAGGTGTCCTCATTTCTTGGTTGATAACACCTAGAAAATTGTCGCAAACACGTATAGCCATCTCTGCCTCTTGACGAGCCAAATCCAAAGCGGCATTCTTTACAATGAGCTGATCACAGTGCCTGCTTGGACTCTTCCACAATTTCAGCATGAGAAAGAGCAACAGCAACCTGTACAATATATCGAAGATTGAGCATGAAAATCACATTTCAATGACAGTCCTATGTTCCATGGAAATCAGAAAGGAAAATTTGACTGCTTATTAGTATAAAATTTAAATGAAGATAAGAAAACCCAGGAATATATTATAAAAGTTATTTTTGTATAAAAATTCATAAAAAGAAAGAGGAGAATAAGAGAGGCCATAATCTGAAAGATCAACATATTAAGAACCTACTTACAAGTTACAACACAGATCATCTTCATAGTATATGATCATAGAAATATTAAATATAAAATAATTTTAATGGTGAGTACTTGCTAAAGAGACAACAAGGTTTTGATGGATAACTGACATAATTCCACTTGCAGCAATATAGATAAATGTTGACACTATAATGTTCAAGATTTCAAATAAAACTGGGTATGTTGAGCAAAACAGGTATTTTAATAGCTTTATATAGTAAGTTGGTTAGGAAGCATTAACATTAAACATGTTTGTGGCAACATATTAAATATATGTTTGTGGTAACATAATGAAGACAAAGCACATATGGAGGCAGCCAATAAAAGATAAAAAGTACTAGTGACCTGGTCAGCAACCGCTTCTACGAGTTCCAGTTGATGGTCGCGCCATTTTCTTACATAGTTCACAGGAAGAATCAAAACCAATTCAGCTTAACTTTTTGCAGACTTCAGGTCGATCATTGATTTCAAAATTTCAAGGATGTAGAAGAGGTACTCGAATAGTGACAACCTCAGGTGGATCATACGTTCCCACATGAGACGTGATCCGTGCCAGTGGACGGACATGTATGTGGAATCTGTATTGCTTCAGCACTATTGAACACTTCATTGACTATAGGAAGACTAATCTGCACAGTAGAGCCAAAGGGAATCAGATTGTTTAGAGAATGAGAAAGTTGCAAATTCAATGTTCTTTGTGATGGCATCCACAGTGCACATTCCTCAAGATCTAAAATCCTACCTAGCTCAACAAGAGTAGTTTTCAAAATGGTCTCTGTCAAGGGTGCTTCTAATCTCATGAGTCAGCATTCTGACATGTCTTCCAGATTCTTCTTGTTTTATGATTACTCCCATCTCTCTGTCAAGCTCTTCAGTCTTGTACCTCAAAAAAACTTCACGTGTTTTCACACTTTACAGATCAGGAAAAATGTGAGATGCATCAAAGCTGTTACACATGATACAACAGCAGTAGACATTTTTGCTATAGTCACCAATATGGCAACAGTTTTAGAGTATGTCGAAAATGTCCCCAAATTTATGAAGTAGGTTTCTCCACAAAGAACAATGAATGCAAAATACAGCACTAGCACCCATCTAAATGGGAAGATTACAGATTTCTGGACAAATTAAATAAGCTCTAAGGGAATGGAGAAATATGCGAAGGCAATGACAAAGTCTGATATATACTGACAATTCATCAGAGACTCATCACCAGGCCATTGAGTCTCAATGCAGTTGCAAGACTACATTTTCCGTCAACAGCTCAATAAAGCTGCCAAAAAACAAAAATGTCATTCATGTATTAACATAATTCAAACCCAGCTCATAAAGATGGCATAAACCCTCTTACTTCAATGGAATAAATTTCTTTGTTGAGGGAAATACTGCTAAATGAAGGAACTTTATATAGAAAAACAGCAAATGAACAAATGCATAACGCAAGCATATGCCGCCACAATAGGCGCCGACATTGCCTGTTGCCTATCAACACTTTCAAACCTGATTCCTGGAAGCCATATGGCAGATTCATTGCTCCAATGATGAACAAATTGGATACATTTAGTTTGTACAGAAAACTATTTTGGTTTATTTGAACAGAGGCTTGTACCAATTTTATCGAAATGCCTACCCCACCCGAGCATGTGAAGTCGTTTAATATTCAATAATAATGAATATCAGTTCATTACAATATTGAACAAATACCTAATAAGATTACTGTGTTCAGAATACGGTTAACCAATCACAAGGATCGAGTTATTTGGAAACTCCCAAGGAAACAATTTTAATGGGGAACTATCAGGTAATACAAACTTCTCTAACAAGAAATGATGTCAAGTCTTTCAGAATGACCCTACCAAAAAAAGTAACAATCAAAACACAGCAACGCCTTAATACTCACACTTTTCCACTCCAAAATTCTCCTAGGATGCCTTCAAAACATTTTATGGAGTAAACACCTTTTTCAGTCTCAACAATGTAGCTTTCTAATCCTTTACAAAGGTAAACTATCTCACTATGTCTTCTTCCACAAACTAACAGACACATTGAGAAAATTTTCTTTCTCATAATCTTTGATAACTGAGCAGAATGACAAACACCGTGCACTATTCTCTTTTGTAAGCTCATAAGGTAGGAGGCATTAACTATTTTGACTTGCTTTCGTCTCACAGTAATTAGAGCTAAGAAGAACCAAATAACATACCTCTAAATTTCGATAATCAGTCATGAAATTTATTACTAAATTCTGATAACTTGAAGCCGCAACTAAAGTGGGCAAAGAACAAATATATGATTTACTAGCAAGTTATCTAATAGTTTGCATGAAACTAATAAAATTATTGATTATATGCCTCATTTAACGATACCAAGCATCATAGAACATCAGACTCTTCTTCAGCAAGCCATTGTACTGAATATTGTGAATTGTGACGCACATTGATCAACTGCAGGGTAAAAAAAGCCAACAACATCGATTTTGTAAACTTTAGATAAAAATTCCTCTTTGCTAACCTACCTGAGCTACAAAGACAAGTATATGTATTTATACACTCCATCAAAAAATCTTTGAATTGATTCACTTATCTGAACTCCAAAATATGATCTTTATTTCACAATTGCACCTTACGTAATCGCTCTAGAGAAACTGAGAATGTCTAGCTACACTTTTTTCATGCTATATTGGGGTGAAAAGTCAGAAACTTCAACTAAACTAACTCAAACCCATACAGAAGCTAGGAAATAAATCCCGTACAGCACAAGAAATTAGTTATAACTTATATAATTCAACACCCAAGTGCAAACACAGTAACAATGCAGACAAATTAAGGATGAGTGATTTAATTATATTCTATACCGAATTTCATCTACTTAGTTTAGCTTCATCATGATTTAGGAGTAATTCACACTAATGAACTACAAATCTTATTTTTCCAATCATATACAGCTTACTTTTAGCATCACCGAATCATCTCCCAAATACTAGAGGATCCCTATTGCCAATTATCTGCGAAATTTACTTTATGCAACCAAAAGTAATTTTACGAAGACCATTCAAACCCAAAAGGTAGATAAGATAGTAATGTCATCGATACAAATCAGGCAAATTAATGTGAAATTTGTTCAGTGATTAAAAAAGGGTATAATCAACAAAAAAATGTAACAAAATTTAAATTATACCCTGCTGGATTACAGGAAAAAGTTGAAATCTTGCAACTAATGGAGAAACAAAAACAAGAAAAAAATAGATGCTTTCCATTCTCATATATATATATATATATATATATATATATATATATATATATATATATATATATATATATAAATACACACACACACACACACAACAATTAGAGTAAGAGATAAATCAAAAGAAAGATTATTACTTTTACCTACCTTAATAAGAAATAATTTTTAGTTTGATCAGATTGTCTGCATTTTTGTTGAGCGAGTTTTTGAGTTCTTTATTATTCTCTCTCTAGCACCCATCTCTTCTTAGAGAGAGAAAGAGAGTGAAGCAAAGCCCAAACTGAAAAAGGCTTCGCACACGTGACACAAATGCGTGATTTGGATCTTGTGGAATAGTTTCTCTGTCTTGAGCGGGGGATCTGATATTTCCACCACTCTTTTTACTTTTCTAGGTTAGATAATGCATTCAGTAGTTGTACCATCTTTAGTGAGAGTTATACATTGAGTTAAAATTATAAAAATATTAGCTTGGAAATAACATTAATATCCATATTACTCTTTATTATAACGATTTCTCGTGCAAAAATAGATAGATCTAAACTTTAAAGTTATGTTTGCACTACAAATTTCACTCTTGTACTAATTTATTCTCTTAAGGGTAATTTTTTTTATAAATACTTCTTAATTACTTTCAAGTTTTATATTCTATATTTACATAAAT
The DNA here is from genome assembly GCA_947179155.2 of Hedera helix. Lineage (NCBI taxonomy): Eukaryota > Viridiplantae > Streptophyta > Magnoliopsida > Apiales > Araliaceae > Hedera > Hedera helix. Next base: position 46,920,977 of record OX359271.1, on the reverse strand, counting down.
AACTTATCTAGAGTAGCACTAGATGTTATTTTTTTAATTACTAAATTATAAAATCAATAGCAAAATAATTATTTTAAAAATTATAACTAGAAGAAAAAAATGGGCAAATGATTTTTCTATGTTTTTCCTTCCTAAACTTCAATCTTCACCTTATTTGGAGAAGAGGGAGGGCTTAATAGTAACATCCGCAAGATGTTAGTAGTTTCAAATTTCCAATCTTCTGAAGCATCGTTTTTTCCAATCTTATTGAAAAGCTTGCAATTTGAAACGAGCTACTACTTAATTGCAATTCAATGAAAAAAATATTTATCTTTTGGTGATGGAAAGATAAACTACACTCGTCTTCACTACAATTATTATTTGAAATGAGCTACTACTTGATTGCAATTCTTAAAAAAATAAAGAAGGAAAGGAAGAATGAGCTAGTAAATACCCAACTATACGTGACTAAAATCCTGCCCCAACACACATGAAATAGCAAAAAGAACTGAAAGAGCCTGTCATGATCTGTTCTTACTACCAAACTGCAAGAACAAACCCCATAAATCTGTACCACCCAAGCATAGTCAGGGACTTTAAAACACTCACCATACCACCGACTGTTATGATGCTAATGGGAGTCACCATCATTCACCATTAATTAACTGATTAGATCCCAAACACAAGTATGTATCATTGATAGGTAGATAAATTGGCATTGAGAATAAAGTTATCATAATTCTAAGCAACCCATCAACTTTGATTTAGATACCCATTAAAAAAAATTACACATTCTCATCTTTACAAATCATCCAGTTAACTGATTTTCGGGCTTGGTCCACACGGAAATACCCTTGATCAACATGGACTATATGGAGACCAAAAAACTCCTAAATAAGAGTAAACCACTACACTTGAGGTAATTTTTCAATGGCTACACCCCCCATTAGACTACTCCAGAAGGCACGCACAAGACAAGATGTCATCAACAAACACTGCAAGAAGAAAGGAACAGGAGTTGTTTAAAAGAAAAAATGATGATGATGGCACAATTTACGGGTACCCATATCAGTAGAAAATATCCATGTAAAAAGCTCATCAACTTTAGTAACATAAAGTCTGCTAAAATGAACGTTTGAACAATTTCTAAGATAAGAACCATACAAGGCCACGATCAATATCCCATAGCAGTAAGCAGGTGACCACTTTGAACGGCTAACCAATCCTCTAAATATGGAGAATCATAAGTTTGATACTATCCCATGTTTACTAAAGACGTTCAATACTGCAGTTGTAACCTAATCAATCTCTTACATTTCATCAATTTTTTTTATAAGTTGTGCTTAAAATACCCTTTGCCTTTCCTAACCACCGATCCCATGCTTATACTTGCGATTTAATTTGATCTATAAACCCAAAAGCTAATATAATGTTCAGCTTAAAGTCTTTTACTCGGCAAACACCAAAAAACTTTTAAAATAAGGAAAAACCTATAACACAAATATTGTATTCAGCTTGATGTCTTTTAGTTAAAATCTGGAGGGGAAAAAAACTTTTGGAGAGGTGACTTGGCACCAAAAAATCCCATGACAATTTCCAAAATCAGTCCGTAACTACAAGCTGTTGCAATTGAAACAGAATTGAAATCTAGCTGATTTCCAAATAATAAACTGCAACTTCTAAGATGGAACTAGACGTGTAGCATACAAGGGATGGAAATTATATGGATGGGGAAAGGTACACGAGTCTAACTTTCAACAAAATGCAGAGCCTAATTTGCACCATTCTATGAGGAGTTATGATCATTTTAGTCAAGGGTGTCCAGACTGCAGACTTCACGAAGTTTTTCCCTTTCTGAAGAGCAATACCAGAATTTGTGGTTTACAAAACAAACGCATGACTATGGTGAGTAACTCAACAACAATGCCTTTTATCCCAAACTAGTTGAGGTAGGCATGCCCATGACTAACAAGTGCGTATTTGCATGATTAAAATTAGCTTCTCACTATGTTCTCTAAAGCTAGAACAACTTTTGAATAGAAAAGTGACAACAACATAGTCAAGACTCTAAAATACAGGAATAAGTTAAAATCTCAAAATTATTAAACTACTACTAGAGAACCTCAAGAAAACATACGAGGCGCAATTGCCAATTAACTACCACAAGTACCGATCTCTTAAAAAAAAACATAAAATGATTTTGAAAAAATTACCAAGTAGCACTTTCTATGCATATAAGAACTATTCCCAGCAGATTCTTCGATGTGCGGAGGTCATTTCTACTTTCTAAGCTTTAGAGAAACCCTCCCACAGTTGTGAACCAAAATCCAGAAGTTGTAGTTAATTGAAAAATATATTTCATCTCTCGTAACGGAGATTCTTTCTACTTCTAGCTTTCTTTGCAAAACGTTCTTTGGGATTTAAAAGAACTTCACGGTGCATCTCTGCCCAAAGTTCTTCAAATCGATTATGGAATCCCTCCTGGAACCAGTCTCGAATTTCAGGATACAATTCACCAGGATTTTCATCCCACACGTCTCTTAACATGGCACAACTATCAATTGTTCTAAACTTGGTCTGTAACTTAAAAAGAAGATTCCCGACTCGTTTATGTCCTGATGATTCTGGCCTCAAAATTATAGCAGGTGCAGCTGCAAGAAATTTTTGGATGGATCTTAGACACGGCAAGACTGCGCCTTCCAGCAACGCACAAGCAAATACAGCAATCCGATGCATATCATCTTTTACTGGAAAGCTATGCAGTGGGAGCTGCCATAGATGAGGGCCAAAAGTTGGAGTCATCCAACACAAAACTTTGTCGCTTAGAGGTTCATAATAGGGTCTGGGATCTGTATGTGGAGCAGAAAAAGTGCATAAAGAGCCTGCATATCTAACAAGCCACTCTGGTTTCACACTTGTTGCACCATGAATGTAAGGTCGTTTTGTATGAAGTAATTCACTGTATACCAAATAATCAGGGGCAAACTTAGAAATAGCTGACCAACGATGGAGGAAAACTGTTTCTTTCACCATGCAAGCTTGGTAACGAACTGCATTAACTTTTCTTTCTCCGTCTGACAAGCCTGAATGTCCTTTAGTCCGCTTAGCAACCCTATCAGCCCAGCCAGCACAGATAGCTTGGCCTAAGAGCTCTTCCTCATTTGATAACAAATGCTGTTTATCAGAAAAAACCCTCCAAGCGCATTCGACATCTTCCATAGTTCCATGAGTCCATGAAAAATCCTGCTGGAAATTGCTCAAACTTTGGTTAAATACTAGTTTAAGTAGCTGTTTTCTAAGCTTGGACATTTCCTCCATGGTTTTAAGATACAATCCATTGTCAGTACAGAATTCTATGGGGATTTTGGAGAGTTCAAAACACTGCAATGCATAAGCTATGCTCAAAGCGTCACTAGTAGGGTTCAAAAATTTTGCGTGAGAAGCTTTAGTAGTTTCTTTTAGTTTCTTTTTCCTCAACTTTTCTTCCTTGTCTAAAACTTTGTCGCAACCTGAGGCAATAGTTTTGTCATCATGCTTCAAGCCACTGGTATCCGCATGATTTCCTTCAAACTGCGTAATGAAAGGATTTGATAAGCTCAAAGCTGCAGCTGCTGCAACAGTGTAGCCAAGAACTAGATTTGGCCGGGAATAGCCTTTACCCTTTTTAATTATTTGAATAACAGTCAGGAGCATCCGGGAGTGTCGAGGACTCATGGGATAATGAGCCATAGCTTTCCCTAGGGATGTCAGCCTTCCATCAGTATCAAGTGCTTCAAGAACCTTTAAGCAGCGCTCTGCTTCAACTAAGGCAGTAACCTCAGGAGGAGTTGGAAATGGGAAATTCGCAACCTGGAATATTTGAAAACTCAGAAATACAGCATCTACTAAACCAAGCTATAATTTTTTAGAAAGACAAATCAAACAAATAAAAGAGGGACCACAAGTTATATTTTTTTAAAAATTGACTCCACAACTATACACCAGTACATTCTTAATATAGATTTGGTTACAGATACTATTCTAATAGTAATGACTCTTAAAATATCTATTAGAAAAATACGATAATTATTTATAAAAAAAACATATTCTAAACTATATCTATTATGTAATTTTTGCACAAATAATAAGAATATATGTAAATAAAACATGGATTCAATCTTCTTTTGTATTATGTAGGTATATAACAAAAAAATAAAGTAACATACATACATACATACATATATATATATATATATATATATATATATATATATATATATATATATATATATATATATATATCATCATCATCATCAACGAATGCATATAGGAGTATAAAATTTATAACAAATACTTTTAATAGTTAATAATTTGTTGATCTCCCGCGATTATTAATTAGGAATGGGTCAACTGAAGTATGATCAAAGGCCTCAAATTGGGACAGACATACCTTATCAATACCCATGGATTTCATGAGAAGGACAACACCATCAACGGGTATTTTTGAAATCTCAGCACTTGAGAAATCAGGAAAAATATTATTGAAGACGGCAGAAGAATAGAGGCGATAACAGTGGCCAGGCCCTGTTCTTCCCGCTCTTCCTGCACGTTGAGCAGCAGATGCCTTGCTTATCCACTGTACTTCATATGTTTCCATTCCATTGGAAGAGTTGTAGATCTTGACCTTTTCTCTTCCAGTGTCCACTACATACTTTATGCCTGGGATAGTCAAAGAGGTCTCAGCAACGTTTGTGGCAACAACAACGAGGCGCTCTCCATCCTTCACCTCATCAAATACTCGAAGCTGTGCTGATGCAGGAAGCATTGCATAAAGGGGAAGAACACACATTGCACTCACAGGGGGGCCATCTGCTTGCCCCAATTTATCCCACAAACTGGTATTGGATTGGTCCAAGCCTCCTGAAGTAACAGGTGCAGCTTCTTTTTCTTCAGTATCAGTCTTTAATTTACCTTTCCCAGCCAAAGCTTCGAAAGCAGCCTTCAGTGAAGCAAGGTTTCCATCCTCTCTCAAGATATCTGCAACCTTTCCACTAGAATCCAGATTGTTCCGATTAAGTAAATCCTCGTCCTCACTAAAAACTTCCAGATCACTGTCTTTATCTGAATCAAAAGGCAAATCTAACTCATCCTCAGATAAATCACCATGATCACCATCGTATGAACTAAATCTGTCAGTTTGCTGGAAGCTTGAGTTTCCTTGAATTTCAAATGCTTCATTTATTTCATCAATATCATGATCCTCAATGGAATCCCCCTCAGACACCGCAGGTTTGTCACTAATTCGTCTTGAACTATTTGCAACCATTTCCCTAGAAGCTTTACGGAGTTTTCGACATAAGTATTCTACTTCCCTTTGTCCAGTCACAAAAATAAGAATGCCGCCGGATGGAAGCTTCTTATGAATTGACAATACTTTTTTATAGGCTTGACCAACATAATCCACAATCTCTGTTCTCTTCGAGAAGTGTATATTCACCGGATACTGTCGAGTTGGAACTTCTATTACAGGTGGGGGTTCACAAAATATTCTTCTCCCAGAAACAAAGTCTTCAACTCGCATGGTGGCACTCATCAGCACAAGCTTTAGTGGAAAAATCTTATTTTCAGACCTTATTATTTTCCCTGAAAGGATCTCATGATTTGCTTGCTCCTCGTATATTTTCTGCCATTAAAACACAAAGTCAAGCAGATGAGTGCAGAAATTAATAAAAGAAAAGGAGAGCAATATAAGAAATTTCAATCTAATCTGATTCATAAACAGCGATTCAACTGCGTTTGACAATAAACTAGAGGCAAGCAGAGAGAAGAGACATGATTAATAGAAGTACTTCCAGGGCCTCACCTGACGCTCTTGTATAATACGAGAAAGCATTCCTATAAGTATGTCTGTGTTGAGACTTCTCTCATGAGCCTCGTCCAAAATTATGATCGAGTACCGCTTCAATAAAAAATCATTCTGCAACAGAAAAAAGTAAGTTTAGCAGTAGTATCAAAAGAAGCACCGCACCAAGCGATATCCATATGCACCTAATTGTAAATAGATTTATCAATGAAAACATCAATTAAGAAAGTTGATAATTCATGCATTAAACAAAAGTAGCCCTGAAGAAAAGCAAAACCTGAAGTTCTCGAAGCAAAATTCCATCAGTCATAAACTTGATGGAGCAACCATCTCCAATCCTCTTGTCATACCGAACTTGAAATCCAACCTCCTTACCTAGACGAAGACCAAGCTCAAACGCCACCCGTTTGGCAGTTGCAAGGACTGCGACACGGCGCGGTTGGGTAACACCAATCATACCACCGTGCACTGAACACTGACTTGAACCAAAGCCAGCCTCGTAAAGGAACTGTAAGAAACCAGCCAGGTCCAGTGTTAAGACCATTATGAAAGCAGAATATCGAACTTTGAATGCCAGCACATAGACTAAAGAACCATCAGACTTAGCTAACCTGAGGAACTTGTGTAGTCTTACCACAACCTGTCTCCCCACATATGATAACACTAATATTATCATTGATAGCTTCCATTATCTCCTGCTCCATCATGACTATTGGTAGGTCCTTCCTTTTATTCTCAAGCTCCTTTGGTCTTGATACATGTACTACTATCGGGGCAGTTAGAGCTCTGTGTGGATTACCATCGGCCAGATTGCTCATACTGCTGAGATTTCCTTTTGGATATTCATTTATCGTATCCTGTTTCATATTAAGTCCTCAGGACCCTTTAGTAGATAACAGTAGACAGTTATCATATAACAAAGAAGTATTACATAGTCTATGCATTAACAACAATGTGTCTTAAGGCCCTTAACAAATCAATGTCAGATCCTTAATAAGCATTCAAGTATATATTCAAGCTTACCGTTGACTTTTCCATTTCTGTTACATTAGAACTACTTATGGACAAGGAATTCTGCAGATCCCCTAGCACAGATGTCCCATTATTCTCATATGAAGTTTCCCGAACTGACACAGAAGCTTCGTATCCATTAACACAGCCAGCAGGCCCAGCACCACTGCCACAAATAGAAATATCGTGTAGGACTTCTCTTTCACCTAACAAAGGACAGGAAGAGTCACTGTCGTTGCACATTTGCCTTAACTGTACAATGTTGGAATCAGATTCAATTTCGCATGTACTGTCACTAGCCTTTCTCTTGATAGGCCGGTCATTATTTGGCAATTCTAAACCAGCCTTAGAAAACTGCACCCCCCTCCTACATTTTTCTTTTACAGTTTCTACCTACAAAGATACAGGAAAGATAGTTTAAAAAAATCCAACAAGATCCTTCTTCCATGTTAAAGAGTTGAGTTAGATTACAAAGTAGAGAGGAGCAAAGAGTATTCAGTAAATGAACAGCTGGTCACTTAGAGATTGAGCCGATGGATAGGGAGGTTTTTGGGGGTTGTTGGCTAACCTGCTAATTCCACAGAGTTCAGTTTAGTGTTTTGGGTAAATTCTGTCCTTGTTAGATTGTCTTATGCTCTTGGGTTACAATAGATGTGTTTGTATACTTAAAAGTCATTAAGATAAGAAAAATATGTAGCCGTTTAACTCTCCTCCCTTTTTCTTCTTTAGTTATCTATCTTAAGACATAATATTTTAGCAGTCACAAAAACCTGGCCGAGATTTCTTGATGACCACATAAGTGAATATGCCTCCTCACCAATTTTATACTTCCTGAAAATGAAGATAACGACAGTACTTATTAAGCACTCCATGCCCATATCATGATAAGGTCTATAACAGGAATTAACAATTTATGAAGGGCCAAAGTGAAATCATACTCCAAGGTCTCAATACTTTTCGACAAAAGAAGTTCCTTCTCCTTGTCATCCTACAATTAAGAAAGTAAGTCAGCCAAAATGAGATAGAATAACCAGACAAGATGGAAAGAAAAAACAAGCAAACACAACACACCTGAAGCTTCTTCAGCTTTCTGTTTTGGGACTTGCTCATCTCAGTGTTTTTGTTTGTCTTCGGCTTTCTAGAAACCTTTAAAAGAGGAAAATAAGAGAAGGCAAACTCATTTATAGTATCAGAATGTTAGAATGAGGGTGGTCTGAGAAGAAACTACTCTGCATTATATACCTTTTTCATTCCTTTCTTATTATTCTTCTTTCCTGGCAACATGATTGCGTTGCTGTCGTCAACTTCCAAGCTACAATGCAAGCATAGTGATAAATTAGGTTTTCAGAGTAGAAAGTTCAAAAAAAACATATACCCAATTGGAGTATTGAAATTTCCCAAACAATAATCAATCTCTATGCGAATGAACTTATTACTAGTTCTTTCTAGGAATGTAATTTTAAAATACAAATCAATTTTAAAAATATGTAAATTCAAGTGAAAGTAATTTACCTCAATAATTCTTGTCCATGGCTCAAATCCACACATGACTCCATCCTTTCCTAATTAAAACAATCCAAGGCAAGGTAACTTAATACAAATTAAACGACACAGTATATTGTTCGTCCAAATTGTTTTAATTTAACCAATCTGTTCTGAAATCATGAGACAAATAACATAGAAGGATAGTTTATAGAGACAGTATCACAGAATTGATAGAAGAGAGAGAAATCAATAATTCTTATTTGTGTTCCATTGTTTTTCTAAGAACATAAGAGAAATTGAGAAAGAGGGTAAACTACAGAAATGGAAATGGTCCTGCTGCAGCAGCAGAGAGTGACGGAACGTACAGGAATTTGTTGGAGGAGGAGGAGAAGAGTGAGCAACTGAAGATGTGTTTTTGTAAATTGGCTAATTAGGGTTTTTTTTGGGGATTCTTTCCGTTCATTCTTTATTTCTCCTTTTATTTTTTTATTTTTTTTTATTTGTATTTCTCCTTTTATTTGTTTTTATTACTTGACAGGTTATATTTCAATGTCAATTCTATTTTATTTCTTGGAGAATAAATTACTCCATGTATTGTCAAAATTAAGAAGTTTCTTTTTTTACTTTATTTTTTTTGTTGTGAATGTGAATTTTACTAGTATTTTTTTGAATTAAAATTAGTTGGTAAATAAAATAAAAATAAATTTTAAGGTCCTAAAGTAAATTGACTCATAAATTTGATTGGTTAATATTTTTATTTTGTATGTGTTATCTTATTCACATGATATATATCAAAAATTATAATATCCATCAATTCTATCTCTTTAAAATCCATTTTTAATTCTTCCTCTTCTATAATTAATTAATTAATCGAGATTTTTTTATTGATCCTGATTTTACTTTTTTAACCCTATATATCTTATCTAATAGTTACTATTAAATTAGTAAGTATCCTTTAATATCATAACTAATATATCTAAATGTCTCATATTGTGTACGTAGTGTTCGGCTTATTTAAAATAAAAATAATTCACCCCTTCTAAAATATAAATTAATATAAAATATCTAATAAGTGTTACTAAATATTTTAAATCTCCTTTAGAAAAATATTTATTATAATATTCTAAAAGGGGGAATATTATTTAAAGGTTATATCATTTTGTGAGACATATACTATAGAAGTCATGTTTGTCTTCCAATTATATGTTTCATATTTTAATTTCATCACCAAAAGCAATTATTATCATCGTAAGAAATATAATTTAGCTGAAAAGCAAATTCTTTGAATAGGTAGGTGTTGATTAATTTGAGCCAGGTATTGTTCATAAATTTTGATCGACTCAAACGCTTTGTAGAAATATATTAGATTAACATCGATCGTAACCTAATTAATAGCAATCGATTGCTCACATAATCAATAATATGTGATGCTCTTAATTTATCATTATATTTTTATTATTATTTTCAGTATTATACTAATAATATTTAGTCAATATCAGGAGTACATGAACTAATTTAAATTATAAATATTAATAAATAAAGTAATTGTAAATTTCTTACTTGACATGAAATACGAAACTAATAGTGTATTAAATAAAATAAGTACGTAATTGTATAACTGAATAAGGCACACACAAGTTTACAAAAGAGTTAATAAAAGAATATATTTAAATTAATTTAATTAATTTTTACCGCTAAATAGGACATGGAAACTCAACAAAGTTAACAAAAAAATAAAAAAAATTGCCTGGTTATAGATTTGTATTAATGATTGATATAAAATGACTATATATTGAAAAATAGACATATCCGTAAAAAACTAGATGAATGACACGTATCCAAAAAAAGGAAGGGAATAAATTATAGTATATAAATGATCCATAAAATTAGACTTTTACATTTTTCAATAATAATTTACCACATAGAGAGAAAATTAAAATTTATATTAACATATTTTGTATTTTTTACTTAACGTAATAAAATTGTTTAACTTGTTGTAATGATCCGAAAAATTTTATAACGCTGTTTATGCACTGTATTGAGTTATAAAAAGTATTTCTGTGTAATATCTAACGTATTGTCCTATAATTATGAGATGTCAGGGAATTGTGAAAGAATAAAAAAAATTGAAATTTTTTCTCGGAAAACACTATTCACGTGAAAACGCGTCTTTCGTTTTTACGAAATTTCACATTCGCGATTATCATTTATTTGTCAATTATTAATATCATTAATAATTTTAAATCCAAAAATAAAATAAAATTGAAGAATGAATTTATTCCTAATGAGACAAAATTAGGAAGCGATTAACGATGGAAACCCTAATCTAGCCGATTAGGTTGATTATTGAAATTAGGGTTAACCTAATTGAGTTATAAACTCTAATTAAAATCCAACCCATAGTTTTGGGATGATATGGATTGTAGGGTATGTTTAAAGTCTAATATATGACATAATTAATATTAGAGTTAATATTGGTGTATAATTTAAATAGAAGTCTAATATAAATTAATGTAGGAATTAAATTAAAACCCTAGTCAATAGTCCAATTAAATTAATTGCCTAGCAAGTCTAATTGGATTATGTGTTTATTAAGGATGAATTTAATTAAGCACCATGTGATTTAATTAATAATCCGATCAAACTAATTACCTAACCATTTGATTAATTAATGCAAGGCCCAAGTACTTAATTAAAATTGAGCCCAAATGAAATGTGACATAGGCCCAATGAAATTAATTAAATAAAGGTCCAAACATAGCAAAGTAGGTGTGTGTTGGTGATTATATATATATGTATCTATATATGTATTTTACTAACTCATTTTGGACATTAAATTAAAAAGGGAAATAAAATAATTCTTGGACCCTTTTACCCCCAAACTTGCGGCAACATTAATGACTTTAGGGGTTGATTTGGTTGCCCATTTAGGAGCTCAAGGTGTTGGGAAGAACAAAGAATTAATACAAGCTAGTAGGCCTATGCTTGGTTGATGTGAATGATGTGTATACTTACATAATTTGTAAATATACACAACAACTAATACACTCACTCTCTCCTATCATCCATCATCTTATTTTTCATCTACCAAGTTGCTAGAGAGCAAAAGAGTTAGAGAGAAAAGAAAAGTTGAGAGCAAAATAGAGAGAAAGTAAGAAAAAAGGAAGAGAAACCCTAGAAAAATCAAGATCAAGCAAGAAGCAAGATCATCAACCATACCAAGATAGATCATCCAAGTCTCATCCCATTCATAGCAAGAAGAAAAAGAGCTACCAAGAGATTTAAAAGTTTTCAAACCTAGCTTTCCATTTGAATATATGTTCTATGTATGTTTTAAGTGATTTTATTGGTCAAAAATGTGTTTGGATGGTAGAAAACTATTTGTAAAGCTCTTGATGCTTAAAACCATGCTAGACTAATATATCTAGAGTTTAATGGGTTTAACATGAGTTTTGGTATTCATTTATGTGGAAAAGTTTAATAAAACATGAAAGCGATTTTCGCCGGAAAAACTCTAAATTGAGCAGCGGGTTGCCGGATTTACTGTTCACGTTCCGTAAGTCGTATTCATGATCCGTCAACTTTGGGTGATAGTACTATAAGATAGGAAGATTTTTCAAGTGGAACGACTGAAAAATATTAAACGAGCTATTTATGGTGATTTTCCTAACAAAACAGTTTCTGCCGGAAAAATCTGGAAAAGACTACTGCCAGGATCTTGTGAGGGCTGATTTGGCAACTTTTCTTGCTCTAAAAATTCCGTCCATTTTACAGATGATATTATATGGTATATAGCAGCCACTGTCCAAAAATGAGCTCCATCCGACGTCGTATGAGAGAGTTATGACCCAACGATTTTCCAAGTTTTAAAAGCATAATACGGAAATATCTTGAAACGTATAACTCAGAAAATTATGAAATTTTTAATAGAAGTGGTCTCTGATAGCAGGAAGCTACTGTAGAAATTTCATAATTTTCTGATGAAAATTAAATTTTTAATAAATGATGTCATTTTGGACAGAAATGGACCATTTAAAAATAGTAAATAAGGTTGAAAAATTAAAAGAAAATTATTTTTGTATAAAATAAAATATACTACAGATATCCAAGAGATATAAAAATAATAAGTCAAGTAGGTATTTTTGATAAATACACTTGATTTAAGAGAAATAAAGATAATAGCATAATTAAGGATGTATGAGTTAATTTTATTAAATAATACATAAAGGTAATTATTTGTTATTTAACTTGCATTAAATAATAAATAAATTAAATAAAAAGAAATTAAATTAGTTATTTATTATTTAAATGACTAAATAATAAATAAAGGAAAGGAGTAAAGAAATTAATAAAATAATTAAACAATTTAAGTTTAAATTGTTTAAGTTGTTAAATATTACTAAGTAATTTAAAATACTATTAAATAATAATATTAGTTAAAATAATTGTAAATGATTAAGTTATTATTAAATGATTAATAATAATAATAAAAAATTAAATTATTATTAAAGATTAATAATAATAGTAAATTATTAAATTATTATTTAAATGAGTAATAATAATAGTATGTAATTAAATTGTTATTAAATGATTAATAATAATAGTACCTCATTAAATTATTAATAAATGATTAATAAGAATAGTAACTCATTAAATTATTATTAAACGATTAATAATAATGTTAAGTAATTAAATTATTATTAAAAAATTAATAATAATAGTAACTCGCTAAATTATTATTAAATGATTAATAATAATAGTATGTATTCAATTAAGATATTATTGAGTTATTAATAATATCTGTAAATGAACTTGATATTAATAATATCATATTAATGATATTATTAGGTAACTAAAATGTTATTCAAGTGTGATAATATTGTCGTGAAAGCTACGTGTTGTTAAATAGAGGATTATGTGCTTTAGTAGCAGTATGTATGATAGTAATATATGAATCTCTATGTGTTATACTAATTGAAAGATAAACCTATTTAATACGAGGTATATCAAATGCTGTAATTTAAGTTGTGTGAGTTGTAGTCAACAACTGAGGCAAGTTTTCTAACTCAAACTCGAACTATTATTTTTGAGCATGTCAAATGGTTTAATTTATCGTTAATTATTCAATGTAAATGCCAGTATTGATATTCGCATATTGATGCATTTGAAAAATATGTTCTATCATTGAACAAGTAAATTATTTAAAATTATTTATTTCATGAATTGTTCAACAAATGGGTCTACGCCATTTATTTCGGCTGGACATATAAAGTAAATATTTTTAAAAGTTATTCCAAACCAGTTGAGTGGTGTGGAAGGCTTGTACTGAGAGAACAAACCCTAAATAGGGAATTATAAATGTCATAGTTCGACATGGTCAGAGTTTAATGTTATGTATATACATGTTGTACAAGAGACTGATCCCCTCGAGTACAGTCTGATTTATAAAAGGATATTCGAAAGGTTGTTTCTTTGGAAACGTTCAGGGTCGGTTGGACCACTCAGCAGTAAATAATCATATTTCATTCATTCGTTTGGATTTTGATTATCTTATCAGTCATTTCATTAACTTCTATAAATTGTTGAGCTTTCACTTTATTCGCAGTTATTCATGATATGTCTGTATTATTTTAAATTTGCTGAGCATATTAGTTGCTCACTCTTGCTATATATATTATGAACTAATTGCAGTTAGGACTGAGCACTCCAAGAAGGACAAAAGCAAGGCAAGAAGGACAAAAGTAAGGGCAAGCTTTAAGAATAGTTTAAATATTTCTATTCCTGTTTTGTAAATCATGGAACCTTGTTTATATTAATAGGATCATCATGATGAAATTTTATTAAGGTTGAGACCTTGGGACCGTAGTAAGCCTTTTGTAATGAACAACTTATGTTTATTTATTCCGTATTTAGTAATATATGTTGTTTAAGATGTGATGTATGTATTTGATCGTGAGCACCAAATCCGAGGTATTGATACCTAAATTTGGGGGTGTCACACTTGTCATATTGAATGTTAAATCTTTTAATTTTTTTTTTACTTTTATATGATATATTATTATTAGACAGTGTAAAACTTTAGTTATACAAACCAGCATATAATTTATTCTATAAAAAAAATCTTGCTACCATTCATGCCATTATAAATTGGACAGTTTTGTTGGGAGGTTGTGGCATAATACACACTTCCAGTCATTTTCTTGTCATTTATATAACACTAAATTAGATTGGTAACCGTGTAACGTACAATTTTTTTTTATAAAATTTATATTTTTTAAATTTATATATTATATGAAAATATTTATATATGTAATGATAAATTTGAAAATAATATAGAATATTTATAGGTACATTAGTTTTCATAAATGATTTTTAAATTGCATATGCATGCATACGTGTATATATATATATTTCACGATCTACGAAAAATTTATACATCCAAAAATAGAAAATTTTGAATTATTGACTCGATATAAACTTGTGACCGACTAAAATGACTCAATAAAATTATAAAATTATTGTGATAAGATGTCTTAATTCCTTGATTTTACCATCCTTTTGTAACGCTTAGTCAATTCGAGAGTCTAATTAATTGTGTTCAACAGTTTACACGTGTACTACACATGTAATTTTGATTAATAAAATATCAAAACAATCATTAAATGAAAATAGTAGAATGTCAAAATCATTATTAATGAAATCTCTTAAAATGACAAGAGTTACCAGAATATATACTTTCGTTCTTAATTTATAATTGTATTCGGATAAATTTGATAATAGGTAACATAACTCGTATGTTATTTTATGTGTGACTTGTATGTATATTCACAATTTTAATTTTATTGTTCA
This sequence comes from Hedera helix, assembly GCA_947179155.2. Classification (NCBI taxonomy): domain Eukaryota; kingdom Viridiplantae; phylum Streptophyta; class Magnoliopsida; order Apiales; family Araliaceae; genus Hedera; species Hedera helix. The sequence continues at coordinate 46,905,811 of OX359271.1, read as the reverse complement.
TATTAAAAAAAATGTCAACTTTTAAATTTAGAAAAAGAGAGAGAAAAAATTATTGTGCAAATAGAAGAAGGAATCGTTCGCACTAGCATATTATGTTTAAATTTTTTTTAACATTCTAGCGGATAAGTTCGAAGATTTTAACCTCAAATATTCTCAATCCAAATTAACAATATATTTGCGAAAAGAAATAATAATTTATATATTAAATTAAACACATGCAAATCATTTTATTACATTTTCCTATTTAATATCGAGATAATTCAGGGGGTGTTTGATAAAAACTGAATAAAATAATTTTGAATACTTAAGTAATTTGAATGAGTTAAATAAAATAGATTTCTAAATACTGAATGAAAAAAGTTATTTGATAAATAACATATCTGAAATATTTGAATAATATATTTTGACTATTTTACCTCTCTGAAAAAATTCAAAGTTGTTATAAATTTATTTAATATAATATTAAATATTTTTTTACTTCATTTAGCCAAGACGTAACTATTTAGTCAAAAAAATTAGACTTAATCATTCAGTCAAAAAAATTTAATCAATTCAACTATTCAATTTTAAATAAATACACAAATAACTAATCAATTCAGCTATTTAACTATTCAACTTTAAACAAATAACCCCTTGCACCAACAAAGTCGACTATGGGTCAAAATAAGAGATCCACTATATCCAAAAGAACCATTTGAGCTCTGAAGAACCCGTTTCTTAACGTACTGTATTTCTGGGTCCAAAAAGAGCCGTATGTTTCAAGTCTGGACTTGTTGCGCAGCAAGATTTGATGGTTTCGATTCAGAATCTGATAATTCAACTAATAATTTTGAAAACAATAATAATACTCTCTCCTTTTTTAAAAATAAAAAATATGTTTCATATTACTTCTTTTTTTCAGAACTAATTAAGAAATTCTAAAATTTAGAACTAATGTAAATTATTTGATTTTGATTATTCAATGGTTAATATTGCAAGTTACTTAAAAAGTATAAAATTTAAAATAAACTCTTATCAAAATATAAATTATGAAATTTTGAAAATTAATTAAGATTAAGGTCTGAAACTCTTTTTTGTAAATTGGAGGAGTATTATGATACTTAGTTTAAGAAATACTCCTTTCGTCTTAGAATAAATTTTTTTATTAATATTTTAAATAATTCTAAGTTGAATGTCTATTTATTTTAAATAATTTATCTATAAAATTATTAATATTAATTGTCATATTTTTATTTTTTATACATATTTATAAAACATCACTAGTCATGCATAAAAAATTATGCAATTAAATGAGAATTTAAATATAATTTTTTTTGTCATTTTAATTTTTTTTAATATGCGTAAAAAATCAATAAAAATTTTTATTCTAAGACAGAGAGACTAATAAGTGTACTATAACATATATTATATTGTCGTCAAAATTATAATTTATGACTTCAATTTGAAAAAATATTTCCTCTGTTTTATAATAAATATCTTAATTTAAATTTTATGATCAAAATAATTATTTTAAAAATTAATAAATTGATAAACATATTCAAAATAGACATTAAAATATTATAATTATAATAAATTATGAAAAATATATTATTAATGTCAAGTTTTATAATCTGAAAATTCTATAAAAGGGGAGTAGTGAGAGTATACTATGGTATTTAGTTTAAGAAAAAGTGTAGTATTACATTTTGTCCTGTTTGTGTTTGTATATGTATATGGAGAGTTGGAAAGTCAAATCAATCAATCAATCACGTGCGTCATAAAATAGAATCATACACGTGGTTTGGTGGCATTACCGCTAATTAATGGCCAGTCTGCCCTACAGGATATAGACACGCTGTGAGACAGCCGTGTGTGTGTGTGTGTGTGTGTGAGGCCTCCACAGTCAAAAGTTGTTGACGGCTTTCTAATTTTTTTTCTTTCTGCATTATTGCTTTGCTCAATAACTCCGACCCTGCTCCCCCTCCAGACCCCTCCACACTTTCGATCTAAGCCGTCCATGTGTTCTATAGTAAATCTAACCGCTTAAAACTTCTTCCACCTAATACTTGCTTCTTTCTCCCTAATCTCTATTAATAAAAAATATGAATATACGCAAATTACTAACTACCAAATACATACATACATACATATATATATATATATATATATATATATATATGTATATATATATTTACTAGTACAAAGAATTATTAGACGGATGGAAGAAAGGGAAAATTAGCCTAGAAGAAGTAGAAATTTTTTGAGTAGTTAAATGTTTAATGGAGTACATGTGCAGTTAAGATTAATAGGATATAGAGAGATGAAGTCTTGAGGGAAGCAACATCCCAGTAACTCATACATTCATAATAAAAAATTTACCTACTTGAACTTTCTTATGGCGTGCATTATTGTGTTCCAATACGAGAGAGCCAATAAATTGTGAATTACACATTTTGACTTTTGACTATTATTAGTTAAAATCGCTTTAGAAAATTAATTAAAGCAAAAACGTTTTAATAAAGCAAGCAGTTAGAAATGTTTTGAGCCACGATCAAGGTGAGATTTAACTTAGAACTGTTATTCAAGTTATACATTAAGGAGATTATTTTTAGGCATGAAGTTCCAATTTCGATTGTGTTAAATCAAAATTCACCTTTTTATGTCAAATTTTTGAATAAATCTTCAAGAATATTTAGAAACGTAATTGAGGTTGAGTACTGTTCCGTTTATTATTTAAGAGAGTTTATCAAAAGAAAGAGCGTAAAAATTTTTATATTTGTGGTCCCCACGCCTTATCGAATAGCCATATCGCTAAAGCAATAAAAAAAAAATATGACAAAAATATGAATACAAATTATCAATACAAAAATGACGTGTTTGAATGTTGTCAAGTTATAAATATTAAGCCTACTTATAATAATAAGCTATCAATTAATTATATTCATAAAGATTATTTTGTATGTATATTTTTATAATCATAGCATTATTCTGCGTATTGTAAAAAGATAGAGCATAATATAAATATATCTAACTTATTTTAAAATATTAAAATGAAAACAGTTATACCAAATCAATCTATAGACCAAATGTGCTAGCGCTATCGGTAAGATCTATCTTTTTATTGCGCCACATCGCAAATGCGAGATGCGGTTTTTGAGTAAGAATGATAGGTGGCTGTGCCACTCCAATCTCCATCAATCAAAACGGAAGCATCCTACTAATTGACCGAAGTAAGAAAACGAACCTAATTAATTTATGACGGAATCACGGCATGTGATTGTGGTCAAAGTTTAAAAAGAAGCTACAAAAATATTATAAGGCTGGTTAATTCACCCCTTACAGTTGTGCCTAACCCTCATTTGAATGTCCGTCCTGAAGATAAATAAATAAATAAATAATTGACGACCGGAAACTCGATTGGAGTAAAACAGAAGGATAAAAAATTGTGACATAGCTTCAAGAAGAGTGCAATTATTTTCTCCTTTGGATGATGTTTTTGTTATCATAATTTTATTATTATGTTATTATTACTTAACTAAGAATTTATTTATTTTAATAAATAAACATGTAATACAATATATTCTTTATATTAGAAAATTTTAAATACGAAAGAATCAGCTTAAATTTTTTCTTCATTTTTACTTTCCAAAGAAAAAAATATTAACATGTCGTTTGATTAGACAAAATCGTTTAGACGGAGTGGAATAATAGTTAGAAACAGAATCAGATTATACTCGAAATTGAACACTTTATTAATGTGTTTTGTACGTTACTTAAAAATTATAGCGAAATGGAATGAAATATAATATAATGACCAAAATATCCCTTACTAATTACTAACTAACTATATATATAATATTATATTATATAATCTATATATTTATATATACAATTATAATATAATATAAAATAAATATAATACATACTAAGAAAGATCATATTATATATAGTATATAATATATTAAATATATTTATTATATTTTTTACTATTAAATATAAAATATATTTAACGTAGACTAATATATATTATAGACATATAATAATTTATATAATATATATCATATATACTCTATTAATTACCCCCCCCCCCCCCCCCCCCCCTCCCCCAAATTTCTACTTACCAGACCGCCCATGAGAGCAATGAAAGTGATCAGAGGAGATGGTGCGCCGAAAACACAAGGAGAGACGACTCCTCTTTACAAAGGAGAGGTCAAAATTGGGGAGGACCTTTTGGGCGGACCATCATCTGGCACGCCAGCCTAGCATTTTCTACACATCATTGGAGGTGGGTCCTACGGTCCTACCCTCCTCCAATGTGAGCCACACGCGACTCTTCCATGTTCATGCACACACATGATCCCAAAATTCCGCCTTCCTCTCTCCAAATTTGTTTTTAAAGCCTCTCTCTCCTCATCTTAATTACTGCTTTTTGAAGTTTTTATTTTTATTTTTATTTTATATTTATCATGAAATTTATTAAGTACTCTTATTTAATTTAATAATGAGAATAAATAAGGTCATAAATCTATATTGCATCCCTCTATTATCTTTAATTGACGTTCGAGGAAAAAATTCAAACATTAAAAAATATAATAAATACTTAGTTTAATTAATTAAAATGGATGTAACTCACAATGTTACTTTTTTAACATTAAATAAGAAAACATGAAAAAAATTAATATTCGATGCAGAGATAATATAAAAAATTATAATTAATATATTTTGAAATTTATAAACAACATATAAAATTAAACAAATTCCATTATCGAAAAATACAGATAAAAAGAAGCATAGAGATTAGAGAGTAAAATTTTATAATATCTTATTATTGCTAGAAATGGATTTTTTTGAGGGAAAAAAATGGTAAATGGAGTCATGGAATAGAGGAAGTAAATTAATGGTAATTAAGATTCTAATGCCGCTGTGTGGGTTAATAATTCATTGTCGGCAATGCCCGTTAGAGATTAAGTGATTCTACAGAGAATGAATGAATGACTAATGGGAAATTATCATTTTGAATTACTGCTATTTTTCAAAAAACATGATTTATAAATATATTATATTATACTATAAGCTTTTATAGGATACCTTAATTAAAGAGCTGTCTTTTTTTATTTTATTTTTGAGCTGTCGCTTTCTCTTGCCATCCGTTTTTATTTTTATTTTGGACTGAATTGTTTCATTTACTCCTTAATTGCCTTACTCCACCGTTTTCTTATTCTTCCTCTTCCTCGTTGCTCTACCGGGGTCTTCTTCAATGAGCGAGAAGAGAATCCCGAAGAGGCTAGTAAGTACGTTTTTTGCAATTCTGATTTGTTTGATTTATTGCTGACTGTTGCTTTTCTTGGTCTTTCATTTCATTTTGCGGTCTGGGTGTTTGTTATTATGGTTAAACGAATCAGACTTTATAATTCTGTTCAATTCTTACTTTGAGACGGCAAAGATTGTATCTTTTTGCATAATTATGAGTATTTGATTCTTCTTGTTTGGTTTTCATCGATAGGGTCTGTGAAAATTTGACACTAATAACGAGGTTTTGAAGCGAGAATTTCTGTTGCAATTCATTGAATTATGATTTTGTTTCGAATGTTATGGTGAAGATTTATTTGATCTCATCTCTTCTTCTAGTGCTTGTTCAGTGGTGTACATTGTCCTATCCAGTCAATGTGAAATGGATTGTACTGGAATTTATGTTCTTGATCCTTCAATTCTATTGCTGTTTATTGCAAAGATTGGATGGAAAACAACTGTGATTTTCAGTGGGCTTGGGTTTTGTGTTTGTTTTAGTGGTCATGAATCGGATCCCTAGGAATATAGGATCCATCTTTGAGCTGGTTCTGTTTGTAGTCATCAAATAACAGAAGCCTGCCAAATTTCTCTTTTATTTTTTTAATATAGTGTTTCTCTTCTTCAACAGCGTAGTATTTCACTTTATATATATAACTGGCCATTTGTTCCAATCAAAATCTTTTTCTGTCCTTTCCAGTTGTATCCAGTAAGACAGGCTTGACAACAAGTTGAATTTTCAATATTTGTTTTACCTGTGTATTCTACTATTTCTTTAGTTACATCACAGTATAAAATTCTATAGTTACTGGTTTGTCTCTTTGGACATTTATCTTTGTTTGAATTATTTAATATTGACTAATTTATCAATTTTTAAAAACCATTAATTCAGTCTGCTGGCCTGAAGCTTGCTGATGCCCATTTAAGTTTTAAATGTTGTTGTTTGTTCATAGTTATTAGGCTTTGTCATACTGCCCTTTACAAAGATCTTGTTGATATGATGCTTGTGGGCACTAGTTTTTGTTCATCACATTACTGAAACTTTCATAACGATCAGACAAAATGAGCATTAAATAATAGCAGAAGAATTTTGAATAGTAGGAACTGAGCAAGTGTTGGAACAAATGTTTGACATTGCTCTTTACCTTTTCTCTTTTGTTATACCTTCTTTTCAGGTGCCGCTGCTTTTGCTTCTTGTATTAAGTCTTGCTGTTGAACAATGTGGAGCTGACAATAATGGACAATGCAAATCTAACGGGCCTTTGAAACCCAGGCCTCATACTGTTTCTATCTTGGAATTTGGGGCAGTTGGAGATGGTAAAGCAATGAACACAGTTGCCTTTCAGAATGCCATTTTCTATGTTAAGTCCTTTGCTGACAAGGGTGGTGCTAAGCTCTATGTTCCGCCAGGCAGGTGGCTTACTGGAAGCTTCAACCTTACTAGCCACCTTACACTCTTTCTGGAAAAGGAAGCCATTATTCTTGGAACTGAGGTCTTTATCACAACTCAATTATCCCTCGTATTTACATATTTCTAACATTAATTATCCCTTTTCTCTAGGTGGTGGTATTTAATTTAACATATGTATTTGCAACCTTTCCATAATGGGTGAGATACGGTTTGTGCTCTAATGTTCTACTTTCTCAGGATTTTGCTCACTGGGGGGTTGTCGAAGCCTTGCCATCCTATGGACGAGGTATTGAACTTCCAGGTGGGAGATATCGCAGCTTGATTACTGGAAATAATTTAAGCGATGTGGTGATAACAGGTATGGACATTTCTTCCTTTCTACTTGCTCATAGTTTCATTTCTTCCTTTGAGCCTTTTTTATATTGTCTCTCATAGTCAACTTATACACATCTATTCTCTACACAGGTGACAATGGGACTATTGATGGCCAGGGTTCTGTCTGGTGGGAGCAATTCAGTTCTCATTCTTTAAACTACAGCCGCCCACATCTTGTGGAATTCATTAGCTCCAAGGATGTAGTTGTTTCAAATTTAACATTCTTGAATTCTCCATCCTATAACATTCATCCTGTATATTGTAGGTAAGTTGGATTTATCAACTCTTTTAAGGACTTGCCTCTTTTAAATTCTTTCTTTAAGTTCTGTTGGATTTGACTGTCTTTTTGACTTGCCTCATTTAAATTCTTTCTTTAAGTTCTGTTGGGTTTGACTGCCTTTTTTATGTGGATTTGATGCAGCAATGTTCTAGTTCAAAATATAACGGCTTATTCTCCACCAGAATCTCCTTACACTAGTGGAATAGTACCAGGTATCTTTTAATAGAATTAGGGACTATTTGTACATGTAGACTAGATTTTGAATGCTTGTTTGATGATCTCTCTGAGTATGTTTATGATGTGTTCCAATGATGCCAGTATTCTCAACTTGGTTTGTAATTACTTTCAAATGAAGTTATTTCATCCCTTCTAAACTCAATACAAAAATAACATTCATTTGTGAATTTTCAGATTCTTCCGAGCATATTTGCATTGAGAAGAGCAACATTAGCGTTAGCTATGATGCTATTGTGCTCAAGAGTGGTTGGGACGAGTATGGAATCTCCTATGGCAAACCAACCACAGATGTCCACATCCGAGAGGTTCGCCTTCAGTCTTCTATAGGCTCTGGTTTGGCTTTTGGCAGTGAGATGTCCGGAGGCATCTCCAAAGTTCTCGCAGAGAAGTTGAACCTACAGGACTCATTCATTGGGATTGAATTGAAGACTGCAAGAGGCAGAGGTGGTTATATAGAAGACATTCTTATATCAGATGCTGAAATGAAAGATGTTAAGCTGGCCTTTAAGGCGACAGGTCAGTGTGACTCACACCCAGATGATAAATATGATCCTAATGCACTTCCTGTTGTCAAAGGCATTACTTTTAAGGACATAATTGGCACAAATATCATCATGGCAGGGAATTTCTCCGGAATCCCTGAAGCTCCATTTACTTCAATTTGTCTGTCAAATATTTCCTTAATTACTACTTCTTACTCTTCTGCTACATGGGTATGTTCAAGTGTCTCGGGTTTCTCGGAGAATGTGTATCCCGAACCATGTCCTTCCCTCCAGAACTCATATTTGAATTCTTTTCCAGTTTGTTCTGTCCTCTTATATCCAAACAGTCAGGTTGCAGTGTTATGATACCTACACCCAAAATCAAATTATGTTACATTCGAATCTGTACATTAAGAGATTTTCATCACCCCTTCAGTCCATTAAAGAGGGTTACTCCAATAAGAGGCAGCTTAGAATGTTTCAATTTATTCCCCTCGTTCAAAAATACATTCTTGGGGTCTTGTCTTGAAATTCCTTTAATTCAAATTGCCCTTTGGCCATCAGTTGCATGTGTACAGCCTTTGCTTTCTTCATTATGTGAGAAATTTTTTGGTAGTGCAGCACAATTCAGATCGATGTCTTTATTTCGTTTAATTTATTTATTGTCAATTGTTCGTTTCATTTATTTTGCAATGTATAATTTTGTAATGGGGATTGCCAACAAGATTGATTAGTGACAAAAGGTTATGAATAGTGGAAATTTCGCTGGAATAAAATATTTCTATCTTAAATTGCATACAGCACTTCTGTTTTTTGTCTCCTTGGGAATATTTGACAGCTTACCAACCTGCTGAGTGCTGATATGAAAGTTGTAGTTTATCTAGAAGAAGGATCAAGGAATTATAATTTTTTCTCAAGTGTTTTTTTTAATATTTCTACGAGATTTTCTTACATGAAAGTGAGATTCACTTCTCATACGTTTGAGGAGAAACTTTTAGAAATATTTGTGAAAATAGTATTCCTAAAAAATTGGCATGATTTTTTTTTTAATTTTAGTCAATATAACAATAAATATTATAAACTATTTAAAAATATTATTCATTTATAAAATTTATTGTTTTGTAAGTTTGAAAGTATTACTTCAATTTTGAGTTTGGAAAATTTTTGAATTGTCAATAATAATCATATAATTTGGAACAGAAAAAGTATATATATATATATTATTGTTTTTACGGGGATGACACACATTTTAGGTTTGTTATAAAAACGGCTTGTCATGTTAAAATCTACTAGTCATTTTTCAATAATTCAAACGACTAATTTGCATTTTGTTAAAGCATTTACTCGTTAATTTGTTGTACTCCAGGACTTTTTGTGACATCCTTTCCCAATCTATCAGAATTTGAATTATTTTTTGTGGAAACCAGATTCTAATAACTTACAAACAAATTCGCAACAAAAGAAAACTAAAATTTTCACTTTATGGCCCACATTTTATAGTGAAAAAATTAGTTGTCATAAATTTGTTTGTAAATACTTAGTACACCAATATTTATTCTACACTATAAGCGATGACATTTCCACATAAAATGCACCCAAAAATGTGTTTCCGTAGCTAAACCATGTGATGCAAAGAATAGCTCACTTTCACATTGAATCACCAAGAACATACAATGAAAATACAGTATACTAAAAGTAAAAAGAACTTCGAAGGCAACACTACATAATTTACAAGGAAATTTTTTTCTATTAAAATAAAAGACTATGTTTATAACTCACTCTCTCGCCAGCCCAAAAAAATTAACTCTCTCTAGAAAGGAAGATGAAAATGAAGAAACTGGGACTGCTAAAACCGATCACAATAAGAAGATTTTATCCAAGTGCTGTAATTGACTAAGCAGCAAGTTGAACCCAAGCAGACTCTTCTTTATAAGATATGATTCCTTCACAAGAGGCTTCACATGTGTATACCACTATAGTTGCCCAATCAAGAGAATCCAAATCATTATTCACGCCAAAATAATAAAGTAGCTGTGGCAAAATCTGTAACCAATAAAGACAGTTGAACCATAAGCCTAAGGTTCCAAGAAGATATCAGGTTCAGAGGAATGGCAAACAATAATAGATGATACAATGGGAAGTGGTTTCTTAGTACTTATTATATCATAGAGATTTAAAAGTACTCCATACCTGAAGTTCAAAGCCTCGAAGGCCACCACAGTAACTACATTTAGGAATGTCAGTCTTTGAAGGTCTGCCACTAGACAAGGGCCACAGAGGCCTGGCTCTGGCATTCCTACAATACCTGTTATATATAAATAACAATGAATTATTGAGCTAGTAGCTTAAGAGGTGCAGTATGTACAAGTGGAGCAGTGGATAAGATTGACATCAAGATTCAACTTGAGCATCAGTAACTATTAGGTCATATCCAGCTCCTACTACAGTTATCTCAACTGTAAAGAGTCTTATTCACCTGCAAATAAACATAGAAATAAAAAGTTGATTGAACTACAAAAACAGATTTTCTAGAAAATATAGTAAATGGGTGATAACAATGTGTGCAAATATAGCATTCATGCAGAATGCAACCAGAGTAGTATGCAATTGCACATATTAAGTTTTACACTAGTTTTTGTTGCTTACAGCAAGATGAAACTTGCTACAACTCATGTCTGCCATAAAAGTTAAATCTAATTTGAAACTTGAGTTCAGCAATCTAAATCAAGAAGTGAACTATTCTTCATTGACAGGAGTACACAAGTTCAACTGTCACAAGAAAGAAGAACATCAGGTAACCTATTCTAGCATGACTCAAACTATTGAGTTTTCTTTATGTACCTATGGCTTACTATCAGGTGTCCAAAAAGTGGGTGTCACATTTGAGTGGAAGTTCCAAAAAGAAGTGGATTTTTTTTCCCTTTATGACAAGTTCCATAGAGACATGGATCTAGATCATGCAGTAGATTAAACAAGCTAAGTAACCAACAAGGCCAATTATAGCACAATGAAATTCATAATAAACTTAATTTCACATTTATGAAACTAGACACCTGATTTTTATTTTACTGAAATAACTATACTGAGACCCCTATAATGATATTTATCTAGTGATATTACTCATTTTCTTTCAACTATATGTTTCCCCTACCACATTTTAATAATTTTAGCGGCTCTTAGGTTTTCTTTAAGCATGTCACATTTCCACAAATTGTGATGTAAACGGAAGTTACTTATTTAAAGGTACCCAATTACCTTAAAACTTGCTCAGGGGCCCTGGAAATTCGCTCCTGGAAAGTGGCCCAACTTTTCTTGTCTCCATCTCCCTTTTTACCAACCATGGAAACATGTTAATAAAGTTAGCCACATCAATCGTTATTTAACAATATTTAGCACCAAAATTCAAACCTCAAAACTCTCCAGCAGTGACTTGACTCCTTCGTCCACTTGGCTTCCAGAAACTAATGCATTAGCACACACATTGTTGTCAGACATCTCCCTGTCGACTTCAGGTTCATCATCATTAACAATCTCATATTGTGGCCAGAGAGTGTTACTTGCAACTGTTTGCAAATTAGAATTACAATCAGCTGAAAGATACTGATAACCGCAGCAGCATCATATGCATTGCTTAGTGAACATACACAAGTTAGATGTCATGCTGAAGGATATTTCTAAGAGGTTCATTTTACATGGTCTGGCAAAGAGAGAATGCCACAAATATGGATAAGGAAATCTGGCGAATGATTTTACTTAATGTTATCCACATCAGTTGCAGTTGCTGTATCTCACAGACATCATGATTTTAGGTATTTTATTAGGTATGAGTATGACAAAGTGACTACATCTTTGAAACAAAATATGAGACATCTAAGGAATGGCAGACAATAATAGATGATACACAAACAGGGATGCCTGCCAGAAATTCTACATATCACAATTGTCTGCATGCCTAAAATGCCTGGTAAGGAAGTCTGTAACACTTGCCTTTCTTAGTTTCTGCTGAACACTTATTGGAACTAGAGTCGGATGCCAGAGAAGTAATGCTCATCTGTCGACAATCAATCTTATGACCTGATCTCCAGTGAATAGCCTGTGGACAAAAACCAAATCTAGCATAAATTACCTGAAAAAGACATAATTTACTCTGAAGCAGGCATAAAATTTACCTAAAAACAAAACATGTAAGCAATAAATTGGTCTCTAATAACCTGGTGTTTTTCAGAGCAATAACGTGCTCTTCTGCAACTACTACAAACTTTATCTCCTTTCCAGGTTCCACACCAACAGCATAGTGCAGCTGCATCAAGAAGCAACAAAGATGAGATAATGAAAATGCTAAATGTATGTTTGATGAAAAGTGAATAATGCGTTTCGTTAGTCCTATGTCATGTCCTTGAACTGGGAAATCATCTGATTAATTTTTGAACCTTTATAAAACAATGTGCAAATCAGAATTTCCCTCGGAAGATACGCCTTCAGAGTTGAAATGTCATTACTTTTGTAACTTCCAAATTGCAGCACATGGAAATGATTAAATCACAGCAACACAGAGCCAACTATTGCACATTTATTAATGGATGGCAACAATTTTTTTGCTAGATGTTGTCTCAACTCACGAGATGCTTCTTGCCAAAGTTAAAAATAAAGTTCCCGTATACTTCAATCATAGAGACTTGTATATTATAGTTTAACAAGCTACAAACTGATATTGAGAACTCCAAGAGCAATGAAACAGAGATGTAATACCTCCAACCTCAGAACATGCGTCTGCCCCATCATGTCTTGGCGGTTCACTGGAGTAAAAAGGATTGGAGCGAGGCAATTGGCAACGGAAAACCTTCACACTTTAAAAATATTACTCATTTAGAGACGAAAGGAAAATAAAGAAAGCTTAAAAATCAGTTTGCTAGTTACAGGCAAAGACTGCAGGAACGTACAAGTGAAAAGCAAACATAAAATTAGATGATGTATTAGCAGATAGTCAGATACCTTCGAGATGCCTTGTCTGGATGGCGTTTCCACTGCTCATGTTGATCTTGGAGAAGACAATTCATTGATGTGCACATGAATATAAATAAGGTGCGGTGGAATGTTGATTCCTTTTCAAAAAGCGGTGCGTATACCTAGAAAAATAACAAATATATATCATCAAATAGGCCACATTCTCCCCAGAACAATTTTGGGTGTCGCAAAATGGGGGAACTAAAGTCTAACAATTTAAGTATACAAGGATTAAAAGACAACATTCTAGTTGCTCAACCTATGCATTGGACACCTCTAAGGGTACTGTTAGTCCAACACAACAAAAGCCCTGCAATTCAAAACTTGACCTTAATCTCAAGATAGCAGTATCTAGCTCATTAATCATGATTGATAGGTACAATTAGGTCAAACTGTTAGTTTATTACCAGATAATTCTATTGCTGAATAAAGCATCCCATTGCCGCATAGCTCATCTAATTGTTATCTTAAAATTTTCTATAGCAAAGGCAGCACCGTGCTATTTCTAGACGGGTTCAACTGGATAAAAACTCCTAATATATGGACTCCGTTGGTGTTGCTTGAGATAGTCACTTATAAATATTAATGCATTTAAGAAAAATAATCAATTTCCAAGTTAAATCGTTGGTGTCATTCAATGATAGTCACTTTTAAATATTAATGCATTTAAGAAAAATTATCAAATATTTGTTAAGATATACTATACTCGGAAAGGTTTCCTTCGGGTCTGGATAAGACTTGCAGACCATATGACACGAAGACTAAGGAAAGTACTCCAAACACCGGTTGAGAGCCATCAGGTGTACCCAATTTTCCAACCTAATATTCACAACCCTTCAAGACTAAGGGTGAAGCCTCCTATAGCGACATCTGGCAGTGGTCTAGCAGAAACAATGCCAAAGGTATGCTCATGTCCTTACCAGCCTTCTATTAGAAAAGTAGTTTACCACCTCTCCAAGAAAGGACACCTATTACATGTGAGTTTGTAATCCTAACCAATAAAGAGGTGACACATCATCTTTGAGAAGCAAGCTTAATACAAGTGAGGACAAGTCTACATACACAACGTCCAAATACAAAATCAAACACTGTATCATCTTAACCATTAAAAAGTGAGTATGACACGGATTTTAACGTCATGTTCTATTTTTTAATGGTTAAGTAGTGTTTGGATGTTATGCACTTGTATTTATTCTACAAGTGAACGATCCAACAGGTACCTATAAGTATCAGAGGACCCCTTGAGGTAAGATTTATGCTGTAATTCCCTATTTTCTTTCTGAAACCTCTTAAGCCCTTCTTTGCATATTTCCGGTTATCTCTTCCTTATTCCGATACTTGCTCTCACACCAGAGGCTCACACCAGAGGCGGCGGCTCCCGCCATCAAGGATATTTTTGGTTTCTCTCTCGTTCATCGGATTCACCCAGCCACATTCCAGGATCAGAACCAGAGCATAATTCACCATTAACAAATATATTACAAAAGCTGACACAAATATATCTAAAAAAGAAAATACCTGGAGCAAGAACTGCAAAGGTTCACCACAGATGCCACAAATACAAGACTTGCCCGGAGGCAAGTTAATTGGATCCAACCAAGCCTAAAGTTCAAAATTTTAAAAAAATACTCAGAACCCAAATACAGAAGTACAAAATAGGTTGAATAAGAAACAGAGGTTTGTAGAATTACAGGAAAACCTCCAGCTTTGCTGGGAAATAAGTTGGGAAGCAGTGACCATTGATTCTTCGGCTTTTCAACAAATCCTAGAGTTACAGGCTCTTCATCATCATCGTCGTCATCGTCGTCTTCACATATAACTCCACTAGCATTGATATTAACTGGGCATTCATCCTCGGCATCTTCTTCATCATCAAGAGATGTAATTTTCAAAGTCCTGAGCTTCTCTAGAGAATCTCCATTCATGTCACTGTCCGATTCTTTAGACATTTTGGCCAAATTGGGAGAGATTTTGAAAGGAAATGAAATAAGTTGAAGAGGCGTCGGGCTCACTGCTCAGGGGTTAGGGTTTAGCGACTGGCATCAATATAGTCGATTACAATCAATTCGAATTCTAAAATCTGTATGTATTTATATTACACGAAGTTGTTGTGAAATTACATTTCTAAAAATAAACAAAGGAGAAATAGTAATTTACCTTTTTTCTTTCTTTCTTTTTTGTGTGCGGAGAAATAGTACAATAATATATTCACGGCAAAAGATTAGATACAAAAAGAGAATATTAAATTTGATGTTATTATAATAATTAATTATAATTATTAAATTCATTTATATTATTTTATATTTATTTTTTTATAATCACCTTTTTTCGCTGTAACATTATTCAAAATAGTAATATTAGTTATTAGTACTTCCTTGATACAAAACTAAAAATTATCTTCCTAAAATTAAAATAAAAGTTGTGTAAATAGTTATACTAGATTAATAGTCTGCACAACTTATGAGTTAGCTCTAAAAATTAATAAATATAATTAAATTAAAATTTTATTTCTTATGACTTTGTTTGATAAGTGCTAATTATTATTTTTTATTTTTTTATATAAATTATTTGTTTCAATAAATATTTTTACTAAATAACATTTTTTTATAAATATTATATTGTCTAAATAAAGCAAGGTCAATTCAAGGTATCAAAATTTCTCTTATTATTAACACAATATATATATAAAACAGAAATCAACCATGAAACATATATTTCTATTTGCTTTTAAGAAGATAAAGCATCACATTAAAGTATGGAAAGAAATTACTAATAAAATCACGAAAAATATACATGTATATTGATAATCTATGAATTAGTGTGCATATATCTATTCCTAATAAGATATTTTAAAGATTATTCTTTATCTTATATTATATGTGATAACTAACTAAGTCAACTCATTATATTTTTTTATTATGTACAATGACTAACCAAATTAACTCGTAATTAATTAAAAATAAATTTCAATTGATCTCCTTTTATATTTTTATAAATAAGGTATTGATTATAATTGTAATAAGATTTTTTACAACATGTAGCTATAAATACTTTTATTTGATTTTAAATTTTAATTTTTTAAAGGAATTCATAGAATAGTATAACAATTAACATGTCTCCCATCTCATATCCGTTTAAGTGTTCTACATAAATATTACTCTCTCCCCATTAAAGGATGACACAAGTATAAAATAAAATAAAAAATTAATTAATTAGAAGGTGACACAATTACAAATTTTAAATGAAAAATTGTGCTATAATAATTATTCAACCTCTGAATGATGCTTATAGTCCATTTACTTTAATAAACAAAGACTTATTAGTGTATTGAGTGAGGTCCATTATGAATACATTTGATATTCATTTTAAATCATTAGAGTATTTGTGTAGGCGCATTCCATGACAATACCTCTAATTTACAAGTATAATATACTATTATTCCAGGAATGATAATCTTATTATTACACTTGTACACAGTTTGATAACATTATGTTCAACTTGACCTATCAACTAAATTAGTACTTAATACATTATGCCCATAGTCTACCCAAAAAAATATAAAAAATAAAATACAAGCAATTAACAATTAAATATTATTTTAATTTGTAAAGTATTCAAAAAGAACCCCAATCTGTTAAGAAAAAAAGATATATATATATATATATATATATATATATATACCTTTAATAGGCAAGGAACTTCTAAAAGATTATATATTTTTTGTTCTAACAATTTTATTACAAACTTTTTTATCAAAATTTTTTGTAATAAAATTTTATGGAAGATTGTATATCTTAACAAATTATATGGAGGATAATTTTATTATTACATTTGTATTAAGATGGTAGATATCAAAAAAAATCTCTTAAACGTATCACACAATTTAGTTATACTAATATCAGTGTTGAATTTTATTATTAAATCAAAGTCCTAACTGAATTAAATTCATAAGAATTTTATAAAATCACAAGACTAATTGTATTAATTATAAGACGTGATTTTTTTTGAAACATAATAATTGCAAAATTAGTTGAAAAATTATAGCGGATTTATACTAACTAATTGTCATAACGAAATCAAAACTCATAGTTCTATTCAAATTAGAACTTTAAGCAATTTTTCTCAATATTAATATAGAATTTCATTACAAATTTAAATAATTATTTTTTTATAATCATAACTGAACAAATCTACATTTCATTCAAATATTTAGTTTAATAATTGATCAAAATAACCTACAATATATAATTTAATATTTTATTATTTAAATAAATATTTAATAATTACAACAATCTCCTGTACGAATATTTATTCTATATTTAATTGATTATCTTAATAATTAACATAATAAACTATTGTCCATGTCTCGCACGGGTTTGGTGAGGTTGTTGTATATAGCTATTGAAATCTGGAGTAGTTCACAAGCTGCTTGTAATCTCTATCAGTCAAGTTTGAAAGAATGGAATCCAAAGTATTGGCATTGCTTGAAAGAAATATAATAAACATACAAGCAACTGGAATTATTGCTGCATGAACATATATGGAACAAATTAATGAAAAAATAACTGGGAAAAAAGCTATATATAAACACTCTCTCACTCACTTTGTCAAAAAAAAAAATTTAAATTGGAAAAAAAGAAAAACTTTTGAACTATCTTCTCTACTTCCTATTATTCCCAGCTTTTCGTTTTACTTCAGCAGCAGCCCTCTGTGGAGGGTTCCTATTTGCATTTGACATTTTCTGTGAAGGTGAAGGCCTCAGTTTATTTATCGCACTCTTGCTGCAAGAAGTCAAAAACGAGTAGTTATTATATTAGATATTTGATGAATTAAGTCATCCACAAAGGCAAAGATGTTATTCAATTATAGATCACTAGGATTACCTTAGTTCTGGGCTTTCGCCTTGCTTTGGATTAGTTTTTTGAGTCTTGGAACCAATCCCACTGGCTAAGCGGGTAAGTTTGGAATGATTATATTGCCAAAGCAAATCTGGCTCGGATGAATCACTGGTAGCAGCATCATGCTCATCCAAGTCATCAGTAGTAGCAATTTCAAACTGGCTAGCTGAAATTAAAATAAAAGTTGTGTAAATAGTTATACTAGATTAATAGTCTGCGCAACTTACGAGTTAGCTCTAAAAATCAATAAATATAATTTAATTAAAATTTTCTTTCTTATGACTTTGTTTGATAAGTACTATTTTTTATTTTTTATTTTTTTATATGAAATATTTGTTTCAATAAATATTTTTAATAAATAACATTTTCTTATAAATATTATATTGTCTAAATAAAACAAGGTCAATTCAAGGTATCAAAATTTCTCTTATTATTAACACAATATATATATATATATATATATATATATATATATATATATATATATATATATATATATATATATATATATATATATATATATATATATATATAACAGAAAAGCATCACACTAGAGTATGGAAAGACATTATTAATAAAATCACGAAAAATATACATGTAAATTGATAATCTATGAATTAGCGTGCATATATCTATTCCTAATAAGATATTTTAAAGATTATTCTTTATCTTATATTATATGTGATAACTAACTAAGTCAACTCATTATATTTTTTTATTATGTACAATGACTAACCAAATTAACTCGTAATTAATTAAAAAAAAAATTCAATTGATCTCCTTTTATATTTTTATATATAAGGTATTGATTATAATTGTAATAAGATTTTTTACAACATGTAGCTATAAATACTTTTATTTGATTTTAAATTTTAATTTTTGAAAGGAATTCATAGAATAGTATAACAATTAACATGTCTCCCATCTCATATCCATTCAAGTGTTCTACATAAATATTACTCTCTCCCCATTAAAGGATGACACAAGTATAAAATAAAAATAAAAATTAATTCATTAGAAGGTGACACAATTACAAATTTTAAATGAAAAATTGTGCTATAATATTTATTCAACCTCTGAATTATGCTTATAGTCCATTTACTTTAATAAACAAAGACTTATTAGTGTATTGAGTGAGGTCCATTATGAATACATTTGATATTCATTTTAAATCATTAGAGTATTTGTGTAGGCGCATTCCATGACAATACCTCTAATTTACAAGTATAATATACTATTATTCCAGGAATAATAATCTTATTATTACACTTGTACACAGTTTGATAACATTATGTTCAACTTGACCTATCAACTAAATTAGTACTTAATACATTATGCCCATAGTCTACCCAAAAAAAATATAAAAAATAAAATACAAGCAATTAACAATTAAATATTATTTTAATTTGTAAAGTATTCAAAAAGAACTCCAATCTGTTATAAAAAAAAGATATATATATATATATATATATATACCTTTAATAGGCAAGGAACTTCTAAAAGATTATATATTTTTGGTTCTAACAATTTTATTACAAACTTTTTTATCAGAATTTTATGGAAGATTGTATATCTTAACAAATTATATGGAGGATAATTTTATTATTACATTTGTATTAGATAGTAGATATCGAAAAAAATCTTTTAAACGTATCACACAATTTAGTTATACTAATATTAGTGTTGAATTTTATTATTAAATCAAAGTCATTAAATTCATAAGAATTTTATAAAATCGCAAGACTAATTGTATTAATTATAAGACGTGATTTTTTTTGTAACATAATAACTGCAAAATTAGTTGAAAAATTATAGCGAATTTATACTAACTAATTGTTATAACGAAATCAAAACTTGGGTTTCATAGTTCTATTCAAATTAGAACTTTAAGCAATTTTTTTCAATACTAATATAGAATTTCATTACAAATTTAAATAATTATTTTTTTATAATCATAACTGAACAAATCTACATTTCATTTAAATATTTAGTTTAATAATTGATCAAAATAACCTACGATATATAATTTAATATTTTATTATTTAAATAAATATTTAATAATGACAACAATCTTCTTAAATCCTATACGAATATTTATTATACATTTAATTGATTATCTTAATAATTAACATAATAAACTATTGTCCATGTCTCGCACGGGTTGGTGAGGTTGTTGTATGTAGCTATTGAAATCTGGAGTAGTTCACAAGCTGCTTGTAATCTCTATCAGTCAAGTTTGAAAGAATGGAATCCAAAGTATTGGCATTGCTTGAAAGAAATATAATAAACATACAAGCAACTGGAATTATTGCGGAATGAACATATATGGAACAAATTAATGAAAAAATAACTGGGAAAAAAGCTATATATAAACACTCTCTCACTCACTTTGTCAAAAAAAAATTTAAAAATTGGAAAAACAGAAAAACTTTTGAACTATCTTCTCTACTTCATATTATTCCCAGCTTTTCGTTTTACTTCAGCAGCAGCCCTCTGTGGTGAAGGCCTCAGTTTATTTATCGCACTCTTGCTGCAAGAAGTCAAAAACGAGTAGTTATTATATTAGATATTTGATGAATTAAGTCATCCACAAAGGCAAAGATGTTATTCAATTATAGATCACTAGGATTACCTTAGTTCTGGGCTTTCGCCTTGCTTTGGATTAGTTTTTTGAGTCTTGGAACCAATCCCACTGGCTAAGCGGGTAAGTTTGGAATGATTATATTGCCAAAGCAAATCTGGCTCGGATGAATCACTGGTAGCAGCATCATGCTCATCCAAGTCATCAGTAGTAGCAATTTCAAACTGGCTAGCTGAAGGGAATATGTTATACAACTGCTCTGGGTATATTTTTGAAGAATCTGATAGATTCTTCTGGTAAAAGACATCAGACGTTTTGCCATTTTCTGCTTCCCAGCATCCCAAAGGATTTTCAACTCTTCGTGCAGCATCTTGCTTGTTCACCATGATCTTATCTACCCATTGACCTGATCCCATGTCTCTATCTTCCTCGCTGACAGGAGGCCAGGGAAGTGAATTTCCTAAGAGCTCGTCCAGATCAAAACTTTGCTTCTTTGGCCTTATTTCAGAGTTGTTGTGGACCTAAAATTTTCATTTTGCATATGTGACCTTTAGCTAACAAAAATCAAAACAAAAAAAAATGAAAAAACTATAGTAAAAGAAGGAGAATTTTTTTTTTAGTCCCGCAAAGGATTCACATGATGATGTCTTAGACATATAGATAACATAAACATCAAATCAAGGGAGTACTACTACCTTAGCATTTAACACAACCATTATAAAGCATGCTCACTTAATGCTAAATGTAGAAGGCATAATTATCATGGACATTTAGGAATTTTCAACTCCAAAATGAGGTGGGCTTCATTAGGGCTACCAATGTATTTACCTCTATATTGCCTGCATCCCTCATTGGTTTCCTTCCACTGTTCGGACCAGTGAACGTATCTCCAACCTGAGTGTTAGATTGAAAAGGCGATGATAAAATGCCACATGGGCTTTCAGATAATGTATGCTGCAGGGGCTCTGGTTCTCCCCGTTTCCTTGCCAACACTGCTTTAAGAGTGGTAATCTGACACAATAATACAACTCTTTTGTTTAAAATGCATACGACTTGAGGACTAAAATATTTATCCAAGAATAATCCAGAAGAATTAAGGTCAACAAAGAAAACGTAAAACCTGTTCTTTGAGTTCTTTAACATCAGAACTATCTTTGTTTACTCGTGCAGCACGAAGTTCTACAGTGGCAACTCGCTCTGCAAATTTAAGAGTACTAATTGTTTCTCCAACAGCATCTTGCTCGGGGTTTATGTGAACAAACATTAGTGTCTTGGCTTGCCCACCTAAAATATAATTATAACCAAAAACGTAATAAGAAGTTTGGAAGAATATGAAAAGGAATAAGCATGCTCGTAAGTTTCTCAATCCTTTATCAGTGAATTTTCTTACCAACTGCCTCTTGGAGCAATTGAGTTAGTTTGCTGTTTCTGTAGGGCACGTGTGAATTCTTTTGAGCAAGTGAAGATATCACATCGCCTAAAGCAGAAAGAGATTTGTTGATATGCTGTGCCTCTTTTAGTCTGTCTCCGGTTACTTCAGATTTATCCACCCTCTCACTTCCTGCCAGATCAACCAAATGCATACATCCACGAAGAACAGCTCCAGATGTCAAGTCTCGTCCATGGACATGGACAGTCAAGCAACTGCATAATGACAAATAAAATGTCAGCCTAAGCAGAAGACAACCGCTTAGTACACATACATATTGGAATACCATCATACCTATGAGAGCGACTGCTACGGTCATTGAGGGCTGTTGCACCAACTGCCCGATTTCGTTGTCCTATGTTCATTAGATCGATAACATCAGATGTTGATGTCACACGAGCCAGGCTTGCATCTGGTACATTAAGTCCAGTCTGAGAGCTATTGCGAATTTCTAATGTGTTCAGATGTTAAGGAAAGCAATTTTGATTTTGAACAATTAGAAATTTCTGAAAATTAAATTTTATTTGAAATTGGAAACTAGCGTAGATTATATATTATAATGATCTTCTAAATATGGAGTGTATGACTAAATTGAATACCAAGGATATCTTTTATTAAGACCATCTGAAGTGAGGAGATCCCTAACTTGCTCATTATAAATCTCAATCATCTGAATAGAAATATCATATCGGAATGTGTCCCTTCTTTGTTCAGCAAGAAGAAACAAATGGCTCAATGCCTTGTAATTTACTCCTCGAGTATCCTCTGAGAGATCCTTAGGTCCAGTCTGGAACAGAAACAAGAAACCAACAATTTCCACTCTTATTAAACAACAGTAATGGTCATACATTGTCATATTCTAGAGAAAAATATCAGTATATCTCACCATTGTGTAAGTCTTTCCGGATCCAGTTTGACCATATGCAAATATACAAACATTATAACCATCGAGAACAGAACGAATCAGTGGCTGCATATCTGAAAATACCTCCTCTAACAAAAAGGAAAGAAAACGGAGAGAGAAACAAAAAAGAATAAGATTGGGATGACACGGAATGTCTGAATGCATAACATGAAGTACAAAACTTACACAAGCCTAATCTGAGAACATATCTAACCTTGAGTTGCAGTGGGCCCAAATACTTTGTTGAAGTTGAAGGACCGAAGTCCTTTTCCATGTCTTGATGGGGTACTAATGGTAATTATTCCTTCTTCAATCTGATCCACTGTACTCATATAGTTTGATTGCCCACCCAAGAAGGGCCTCACTCTACAGTATACCCTTATATTTCCTAATTGAACAAAAGAAAAGTAATAGTCAGAATCTTTGAGGACTTCAACAGTAAACTTAAACCAGCATGATAGTAAGGATAATTTTATTACCCTTAAGGTCCTGGACTTGATTGTAAAGCTTTTGGTTTTCCACAAGAACTCTATGATATCCAGCAGCAGCATGAGCTAGACCATGAATGTGCAGACCTACAAAGAACATAAGCTCAAGATGGGATAAAAAACTATCTTTATCAACAAGAGCACCCTTTCTGCCCCAAAATCAAAGACATAAGTTTTTTAAATTAAACAAGATAATTGTTATTCCTACCAAGATTTTGCATCTCCTCATGAAATTTCATTTGCATTAACTGCATACCAGCTCTTGTAGTAGAAAGAGTTTGCTTCAGCTCCTATAGAACAATTAATCAGTATAAAATTCACTCAAATATAGAATAATTAGCTGAAAATGATGAAAAATATTACCATTATATCTCTGTGCTGTCCTTCATAGATCATTTGATGTTTCAGAGATCTTCTTTTTAATTCTTCATCAGGTACATAGTTTTTAGAAAAGCTTCGCTCTTTCTTTACAAGTGTGACATTTCTGTCTTCGATCTTGATTCGAAACAAAAACAAAAAAGAAAGGTCAGAGAATTTGAGTTCATCTTTTCTCACATGCAAGATGTGTTTTTGAAGAGATTAATTGGTTATTCTTTGGACTAGAACAATATTTTGGAAATGTAATACCAATAAATTTACCTTCGTGTCACCAGTATTGTGTCTCAGAAGAACTTTTTTTCCATTAGAAACAAGTGAATCTTTTGGAGATGCTTTCTTCTGTTGGACAAAATAACATAAATGTCCTGTTAAATAAAGTACATGACATTACATTACATGCTTCCTACAGGTGTCCAAAAAGATGCAAGAAGAAGATCCTTTAGCATTATGTACTCTTTTGAGCATAATGAGAAGCAGTATGTTTTGAATGACAAGAGGTAACCAACATACCAGTTCAACTTGGCTTGCTACACAACGCTCAAATTCCTCCATTACCTTGGTTAGCACAGATTCTACAAGCTGTTGCAAGCAGAAAAAAACATGGTGACTAAGTATACAGACTAAAAGCATAGTAAGTTAAAATGTTAAAAAACCAATGCCACAAAACCCTTTTCAAATTTAAGATTGAAATGTGGAAATTTTTTGAGCTCTTCACCTAATCCATATTATAGAAGAAAATAAGTACAACAAATGGTAAATGCATATTGAATAATTAACTATTTGGTGTATGAAACAACAGGTTAATCCCTCAGACTGCCACTACCCTGCTCCCCTATCACCTAGAATCTCAAAAGAGCTAAAAAAATTCCACCAAGGTTGATGAGGGAGTTTCTTTGAAAAATGAATAGCACTTGGCACACTTGTACTTACAGCGGGAACTTCTTCAGCCTTCTTATCTAATAGAATTGTGCGAACAAGCATACTCAAGGGCGAACTTGGCTGCGTATGAGAATACAAACTAGTAGTCAATTTCTGCATTCATAAAAGGGCACCACAGATACAATGTTGGTCAGTACAGCTCACATACTATTTTACTAGATTCGCTATCAGGGCAAAGAGCACCCAAGGATTTTTCATTCATCGACAAATTCCTAGACAAGGAATTCGTGAATGGCTCGGAATTTTTGCGCACATGATGCTTGATAGGCGTGGTGAATTTTAAAGTTCCACCAAACTTGCATACTCCATTGCCACCAGTCTGTTTCCAGTCACTGTATGATTTAAGTCCCAAAACACAATTGACAATCCTTGCAGATTTCCCTCCCTGGAAAATTATAAATGTAACATGATGTTATTAGACATAATAGTGTTCTGAAAAATAGCATCCTGAAGTGGATTAACAGAAATTTACTCTAAACAACTCTAAAAGTCTGTATAAATCAGCAACAGAAACTCGCAATTGCATAATATAATTTTTTAAACTGTCTCTAATTTTTGCTACAACAATGCCTACCTGTTCCAAATCAGATGCTTCAAAAGTAGGAAGTCCCATCTCTTGCACAGATACAAGGAAGTTTCTCACGTTTTCAAAATATTGATATGCAGATAAAGCTGCTCTATCAGGGATAAGAGAAGAATCACATGGGCTCTCAACAACCTAAAAATTGATGGTCAGTAGTTAACCTTATTTACATCAATTTAATTATATTTATGGTTTAAGCAATTTGAGAGATGGAGTTCACCTTTGGTACAGCTCCTGGTTGAATTTTGTTCAGAACATTGCAAAGAATGAGTCCACTTCTCAAACCAAACCTGAACTCTTCCTCAGAAGGCTCTGCAGGCAAATCTCTGGCTCCGACTACCCCCACCATCTTTCTCAGCCAGACAGCAGCTTCATACCTTCTTATCCCTACAAATAAAATTAAAAAAAGGGCCTCATTACTCAGTATTCCTAACTGGACCGAATATTTTGTAGCAGTTCATTGATCACCAACTGAGAGCTAAGGGTTTAACAGTTACACCCTTAGTTCTAAAATTAGAGATACAATTTCTTTTTTTTTATCAATTCTAAAATTAGAGAAACATTTCTATTTTTAGACTACAAAGATACATGAAGTTCCCAACATGCCATTACTTTTACTTTAGTTGATTGAGTACTATTATGTCACAACTACTAAATTTGTAGCCAATATTAGGGAAAAGTTTTTTTTAAAAAAACCAAGTTTTCCTTAACAGTCAAATCCAATTTTGGAACTGAGGAGTACTATAGATACTAATCTTGTTAGAATTTGGCTTAGACACATTTTGTGAAAAAGAAAATTAGACAATTCACCAATTGGCAAACAACAAAGACACTTGATTGTAATACAATCATGGGTAGAAATTAAGATTAAAAATTGGAAAAGAAAACATACAGAGTCTGACCTGAAGCTAACTTTTGTTTTGGGTTTCTAGCTTAAGAATTCAGCTCAGCAAATATATAAATAACAACAGTCATCAAGCATAATATAATAATAACACTAACACCCCCAATACCAAAATTTTCACATCTTCGTCCATAAACAAATATAATTACTAAGAAAATGAGATAAATTAGACGGAAGAAGATGAAAAATAAAAAGAGTTACCGGCTTCCTCAGCTCTACGAGAATCCAAATCCAAATCTCGGGAACGAATGTTGTGTTGTTGAAGAACATCCTCCACCACAGACGCCACCGAGAACGATAATACTCCTTCAGCCGCCATTACTAATCAATCACTACCAAACAAAAACCTTTACTCCTATGAAAACAAAAAATCAAACTTCCAATTCACCCAAAATTTCCCAAAATGTAAACAGACAAATTATTGGTGTTCTTCAATTTAAGGTCCTAAAACAAATTGACATGGGGTATAGAAGGCAAGATCGGAATAGAAACAGTCCCTTGAGAGTGGAAATTAAGGGTTAGTACAGAGATAGAGAAACGTGGAAATGTGAGTCAAAGAGAATAGCAAGTAATGTTTATCTGTGCTAGTTAGTTCATCATCACTTTACAATCCGCCATTCGTCTCTGCTTTTTCTCTCTCTTCTTTCTTTGATGCTTTATACTGACTCCTAAACTTAACCTCTTTCAAAAAATACTCCACCTACACTAAAACCTCTTTCCGAACCTCGTTCCATGCCTCCTGTCGGAACCTCAACTTTTCCTATTACTTTCTTAAAATAAAATAAAAAAAAAAAAAAAAGTAAGTAATGCATAGCTTTGAGAGAATGCACCATTCTAACGGATGGTCCAAATTAAAATTACAAAAAAAAAAAAAAAAAATGAACTGCCGTAAATGTATTCATCAGAATAATATTATATTAATAAATATTTGTTATGAATTATTTTCAAAAATAAAAATATATATATTTACTTATATTTTTGTACGTGACCAGTAAGCTCCATTAAAGGGGTTCTAAGCTAAACCTGGATTATGATAAGAAGCATAAATAAAATTGGATGAAATTATGAAGTGGTGAGCAATTTTTATTTATTGAGGCTTTTGTTTTGCCCAACTTATGCGTGTCCACAATGTTGTAGTATGTAAGTAAATTAGGGATAACTCGTGC